>JAWPHD010000857.1:50000-387286 GCA_037043455.1 Cyrtodaria siliqua | reverse complement strand
AAGCAAAATTTAAATTTAACTTGGTACTTCTTAAATATTTATGTGGAAGGCTTCCAGTAGTTCACAGTAACTGTTTTGTTAAAGAGAAAATCTAAATCA
This sequence comes from Cyrtodaria siliqua, assembly GCA_037043455.1. NCBI lineage: Eukaryota > Metazoa > Mollusca > Bivalvia > Adapedonta > Hiatellidae > Cyrtodaria > Cyrtodaria siliqua. The sequence continues at coordinate 387,187 of JAWPHD010000857.1, read as the reverse complement.
ACGCTTAAGCTCAGGTAAATTTTAAAGTATTATAGACGTTGCTAACATAGGAATTAATTTTTGCTGGTGACTTTGACCACATCTTGTTGGAAAAGTATTTAGTGGTTATTTTTGGAAAACTATTTCGTATCTGACATGTACAGTATGGAAGATTCAGAGAGAAAATTTGGAGCAGAAGCTACAGATACAGAGGTAAAAAGAGGAAAAGCAGAGCATATCATATGAGAGATAGGCAGAGCGTATGATTGCATATGAGATTACAAGAAATAACAATTGCAGATTTATAGTCGTATGATCTTGCTTTTGGGAGCATTCCCATTTCCCTGACAACAAAAAAATACCTGAAAATAAAATGCAAATCACCCTAGATAGAGGGATAATTATTAATCAACCTGTCTTCCAAATTTGTAGCTATATCAAATTTCAGACACATTTTTCACTACAATTATATTTCTAGTTTCTGCATATTGTAGAACCGGTTTGTGCACTTTTTTTTCACCTGTGTTTGTAAATCCTATACCCATAACTAATTAATTCACTCACCTCATGTTTATTGTGTTTTTTCTCCAGCAGTATGTACCTATACTCCTGCAGTCCTGATAATTTCATACACAACAAGAGCTAAATGCTAATCCAGATGCTGCTGATGCCAATGATGATACTCCGATGTGAAAATTACAAATCCTCACACTGATCTGATTTTTTTCCTTAATCGGCTCACATAAATTCCGAGGTTGCAGATGTGAAACAGAATTGGCAGTAATTTTTCAACATTTTATCACACATTATCCTGCAGGCTTTTTGGTCTCCTTTAATCCGAAATTAATCACTCGGCAATTACTGCGCCTGTTTGATGTAATGTGCTTCTAGCCACTGTGAAACTGAAAGAAAAAAGTGAGGAACGATTCCTAACTAAGCTCCTAATTAACGATATCTGAGTCAAGACAGCTCAATAGATTACAGTTATTTAAAATTGCATGAATGAAATGTATAGTGATCTGTGTATTGTGTCTTACTTGCTGTAAGAATGTGAGTTGTGTGGTATAGATTGTCTATGATAATAAGTACTACCTTTTTGTATAATAAGTAGTACAGGTATTGTCTATGGTGCTATAAGTTGTACTTTAGTGTATAATAAGTAATACAGGTATGGTCTGTGGTGTTGTCTATGGTGGTATAAATTGTACTTTGTTGTATAATAAGTAGTACAGGTGTTGTCTATGGTGCTAAAAATTGTACTTTATTGTATAATAAGTAATACAGGTGTTGTCTATGGTGCTATAAGTTGTACCTTATTGTATAATAAGTAATACAGGTGTTGTCTATGGTGCTATAAGTTGTACCTTATTGTATATAAGTAATACAGGTGTTGTCTATGGTGCTATAAATTGTACTTTGTTGTATAATAAGTAATACAGGTGTTGTCTATGGTGCTATAAGTTGTACCTTATTGTATAATAAGTAATACAGGTGTTGTCTATGGTGCTATAAGTTGTACCTTATTGTATATAAGTAATACAGGTGTTGTCTATGGTGCTATAAATTGTACTTTGTTGTATAATAAGTAATACAGGTGTTGTCTATGGTGCTATAAGTTGTACCTTATTGTATATAAGTAATACAGGTGTTGTCTATGGTGCTATAAATTGTACTTTATTGTATAATAAGTAATACAGGTGTTGTCTATGGTGCTATACGTTGTATAAGTTGTACCTTATTGTATATAAGTAATACAGGTGTTGTCTATGGTGCTATAAATTGTACTTTGTTGTATAATAAGTAATACAGGTGTTGTCTATGGTGCTATAAGTTGTACCTTATTGTATATAAGTAATACAGGTGTTGTCTATGGTGCTATAAATTGTACTTTGTTGTATAATAAGTAGTACTGGTGTTGTCTATGGTGCTATAAATTGTACTTTATTGTATAATAAGTAATACAGGTGTTGTCTATGGTGCTAAAAATTGTACTTTATTGTATAATAAGTAATACAGGTGTTGTCTATGGTGCTATAAGTTGTACCTTATTGTATATAAGTAATACAGGTGTTGTCTATGGTGCTATAAATTGTACTTTGTTGTATAATAAGTAGTACTGGTGTTGTCTATGGTGCTATAAGTTGTACTTTAGTGTATAATAAGTAATACAGGTATGGTCTGTGGTGTTGTCTATGGTGTTGTCTATGGTGGTATAAATTGTACCTTATTGTATAATAAGTAGTACAAGTGTTGTCTATGGTGCTATAAGTTGTACCTTATTGTATAATAAGTAATACAGGTGTTGTCTATGGTGCTATAAGTTGTACTTTATTGTATACAATAAGTAGTACAAGTGTTGTCTATGGTGCTATAATTTGTACTTTATTGAATAATAAGTAGTACAGGTGTTGTCTACGGTGTTTATAAGTTGTACTTTATTTTATAATAAATAATACAGGTGTTGTCTACGGTGTTTATACAGGTGTTGTCTTTGGTGCTATAAGTTGTACTTTGTTGTATAATAAGTAGTACAAGTGTTGTCTATAGTGTTTATAAGTTGTACTTTGTTGTATAATAAGTAATACAGGTGTTGTCTATGGTGCTATAAGTTGTACTTTATTGTAAAATAAGTAATGCAGGTGTTGTCTATGGTGCTATAAGTTGTACCTTATTGTATAATAAGTAATACAGGTGTTGTCTATGGTGCTATACGTTGTATAAGTTGTACCTTATTGTATAATAAGTAGTACAGGAGTTGTCTATGGTGCTATAAGTTGTACCTTATTGTATAATAAGTAGTACAAGTGTTGTCTATGGTGCTATAAGTTGTACTTTATTTTGTATAATAAGTAATACAGGCATTGTCTATGGTGCTATAAGTTGTACTTTATTGTATAATAAGTAGTACAAGTGTTGTCTATGGTGCTATAAGTCTATGGTTCTAAAAAGTAATAAGTATTTCTGGTATAGAATGTCTGCGGTTAATTGTCCATGGTTCTATAAGTTGTACCTTTTGTATCTTAAGTAGCACTAATATAGAATGTCTGTGGTTGTCTATTGTATATTAAGTAATACTGTAATTACCTGGAGGTGACAGAATCATAAATTATTCAGACTTACAAAGTCACTACTGAGTGCTTGATTTATGATTAACCAATATGGTAATTCCGTTGCTAATTCCATTGCTAATGTTCAGTAATGAATCATAATTGGTCAGTTATGAGTTTTAGAAATATGTTTAAACAACTAGAGAATTTGATCAACTTTAACAAGTTTTGAGTTTAAGCGATATTTAAATGAAATCAACACGTATAATATATAAGGATAGCGACTCAAGAAGGAGATCAATTCAGTTGAAGATTATCTTCCGCTGTGCCATGGCCAGGGCTCGACCCATGTGGGGTCTGCAGTTTTATCAACTGAGAGTGCCTCCCTGACCGGGATGGTAACATGCCATGGCCAGGGCTCGACCCATGTGGGGTCTGCAGTCCTATGCACTGAAAGTAACTCCGTGGCCAGGATGGTAAACACACTAAGTTTGAAACCTTCTCGCCTCTCACCACAGGTTCGAATCCCACTGGGAGCTTGACTTGCAAGAGGGAAAGTGTTGATTCTTACGGATGGCGGGAGGTATACTAGAGTACTGGTTTTACCCAGGAAAAAATGGGTGGTCTGCCTACACCACTTAAAATCGACTGTCATAAATAGCCTAAAATGTGCTGAAAATGACACAAAACACCATTCAGTCATCTGTCCACTGAACCACCTAGGCCGCTGACTCACTGAAAAGAAGATCGAAAACAAATTTCCAATTGACTTTGATTACCAGAAACAAATTGATTGCCACATGCAAAATGTGTGTTTGAAATGTTTTTAGCTCTCTACTGGCCAAGGACCAGCAGAGCTGTTGTCCGTCATCCGTCCGTCGTCCGTTAACTTTTACCTCGTTAAGACGATAGGGCCTTCACTTTTCGTCCGATCTTTACCAAACTTTAACAGAATGTTAATATCAATGAAAGCTCAGACAAGTTCGAAAACCAGCCAGATCGGACCAGTAACAGCATAGTTGTGGCCCTTGATTTAGTTAAAAATGCTATATTTTGCCGCGTTAAGACGATAGGGCCTTCATTTTTCATCCGATCTTTACCAAACTTTACCAGATTGTTAATATCAATGAAAGCTTGAACAATTTCGAAAACCAGCCAGATCGGACCTACAACAGCGGAGTTATGGCCCTTGATTTAGTTAAACATGCTATATTTTGCCTTGTTAAGACAATAGGGCCTTCCTTTTTTATCCAATTATTTCCAAACTTTACCAAATTGTTAATATCAATGAAAGCTCAGAAAAGTTCGAAAACCAGCCAGATCGGATCAGTAACAGATGAGTTATGGCCTTTGATTTAGTTAAAAATGTTATATTTTGCATCGTTAAGATGATAGGGCCTTCATTTTTCCTCCGATCTTTACTAAACTTTACCAGATTGTTACTATCAATGAAATCTCAGTCAAGTTCATAAACCAGCCAGAACGGACCGGTAACAACAGAGTTGTGGCCCATGATTTAGTTAAAATGCTATATTTTGCCTCTTTAAGACGATAGAGTCTTCATTTTTCATTCAATCTTTATCAAACTTTCGAAAAATGTTGAAAACAAACCAGATTGGACCATTTACACTGGAGTTATGGCCCTTGATTTTCTGAAATATGCTATATTTTTGCCTCATTAAAGTTCTCCGGCCATGTTTTGTTTCATGAACATGTTTATGTTTATTTAAATCGAAATCAATACACAACAATAGATATTTACAATTCACATATTGTGCATATCATCGCCATATTGCGGTTGAATGATTTTTGGCAGAGTTATGCCCTTTATAGGTTTTAATAGACAAACTTTGTCCAGATTAGTTTCTTCTGAACTCCTTGCCGGATTTTAACGAATCTTGGTGGGGATGATCAGCACCAAGCCTAGTTGGCTATCGGTTGAATGAATTTTGGCAGAGTTATGACTACTTAAAGGTTTTAATACACTAACTTTGTACAGACTATACTGAGGGATAAACGTTTAGCAATTTTTTTTGTTGCACCCTGGAAATAATACATTTTTTGGTTGTAAAATTAAGAAACTACTGCCATAGACACAATATTTTATTAAACACACATCAATAACAGTTGAACATCTTAATGACGTTACGAATAAAGGAACGTAGGGGTCAAGCCCGTAGTCCCAAAATGTCAGTACTTTTTTCCCCTCAGTATAGTTCTCCTGAACCTCTGGCTGGATTTCAACGAAACTTTTCAGGGATGATCAGTACCAAGCCTAGTTGCGTATGTCATTCTGGTTGAATGATATTTGAAAGAGTTATGGCCTCTTATACATAAGCTTTATCTTTAGCCAGTAGAGCGTCCACAGGCCCTTGGGCCTCTTGTTGAAACATGATGTGTGGTTTGAGGCTTAAATCTATGATATTCTAATTATTTTCTCTTTTAACAGTAATGCTCCATGTTTTTGCAATAAAAAACAAACAGAAGAGAACAAAAAGAATTTTATAATAAGTAGGAGAATACTTCTCCATGGGTTTTAAGGTAATTAAGTTGTTTTTGATGGCAGTAACATGGTAACATACACAATTGGCATGCATGCATGCTGCAATCTGGCACATTAATTATCATGTGCAAGACATAAACACTGATTGTGTTAATTGTGTGGTAAGTCAACTGAAGAAATATTGCACTATAAAGATATGACAAAATATAAATGTTATAATAAATACAGATGTGTGTGGCAATTATGAAACAGTTGCATTCAATGTTTATTTATTTAATTGGAAATACATAAAATATAATACTGTTAATAGAATTAACTTTATTTCCCTTTATGGGGAACTTAACACATGGCATATTAAACTGGAAAATAATGTACGAATGCAGGATAACATAAAAAAGCTTCATTTCGATAAATTTTCTTGTAAGAACAAAAACAAATATTAATTAACAAAAAAAATAATATTCTCTTTTACATTAATTATTACTTACCTGTGGAATATGGTAAAAAAATAATCACAAAATTGACATAATAAATATACAGAAAGAGTTCATTGTATGACGTAATGACCTTGTCATAGTGTAAATCAAAAGTAATCCAAAAGTATGCTGGCTCCAAAATGTGAATATAACAATTATTGCATCCGATAATCCAATGACAAAGAATCGAGAGAATTATTCGGCCATATCCAATCTAGGAACAATACAGCACCACTTCACTCATGACACGAATACAGACATCACTGAGACTGACACTACAAAGGCTGTGCATAGAGTGTGACTGGAGCACAGAGTGAATACTGAACATTATACCTGTTCTGCTGAAGACTGAAGGTGGGAAATAAACTCAGATGTTATCTGCTTATAACCTACTATACGAACCTAACTTGTCCGACTAGTTTCCAATAAGTATTTGTATCTTTTTAAGTATTGGTTGCCGGTGCTTCAGTCTGGTTTTCGGGCAGGGTTGCATTTATTGTTCTTTTATTTAACAGATAGTTACTGGGAGATTAAGAACCCACCAGGTTTGTCGCTATTGTATTTTAGTAAATGTCTGATGAGTAATTAAGGTGAATGTACTGTGAAAGTCAAAAGTAGAATAAGTAAAAAAAACACTAAATATTTTTACATGAAACTTACAGAATATCTCAATTATCATAAACATCATATAAAAGCTAAAATACAAAATAAATTATGAAGATGTTTTTAAACAGTGCACTATATAGAGAATCTGGCAGGAATTAGAACTCATCAATATCAGACTATTTTTACATTTAACTTGCAATATATTACCTTGATATAATTGTCTAGGTTGTGTCGGCCATTAAAAAGTAAAAAAAAATATGTATCCAGTTGTTTTATGCAACCTTTGCTTAAACGGACAATGTCCGTAACTTTTAGCTTATAAAACACACACTGTTTATGTTCGCAAACATTACACACTAATCATTATTGAAAATTTACTAATTAAAAGCAAGATTGGTTGATGGAATTCAATCGCGGTACAAAAAAAATGAATAACCGCTTCGGGCGTTTGAACTCGCAGCGCAAACTAAAATTACATTCGCGGTAATAATAGTGAGCGTGAAGTAGCCTACATCGCTACTACCTGAGCTAACCGGGCTATACATATTTCGCACTAATGGAAGTCACGTGATCGCAGAAAAGGTAAATATGGTGGGTCCCATTTTATTTAAAAATAATAATTAAAAAGCTTCTTTTTTTCAAACTCACGATTGTATTACTACAGACTTCTTAGGGTCTATGCTTATGTTTTCATGGATACATTTCACTGAATAAAAGTCAAGACGGCTATTTGGTTATGCTCAATATCTGATTACTTACGGACAGTGTCCCTTTAAATCACCTGTCTTGAAATCAAAATATTGTGGGTAGCATAATCTATAAATAGAATATGTACAGGTTGTGACCAATCAAATATCATGACCAGGTATGACTTTTTTTTGTATGCTATTAATTTCTGCATTGATTATGAACATTGATTTTGTTTCTTTAAAAACAACTTTGAAAGGATTATTTGAGATTTTAATTGATCGCACCAGCTAGCTAAGGATATCAAGGTAACATATTGCAACTTTTATTGTAACTGTTGAAGGGCTGGCGTGGCGATGTCAGTAGCACGGCGGATTTGTAACCGGAGGCCCCGGGTTCAATCCTCCGTGGTGCCACTGAGTTCCGTCGTTGTGTTCGTGGGCAAGACACTTTCCCTCAGCCTCGTCCGTCGGAATGGGACGTAAACCGGGCGGTCCCGTGTATCGGGCTATCCTCCGAGCACGTAAAAGAACCATAGGAATCTATTCGATAATAAGAGTAGGGCAGGTTCCCGGATTCCTATGTATCCTTCCCCTCTCTCTGGGGCGGCTCTAAATAACCTATACTGTGTTGATGAGCCGTTAAACAACATTCAATTCAATTCAATTCAATTGTAACTGTTGAGTTCTAATTCCTGTTGGATTCACTTTGAAGCGCTCTACTAAAACCTCTTTATTTATATTATTTCAGTTTTGAAGTCATTTTTAGCTCTACTGATCAGAGATCAGCAGAGCTTATGCCGTGGTGTGGCGTCCGTCGTCTGTCCGTCCGTCCGTCTGTCCGTCCGTAAACTTTTATTTGTAGCGACTACTGCTCTGAAACTACTGGATGGATATTCATGAAACTTTACAGAAATGTTGCCCATGAAGTCTAGTTGATCCTAGCAAAAATTCATGTTTATGTGAAATCCAAGGTGGCCGCCAAATCTAAAAATAGGTTTTTAAAAAACAAGTTTGTAGCGACTACTTCTTGAACACTCTAAGGGATATTGATATGGGACTTTTTCTAAAATGATCAGCATGACATGATGTTGGTCCTTGTCGAAAATCGTTTTGCGGCCATCTTTGTTTACATAGAGTTATATAATGAAAACTTGTAGCGACTACTCCTCTGAAACTACTTGACGGATTTTCATGAAACTTAATAGGAATGTTGCTCTTGATGTCTAATTGATCCTAGAAAAATTTCAGGTCGGCCGGAAATTCAAGATGGCCACCACGGCTAAAAATAGATTTTTAAAAAATAAGTTTGTAGCGACTACTTCTTGAAAACTAGAAGAGATATTGGTATGGGATTTTTTCTAAAATGATCAGCATGACATGATGTTGGTCCTTGTCGAAAATCGATTTGATTCGACGTTAAACATGGCTGCCAGTGGCCATCTTTGTTTACATAAGAGTTATATAATGAAAACATGTAGCGACTACACCTGTGAAACTACTTGACGGATTTTCATGAAACTTCACAGGAATGTTGCTCTTGATGTCTTATTGATCCTAGCAAAATTTCAGGTCAGCCGGAAAATCAAGATGGCCACCATGGCTAAAAATAGATTTAAAAAAAATAAGATTGTAGCGTCTTCTTGAAAACTATAAGAGATATTGATATGGGACTTTTTCTAAAGTGATTAGCATGACATGATGGTTATTCGAGTCAAACATTATTTTGATTCGATGTTAAACGTGGCTGCCAGTGGCCATCTTTGTTTACATAGAGTTATATAATGAAAACTTGTAGCGACTACTCCTCTGAAACTACTGGACGGATTTTCATGAAACTTCACACGAATGTTGCTCTTGATGTCTTATTGATTTTAACAAAATTTCAGGTCAGCCGGAAATTCAGGATGGCCGCCACGGCTAAAAATGGAATTTCAAAAATCAAGTTTGTAGTCACTACTTCATGAAATCAAAAACAATCAGTAGAGCTTCAAGGTCATTGACCTCTTGTTGTGTTTCTAACTAGGATAATGAGATGAGATACTGCAAGTTTCAAGAAAAAATATGCAGAAACCAACTTTGATTTTTTTGTTTTGTACCAGCGGACATAATCCTTAATTTTCTGCACTATTGCTCACTAGGCCATCCTTAAAAATACATTTGTTTGCTGTTTCCCGACCCAGGATTATATAAGTGGGTAGGTAGGTAGGTGAATTATTTTTTTTATCTGAAGACAGTAAAAACCTTAAGAAATGAAAGAAAAATATACTAAACATAGTAAAAAATAAAAATATGTTAAAGAATTGCTGTAAAAAGTTTTGAGTAGGGCCCTTTTTCATGGGTAGGTAGGGAAACGGCAAACCAAATTTTTTTTATGGTCAGCCCTATGCAGTCTCAGAGATGAAGTATAAAGGTATTTGTATTAAAGGGATTATCTAGGCAATCTTAAGTTTGTTTGTGTGAATGGTGTTTTACGTCATTTTTAGCACTGTTAGACCATATATAAATGTAAATTTGTTTGCGGTAGAGGCAGCCACCACCCCATTTTCCTGGGTAAAGGAATTGCCATCTGTAAAAATCCAGCCATTTTTTAAAAAAAAAGTCTTTTAAATACCTCAATAAAGTTTTTCTGCGTAACTTGCATACTTAGGCCAAAACAAAAATACCTGTTTTTCCAATGGCCTGAATGACCCTATTTTTAAGGGGCCGACCATAGAACTTTTTATGAAAACAAATATAAAAAAATAAATAAAATAAAAAAATAAAAATTCAGTTTGTTCTGAACAATGATTTATCACACTAGAGAAACTTTCAGTTGTATCATCAACTTGTATGGGGTTTATGAGATAAATTCATGTAGAATCTCACAATATCTTAATCCAAAAAAAAAAAGCAAAAAAAAAGAAAATGCCTACCGACTTACCCTATTTTTTTAGAGCATGCAATAGGAAACACACCTATTTTTTTATTTTTTTGGCCTTACAATTCATTATTAATACTATGATGTTATTAATTAAGTGTTTTCGTATTGGCCGAGCTATTGGTCCAAGGACTGTCATACTGGCCGAAGGCTGCGGGCCAATATGACAGTCCGAGGACCAATAACTGGGCCAATATGAAAACACTTAATTAACTACTTAATATCTACTTAATATCTCTCTTTATTCCTATGTTTTAAATATCATTTACAGGTAGGAAAAAACAAGAGATATATGTTCAATATAACATTTAATAACAAGTATCTGATTCAAATAAATCTTCCACTGTTACCGCTCGATGGCGCGTGGGAAAATCACACACACACTTGATAATAGCTATATTCCAGCGAAGTCGATGTAACCGAATTTACAAATAATCAAACCTTAATTATTTTGATTGTCTACATTATATAGGTGAACTAGTTTATCATCGAAAAGCTGCGATGTTGTGTTTTTTCCTTCAAAATGGCGTCCTTAGAGAAAGCAAAGACTTGGTCGTATTGGCCGTGTTGGCTTATCCAATCAGATTGCTTGAATTTCATATTGGCCGAGTTTTTTCATACAGGCCGAGTTTCTCTCCATACTGGCCTTGTTTTTACCATATGATGCGTGCAGTTTCCTGCAAACCTCGGCAGATATTAAGTAGTTAATTAATAATTATTTGAACAGAAAGTAAATTGTTTAAACATACAGTAGAATAATGAAGAAAGAAGCTTCTTTTTTTTATTATTTAAAGCAAAAGTTGTTCAACTCAATATTTATTCTTGATTAGTTTGTTTATAAATAGTTTCTATAGTTTATCTGAAGGTGAGCATTTTTTCTACCCCTTAACAGTGTCTGTTATTTGTCAATCCGGACATATATACTTTAATGAAGTATTTAGTTATATATAGTATTTAATTAAATTTCGTTTTGTAATACCAGATATGTTTCCCAGATAGAGGGAGGTGCAACTTTTAGATCAACAGGAGTTTGGTAATCAGATTTGCATCTCCCTTTGGAGGTGTCTCAAACTTGCAACCTTTCATTCTGATGCAAGCCCGCTTTTACTAGTCAGTTTCTTCCCAGAAAAGTTTACTCCTGATCTTCAGTTCCTACGTACTTCTGGCAGCTAAGCTTGATGTCATTCTTAGGAATAGACACGAGGCAGTTTGCAGTTTGCAGACCTCCAGCAAATCGTCAGTCTAAAAAGGGGGCATGGTGGTGGCCCAGTGAACGACACAGTTGATACTGAGAGGGGGCGTGGTGGTGATCTTGTGGACAACACATTTGACTCTGAGAGGGGGCATGGTGGTGGTCTAGTGAACAACACAGTTGACTCTGAGAGGGGGCGTGGTGGTGGTCTAGTGGACAACACAGTTTACTCTAAGAGGGGGCGTGGAGGTGGTCCAGTGAACAACACAGTTGACTCTTAAGAGGGGGCGTGGTGGTGGCCCAGTGGACAACACAGTTGACTCTGAGAGGGGCATTGTGGTGATCCAGTGGACAACACAGTTGACTCTGAGAGGGGGCATGGTGGTGGTCCAGTGGACAACACAGTTGACTCTGAGAGGGGCATTGTGGTGGCCCAGTGGACAACACAGTTGACTCTGAGAGGGGCATTGTGGTGATCCAGTGGACAACACAGTTGTCTCTGAGAGGGGGCATGGTGGTGGTCCTGTGAACAACACAGTTGACTCTGAGAGGGGCATTGTGGTGATCCAGTGAACAACACAGTTGACTCTGAGAGGGGCATGTTGGTGGTCCAGTGGACAACACAGTTGACTCTGAGAGGGGGCATGGTGGTGGTCCAGTGAACAACACAGTTGACTCTGAGAGGGGCATGGTGGTGGTCCAGTGGACAACACAGTTGACTCTGAGAGGGGGCATGGTGGTGGTCAATGTGAACAACACAGTTGACTCTGAGAGGGGCATTGTGGTTGTCTAGTGGACAACACAGTTGAATCTGAGAGGGGGCGTGGAGGTTGTCCAGTGGACAACACAGTTGACTCTGAGAGGGGGCATGGTGGTAGTCCAGTGAACAACACAGTTGACTCTGAGAGGGGCATTGTGGTTGTCCAGTGGACAACACAGTTGACTCTGAGAGGGGGCGTGGAGGTGGTCCAGTGGACAATACAGTCGACTCTAAGAGGGGCATTGTGGTGGTCCAGTGAACAACACGGTTGACTCTGAGAGGGGGCGTGGTGGTGATCTTGTGGACAACACATTTGACTCTGAGAGGGGGCATGGTGGTGGTCTAGTGAACAACACAGTTGACTCTGAGAGGGGGCGTGGTGGTGGTCTAGTGGACAACACAGTTTACTCTAAGAGGGGGCGTGGAGGTGGTCCAGTGAACAACACAGTTGACTCTTAAGAGGGGGCGTGGTGGTGGCCCAGTGGACAACACAGTTGACTCTGAGAGGGGCATTGTGGTGATCCAGTGGACAACACAGTTGACTCTGAGAGGGGGCATGGTGGTGGTCCAGTGGACAACACAGTTGACTCTGAGAGGGGCATTGTGGTGGCCCAGTGGACAACACAGTTGACTCTGAGAGGGGCATTGTGGTGATCCAGTGGACAACACAGTTGTCTCTGAGAGGGGGCATGGTGGTGGTCCTGTGAACAACACAGTTGACTCTGAGAGGGGCATTGTGGTGATCCAGTGAACAACACAGTTGACTCTGAGAGGGGCATGTTGGTGGTCCAGTGGACAACACAGTTGACTCTGAGAGGGGGCATGGTGGTGGTCCAGTGAACAACACAGTTGACTCTGAGAGGGGCATGGTGGTGGTCCAGTGGACAACACAGTTGACTCTGAGAGGGGGCATGGTGGTGGTCAAGTGAACAACACAGTTGACTCTGAGAGGGGCATTGTGGTTGTCTAGTGGACAACACAGTTGAATCTGAGAGGGGGCGTGGAGGTTGTCCAGTGGACAGCACAGTTGACTCTGAGAGGGGGCATGGTGGTAGTCCAGTGAACAACACAGTTGACTCTGAGAGGGGCATTGTGGTTGTCCAGTGGACAACACAGTTGACTCTGAGAGGGGGCGTGGAGGTGGTCCAGTGGACAATACAGTCGACTCTAAGAGGGGCATTGTGGTGGTCCAGTGAACAACACGGTTGACTCTGAGAGGGGGCGTGGAGGTGGTCCAGTGGACAATACAGTCGACTCTGAGAGGGGCATTGTGGTGGACCAGTGAACAACACAGTTGACTCTGAGAGGGGCATTGTGGTTGTCCAGTGAACAACACAGTTGACTCTGAGAGGGGCATGTTGGTGGTCCAGTGGACAACACAGTTGACTCTGAGAGGGGGCATGGTGGTGGTCCAGTGAACAACACAGTTGACTCTGAGAGGGGCATGGTGGTGGTCCAGTGGACAACACAGTTGACTCTGAGAGGGGGCATGGTGGTGGTCAAGTGAACAACACAGTTGACTCTGAGAGGGGCATTGTGGTTGTCTAGTGGACAACACAGTTGAATCTGAGAGGGGGCGTGGAGGTTGTCCAGTGGACAACACAGTTGACTCTGAGAGGGGGCATGGTGGTAGTCCAGTGAACAACACAGTTGACTCTGAGAGGGGCATTGTGGTTGTCCAGTGGACAACACAGTTGACTCTGAGAGGGGGCGTGGAGGTGGTCCAGTGGACAATACAGTCGACTCTAAGAGGGGCATTGTGGTGGTCCAGTGAACAACACGGTTGACTCTGAGAGGGGGCGTGGAGGTGGTCCAGTGGACAATACAGTCGACTCTGAGAGGGGCATTGTGGTGGACCAGTGAACAACACAGTTGACTCTGAGAGGGGCATTGTGGTTGTCCAGTGAACAACACAGTTGACTCTGAGAGGGGCATTGTGGTTGTCCAGTGGACAACACAGTTGACTCTGAGAGGGGCATTGTGGTGGTCCAGTGAACAACACAGTTGACTCTGAATCAGGGGATGACAGGTCCACTTGCGCCAGTGACTGAGTTTTTTCAGTGTGTCCTTAGACAAGACACTTTACTTCCATTTATCTTATGGACGGGGACGTAAACCGGATAGTCCCATGTGGGACATAAACTGGGTAGTCCCATGTTGGATATAAACCGGGTAGTCCCATGTGGGATGTAAACCGGGTAGTTCCTGGTTTGGGACATAACTGGTGGCGTGTAGTCGGGCAGTCACATGTGGGACATAAACCGGGTAGTCCCATGTGAGATGTAAACCGGGTAGTCACATGTGGGATGTAAACTGGGAAGTCCCATGTGGGACATAAACCGGGTAGTCCCATGTGGGATGTGAACCGGGTCGTCCCTGGTTTAGGACATAACTGGTGGCGTGTAGTCGGGTAGTCCCATGTGGGACGTAAACCGGGTAGTCCCATGTGGGATGTAAACCGGGAAATCCCATGTGGGACATAAACTGGGTAGTCCCATGTGGGATGTAAACCGGGTAGTCCCATGTGGGACATAAACCGGATAGTCCCATGTGGGACGTAAACCGGAGTAGTCCCATGTGGGACATAACCATGTGGGACATAAACCGGAAAGTCCTATGTGGGACGTAAACCGGGGTAGTCCCATGTTGGACGTAAACCGGGTAGTCCCATGTGGGATGTAAACATAGTCCCATATGGGATGTAAACTGCGTAGTCCCATGTGGGATGTAGTCTCATAGGAATGTGTTCAGTATTATAGAGTATATAGGGTTCCCGGAATCCTGTGTATCCTAACCCTCTTTCTGGGGTGGCTCAAAATAACCCCAGATAATGTGTTGATGACAACAAATAATTACAGTAACATTTAATCCCTAATAAACACCTCTCCCCTAATAAAAGCCTCTCCCCTAATAAACGCCTCTACCCTAACAAACGTCCCCCATGCCCCTTCCCCCTCACCCTCCCCGATTTTTTTCAGATTTTTTTTTTTTAAAGTTACCAAAAGTTGCAAGTTAATCTGTTTCACTCATAAATAATGTCTGATTTAGTTAAATTATGTATTTTTGGTCTCAAATGCCCCACTTTCCAAAAATGTTACGCCCGAGGAGGCGTTTATTAGGGATTATAGGGTATGTATGTATATAAGAGTGAGTTGAAGCTAACCTCCTATTGTATTCATACCTGTGAAAGTTGAACAAAATTTATACCTCTTTATTTTAGATACCTTCCATTGTAGACATTAAATTGCGCTTTAATAATTGCTGAAATGCCAATTAGACCCAAGTTTGCAGCAATGTATACATGGCTTAATGTATTCAGGACAAATGAAACCAATTTTTGGATGTTGATTGTATTGTACAGGAAGACCTGCGATAATGTAAATATTTAGAACTGTGCAAATATTGGGAGTGTTCGATATTGCTGTTTAGAAATCGTACCAGATCGACAAAGGATTCTGTTGCAGTTATTTCGTTTTTTCGATTTGACCAATATTTGATTCTGGAGTGTAGTAAATTCAACATGCCAGTGCTGTTGTAATAGTGTGACTCACATTTGAATCTACCCTTGAAAGAATTACTGAACATATTGCCAAAGCGATAAAAGATAATAATTAAGAGTTTTATGATAAGATTTAAATAGTGTTTACAATCTACAAATTTATTTTATTTCTTGGAGCAGACGTCAGTTTGTCTCTAAAATTGATTTGTCCTAGAATTGCATACCTGCTGAAGATTTTTTTTCAAATTTCCCAAAGAGAAAGAGCACCTATAATTAAAGCATTATAACAAGGACGCAGCTGTAGAAAAAAGCTTGGTATAGACATACAGGGGTTCCTTTTTATGCTATCCACACCCGTATACACTCTGTCAATATGTAAAACGTGTCACCAGTGACAGATTATCGATATCACTGTGTCTCACGATGCTATAGTGTTACATAGTCGGTTTTCATGGAGACTCATTTTACGTATTGACCGAGTTCAGACGGGGTGATCCATAAAGCTGTATTTCAGACCCCCACCCCAATATTGTGTGAACTGTAAACTTTATATGTCCCCCACCACTCACTCCCATACTTTTTACGCTTTCTGCATGGCAGTCGGTTTATGACACCGTCTTGTGCTTTCCGTGCCTTTGTTACAAATCTGGACCGCTGAATTTGAACTGATTTTCTAGAAACTGTCCGGAAAAGTAACATTTTTAAGTGGAGCTGCGAGCGAATTCTTGTAACATTTTGGTCCCATGGCTATTCCAGGCTAATCTGCTCTTGTTTGAAATTATATTGTAACCCCTACAGTTTTCAGTGGAATAGTAACTATAAGGAAAGTAAAATGGAGATGCCCCTTGTATCACACCATAATGGGGTCAGATGATATTTCAAAGTTATTGTCCTTGTTTGTAGAGTTACAGGGTTGTATGTCATGGGTAGGGCAGGGAAGTGGGTGATGAGAGGTCTGTTTTTGCCAAGAGTTTGTTTCATTTCTCCCACCCCACACACACACACACCCCTCCCCCTCCCCACCCCACCAAATACACATACACCACTACCACCACCATATATGGTATGTCGCGTGTGGGGAGAGAATATTAAAGTGTTACCCTTGCACGTCCATACATCACACTTTGTACGTCACATTTCCTTATCCGGGGTACTCCTTCTGAACTTCTACAGATTTTGGCAATTATAACTTGCAAGGAAGTGTTAGTTGTTCTGATTTTGGCGATTATAACTTGCAAGGAAGTGTTAGTTGTTCTGATTTTGACGATTATAACTTGCAAGGAAGTGTTAGTTGTTCATATCATCATGTGGTTCCAGTCCATTGACTTTTGGCAGAGTTATGGCCCTTTAATGATTCTGCATGTCACCTGATAGCTTACAGTGGGGGCATTTGTGTCCACAAACACATTTCTAGTGTTAATTGTTAGATAACCGTTTGTCTCATTAAAAATTCTAACCTAGCTTGAAATACAAGTATTCATTTATTCATTGAGGGGCTGGCGTGGCGCAGTCGGTAGCGCGGCGGATTTGTAACCGGAGGCCCCGGGTTCAATCCTCCGTGGTGCCACTGAGTTCCGTCGGTGTGTTCTTGGGCAAGACACTTTACCTTAGCCTCGTCCGTCGGATGGGGACGTAAACCGGGCGGTCCCGTGTATCGGTCTATCTTCCGAGCACGTTAAAGAACCATAGGAATCTATTCGATAATAAGAGTAGGGCAGGTTCCCGGATTCCTATGTATCCTTCCCCTCTCTCTGGGGCGGCTCTAAATAACCTATACTGTGTTGATGAGCCGTTAAACAACATTCAATTCAATTCATTTATTCATTGATTCATTTATTCATTTACAGGAATAGTTACAAAAACTGTACCTACATGTGCAGTTTGCTGTAACATTTAAAAGCACTGCATGATCGAGGCAGCGCTTTCACTGAGCAAGTGACATATCTATGCTTATTAATATGGATAAATTACCATTATGTATAATGTATACTGCAGAGGAAGGGACCGATCAGGTGGGGACATGCTCAACTTGATTGTAATACAATATTGGACAGAAATTATGCAAATATTGGCTACTGGAGCTCACCTAGTCAATATTTAATGCATTCCTGAATGAAAACTTGGATTTCAATGGCGAAATAAGTATTTCAGTAATTTTTAAATAATTGATTCCTCGTCGACTTCTCCTGACAATGTGCAAATAGAGGGAACTAGTGCCACACAATTGGTTGTGCAGATTCATCCTGTTGATAATACATTCAATTTCTTTTATGTAAAGAAAAACAAAACACACATTAGAGACTGTTCCAAGCAGCAGCTATTGTATTTATGAAAGACATATTCCCCTTGGTTGGGTAACATAGCCGGGTGAGTTACGGTTGACGCTCGATAACTCAAATTTCCTCGGGGACCATTGCAAACGACGTAATCCAAAGTTTGAGTAAACTTGGAGTTCGATCGAGTCATTAAACATTGTTGTTAAGGCTGTTGGCTGGGCAAGTTTTGACATCTTCAAGTCTAAACATTTTATTTTTTAAATCATAGTTTTATTTGACAACAGCATGGTTTCATTTTTTCCATTCTAGTAGATATGGATATAATGTAGGATTTAAGATGGTAACATACCAAATTTTAAGCAATTTTTTTTTTTTCATATTTTTTCCGTCATTAATTTTGTTATCATTTTTTGTTGTCAACAAAATAGGGGGTATGGGTAGCTCTGAGTAGAATTTATCCTTTTGCTATAGAATAAATCAGATTTTTGTTTTTCAGTAGTGGAATACATATATAAAAGTAGATACTGAGCTAATTTTATTTTCGATCTCCATGCCAATATTGTGTGTACAGTATTTTACATTGAAAATGTCAAAATAACTCCAAAATGGGTGTAATTTAAAGAATTTTAAAAAAAATAATTAGAAGCCTGGTGACCTATATATTTTTTTACTTGTTTTGAAAGAAATGTCATAGGACCTTGACATATACAAGTTTTAAAAAAAGTTGATCATTAGAACATATTTTTTTATCTTGAATTAATTTTTCGGTAAAAAGAAAAGTAGGTGGTGTACGGTCCATATATGTTTGCTTTTTAAAGTAAAAAGACGAATGAGGATTACAATTGCTTTTGTATGATTTGAAAGATATGTATATATGCAATCGAAAATTAATTGTTGTTTTTCAATAAACTTAATGTTATGAAAACAATTGTGAAAATGTTTAATGACAATAATTTTCCTCTTTTTAGTGAAATTTTGAAGTTAGAAATATGTGCATTCTTCAATGACGTCTAGTGGGAAAAAAAGCGTGGTGACCAGTAGCCTTTTTTGATAATTTTGAATCTAAATTATACCAAAGAAGCTTTAAATATGAATTTCAAAAAAATCTCATCACTACGTCCTATCCCAGCCAACCTCTTGAATTCTAGGCAGATTCTATAGAACTCTAGATACAACATAGAAATTTCAAATAAAATATTTTTTGCTTATATAATTAATTAATTTTTCTCTTTTCTTTTACAAATTTCAAAGTTTGAGTTTATAAAATGCAAATTGTTTTTATTAGAATCCAGATCGATCTCTGTTAGGAAGTTTGCTTTTGTTTTGTATTTTTTGTGCACTTTTTAAAATATTAATTTTGTTCTATATTTTATTACATAAATACTATTTACACATACATTTTGTTCTATTTTATTTACACATACATTTTGTTCTATTTTATTTACACATACATTTTGTTCTATCTTTTATTACATAAATACTATATACATATGCACTCATGTATATATTGGTTACAGGGATGAATTAAATGCATTTTTTTTTAAATAAAAAAAAAATTCGTTTTCAGAACAGTTTTCATTACGTGGTCCAGCCTTTAACCAATAAGCAATGGGAAATGTTATGTTAGCATGATTTTATAACTGATATTTCGACAACAAAACACGTTTAAAAACCTTTTTTACTGAAAAAATGTGATAACCTGTTTACAATTACCTATTAAATGTTTTAATTTTACAATATGCAAACTTTTTAAAGCTGAAATTAAGGTTTTATGTCATAATCCAGCCAACCCCATTTTTCCTTCTTGGAGAAGGGGTTGGATGGGGTATGAAAGTTAATACTCGGACCACGTAATGAGCTCTACTGGCCAGCACTTCCTCAGGACTTAAGCAAAAAGGCGTTCATTGTTGGTCGATGTTGTTATCAGTATTTGCGTCCGTTAGCAGCGCTTCCTCAGGACTTAAGCAAAAAGGCGTTCATTGTTGGTCGATGTTGTTATCAGTATTTGCGTCCGTTAGCAGCACTTCCTCAGAAATGTTTTGGGCATTTAACTTAAATTCACATTGACGCTTTTAATAGAAAGGGGACTCTACATAAGAAAAAGTAGGTTGATCCAACATTCAAAATGGCTGCTTAAAAACAATTAAAGCCTTCAAAAATCATCTCAAGAACTGCATTTTAGATTGCAATTTTTTTTTTAGAATTAAACTTTAAAGTTTGTGGGTTTTTGTCTTTATCAAATTTTCCAAGATGGCTCCACAAGTACATGACTTGTACTAGGTAGAGATATATAATTAAATGTATAAAAATGACAACTCCTTTAAACTACGAATAATATTTCAATGAAACTGGACAACGTTTCTTGTCACCACTCGCGTACTCAAGATGGTCCATATTGCAAAAAAATACAAAACTTGGGAAAATTTCAAACAACTTCTCCTCTGAAACTGGGTGTTCATTGATAAAGAAACATGTTCAAGTAAGTGAGGTTTTCAGTCATCAAATACTAAAATTTGGTTACCATGGCAACATACATTGTGTATTAAGTTATATAATAAATTCATAAAATGGACATCTCCCCTGAAACCACGTTTAGTGTTTTGTATGAAACTTAATTTTTTCTGACCTTTACATTGTTCCAAAATGATAAAGTATGCAAAATGTCAAACTGATAGCCTAACTAGTTCTCACCTAGTGGGAGTGGGGTGAGGGGTGGAAAGGCAAGCCTACAAAAACAAGATGACAGCAACATAATTACCATAGTAGCCAGGGGCGTAGCGTGACCAAAATCTCAATTGCTCACGGGGGTAGGTGCGGGAGGGTCTGCCTCCCGCTGGTGGGGGTCGGGGGGCCTCCCCCTGGAATTTTTAAAA
Organism: Cyrtodaria siliqua; assembly: GCA_037043455.1. Taxonomy (NCBI): domain Eukaryota; kingdom Metazoa; phylum Mollusca; class Bivalvia; order Adapedonta; family Hiatellidae; genus Cyrtodaria; species Cyrtodaria siliqua. Next base: position 366,370 of record JAWPHD010000857.1, on the reverse strand, counting down.
AAATAAACACTCGTACATGACTTCTGGTGCATTTTAGGGTCAGGATGAAAATTTTAAATCCTGTCGAAAATACCATTATTCCTTAACATTTCATTCACCTTAGAACTTTTTATTGCGTTTTTCGAGTTTTTATTTTTTGAGCCTTCATTTGAAAAGTTAACTCGCGTGAATAAAGGAGTATGGCATTCTATGCAGTTGGCTTTTATGACGATTGAATTGCTGAATAATATGTGTATAGGAGGAACGACCTGTATAAAACCACTATGCTAGTGATCTAGGATAGGTAAGTAAGTACCTCATAGCAAGGAGCTGTTACATTGTTGGAGATCAAAGATAAGCTCCATGTACTGTATGGATTGTAACATCATATCATTGGGAGCACTTTTAGCATGATTATATAGGTTATTAATGGTTTTCTTTATGGAACATACTAGTATCACTTGAAACATTACAAATCTCAAACCTTTTCCAATCTTTGGCCCCTCAGCTGCTGATAGAATCTCTACAAACCTCAAACATTGTTCAACCCTTGGCCCCTAAGCTACTGATGGAATCTCTACAAACCTCAAACCTTGTTCAAACCTTGGCCCCTCAGCTACTGATGGAATCTCTACAAACCTCAAACCTTTTTCAACCTTCGGCCCCTCAGCTACTGATGGAATCGCTACAAACCTCAAACCTTGTTCAACCCTTGGTCTCTCAGCTAATGACAGAATCAATATAAACCTCAAACATTTTCCAGTCCATGGCCCCTCAGCTAATGATAGAATCTCTACAAACCTTAAACCTTGTCCATTCCTTGGCCCTCAGCTATAGATAGAATCACTACAAACCTCAAACCTTGTCCAACCCTTGCCTCTCAGCTATAGATAGAATCTCTACAAACCTCAAACCTTGTCCAATCGATCCTTGGCCCCTCAGCTATAGATAGAATCTCTTCAAACCTCAAACCTTTTCCAACCATTGGCCCCTCAACTACTGATAGAATCTCTACAAACCTCAAACCTTGTTGTACCCTTGGCCACTCAGCTATGACAGAATCTCTACAAACAAACCTTGTCGAATCCTTGACCCTCAGCTATAGATAGAATCACTACAAACCTCAAACCTTGTTCAACCCTTGGCCCCTCAGCTAATGACAGAATCAATATAAACCTCAAACCTTGTCGTACCATTGGCCCCTCAGCTAATGACAGAATCTCTACAAACCTTAAACCTTGTCCAATCCTTGGCCCCTCAGCTAATGACAGAATCTCTACAAACATTAAACCTTGTCCAATCCTTGGCCTCTCAGCTATAGATAGAATCTCTACAAACCTCAAACTTTTTCCAACCCTTGGCCTCTCAACTACTGATAGAATCTCTACAAACCTAAAACCTTGTCCAATCCTTGGCCCCTCAACTATAGAATCTCTACTAATCTCAAACCTTTTCCAACCCTTGGCCCCTCAACTACTGATAGAATCTCTACAATCCTCAAACTTAAACCAATCCTTGGCCCCTCAGCTAATGACAGAATCACTACAAACCTCAAACATTTTCCAATCATTGGCCCCTCAGCGGCTGATAGAATCTCTACAAACCTCAAACCTTGTCATCATCCCTTGGCCCCTCAGCTAATGACAGAATCTCTACAAACCTTAAACATTTTCCAACCCTTGGCCCCTCAGCTACTGGTCGAATCTCTACAAACCTCAAACCTTGTTCAACCCTTGGCCCCTCAGCTAATGACAATCTCTACAAACCTCAAACCTTGCTCAATCCTTGGCCCCTCAGCTACTGGTATAAACATTACAAACCTCAAACCCTTTCCAACCCTTAGTCCCTTATACAAAATAAAATAAAAAGTGTCTTGTCTGAAAGCAACAAAAAACAACTAATAAGAGTGCTCTCTCTTCATTAATAACAGTGCTCTCTCTTCATTTTGCATAATGCCCGGTTGCTACTATTAGAGGAAGTACGTTAGTTATACATACCTGCCAAGAACCTTCTGTTACAAAAGCTACTGGATGACCCTTTTCAGGTCATTGGTTCTTAGTTCAGTTGAGGACACATCCAGTCTCTGCTGTTACATAATTGGCAGTTATTACTTATTAGCGCTAATTAGGACCCACCTTGGGACTTCAGCCATTTCAGAGCAGGTATTTCCTTGCCAGATATACAGAATGTTTGACTAATCACTTATGATAGCATGACAAAATGTTTTTTGTGTGTGAAAAAAACAACAGGGGTCACATGTTTGTAAATATTGTTACTATACATTATTTTGTTTTCAAATGCTTAACCAATTGCATTTTTATTGGCACCAAAATGTAATCATCTTTTGGCATGTAAAATCATTAAAGTTTATGCAAAAAAAGTTCATCATGCAAGTTTATGCAAAAAGATCTCCGAAGATCATTACACTTCCGAAGGTCATTACACATATTATTAAGGTCCTTCATCGGCTTGTTTCAATTCTATAAATCATAAGAGCAACATGAATATGGCTTTTCCTGTTGATTACAAAATCTACACAAGTGACCCATCCAAACCCCCACCCCGCACCTCCCCCCACTCCCAACTAAACCACCACCTATACAACCAAACCAACCCCTAACCACTAAGGTGATTCTCATTTGCTATCATAGAGCCTTCAATACAGCTGTTTTAGTTATTGTACAATGACCTGAAGGAGTTAATGTATGTTGATGTATGTTGAGTAATTCATTAAGCAAGATATGTGGAAGTCATTGTTGTTTTTGGATGAGCGCTGTGTTTTGTCTTATTTATTGAGTAAGTCAAGAGATCATTATGAGTGCTCATATGCTTTGTGTTTAGTCAGATTACCTTCTTGTCTTTACTATATGTTTTGTAAAGGGAAAGGTTAAGGCCATACTCCTGTCTAAGCATTTCCGTTATGCCTTTGAAAAATACATTTATCATGTGCCTTCCTCTTAGCCATAATATTCCATCATGCCTGTGAAAAAGGTCTTTGTCTAGGCATGATGGAATAATATGCTTAGTTTGCTTGTTTGAATAATGTTTTACGTCATTTTTGTGTTGAAAATGACGTAAAACATCATACAAACAAACAAAGCATATTATTCCATCATGCCTGTGAAAGAGGTCTTTTGTCTAAGTCAATAAACCACCATATCCTCTTCTAAAGTCGTTAAACCATTGTAGTCTTGTCTAAGCCATTATTCCATCATGCCTGTGAAAAATGTCTGTCTGTTATAAGCCTGTGAAAAAGGTCTTTGTCTAAAAATGGTAGTTTAAGCCATTAAACTACCATTTCCTCTTCTAAGCCTTTAAACCACTGTGGTCTTTATTCCATCTGGCCTGTGAACATTCCGAATTGTCTTAGCCATTAAAGCAACATGTCCTCTTCTGAGACTTTAAACCACTGTTTTGTCTAAACCATTATTCAATCCTGCCTATTAACATTGTATTTAAACTGTGCTAGTGTCCAAGCCATTATACTGTGCTATTGCCCAAGCCATTAAACCATCGTGCCTTTGTTTTAGGCATCATTTAAACTCCATGCCCTTCATCTATATAAGCTACTGAACATGCTCTCATTTAAGCCATTAAACCATCATGACTCTTGTCTAGCTCTTGCTAAACCATTAAACCATCAGCTATTGCTAAGTCATTAAACCATCATGGCTCATGTCTAAACCATTTAGCCATCAAGCTCTTGATAAGCCATTAAGTCATGGCTCTTGTCTAAATAAAGCTTATGCTGAGCCATTAAACCATCATGGCTCATATATAAACCATTTTGCCATCAAGCTCTTGCTAAGCCATTAAGTCATGGCTCTTTTCTAAATAAAGCTTATGCTGAGCCATTAAACCATCATGGCTCATGTCTAAACCATTTTGTCATCAAGCTCTTGCTAAGCAATTAAACCATCATGGTTCTTTTCTAAATGAAACCCTTGCTAAGCCAATGCCATCATGGCTTTCATCATCCAATCAGCTAAACTATAAACCTTTCATCCAAGCCATTAAACGTCAATCCATGCCTTTATCAAAGACATTAAACCGTCATCTCTGAGGTCTATAACATCACTGGGGATGAGAAAACAGCTTCTTTACCTCAACATTTGTATAGGTTTCATACTTTGGGTATATTCTCCCATTTATTAAACCATAAACCTCTCATCAAAGCCATTAATTAAACTGTCAATCCATGCCTTTATCAAAGACATTAAACCATCATCTCTGCGGTCTATAACATCACTGGGGATGAGAAAACAGCTTCTTTACCTCAACATTTATATAGGTTTCATACTTTGGGTATATTCTCCCATTTTTATACCATAAACCTCTCATCAAAGCCATTAAACTGTCAATCCATGCCTTTATCAAAGACATTAAACCATCATCTCTGAGGTCCATAACATCACTGGGAATGAGAAGAAAACAGCTTCCTTACCTCAACATTTGTATAGGTTTCATACTTTGGGTATATTCTCCCATTTATTAAACCATAAACCTCATCAAAGCCATTTAACTGTCAATCCATGCCTTTATCAAAGACATTAAACCATCATGTCTGAGGTCCATAACATCACTGGGGATGAGAAAACTGCTTCCTTACCTCAACATTTGTATAGGTTTCATACTTTGGGTATATTCTCCCATTTATTAAAACCTGAAAAAAAAAATTAAAAAAAATTGTTCTCTGTTGGTAAGAAAATTTATGTGGCATGCAAAAAAGTATGTCAATAAAAAGTGCTCCTGATAGAAATCGACCCTCCTGACATGACTGTAGTGTATATAGGGCTGGGGTGTATAATTACAGGAACTTTCTTATATCATAATGATTAACAATCATCATTTTCCAGAAAATAATTCGGCTCCTACATGAAGAAGAAACAAGGCTTAATGTTGAGTGTTACTTGTCTGGAATCCATTCAGTACTGATATCATTATGCAATGTTTTATGTGTTTATTTCAGTATTAATAGTGTTTTAAATGATGCAAATTGGTTTTATTTTCGTTTTAAGACCAGGGCTATGTTTTCTGCCTACATCGTTTTGTTTGTTGTATTACAAATCATCGAGGAATGTGCTGTTTTATCATTGTTTATACTTGTGCCTCATGATCACATTGATGCGTTCAGATTTTTGAGAATCTGGTAAATCTAGGTATAACATATACATCAACTGATTTATACAACATAAAAACACAAGTTATCATTAAACAGATCTCTTAAATTCATAAATAGAATAGGATAATACATTCCATTACATACATACAAAGTATAAGTTATAGGAAATACTGGTGTTGGAATAAGGCAGGTAAGAAATGCAAAATTCCTATACACGTGCCAAACTACTATCGTAAGGGTCCTTGACGTTGTCACTATTTCCCTGCTATACTGCCTTCTGCTGGACCAGGCCTAATATTCATCAAACTTTTGAGCACAAGAATTCAGACTCGACTCAAAATCTCATTTCTTTTAAATCAAAATAAAAACAATTTTACAAGCAAATTACTATATTTGCTTACAGAAACGAGTAATTTGAAAGGTAATTTAACAGAAAATGTCTGAAAATCACAATTCTTACACATACTTTTGTCATTATAGCCGGGCCGGGTTTGCAAAAAAATGAGATTTTGAGTTTGAGTCTGATACTTGTGCTCAAAAATTTGATGAATTTAGGCCCTGGTGTGGGTAACACGGTGGACTTGAAACGGGTTCAAGCCTCACGGGGCCACTGAGTTTCGTTCGTGTGTTCTTGTGGAAGATACTTTTCCTGAGCCTTGTATATCGGATGGGGACGTAAACCGAAGTATACCCTTAGAGCATGTTAAAGAACCATGGAAATATATTTTTGTTAGTAAGAATAGGGCAGGGTTCCTGGATTCCTTTGTATCCTTCCCCTTTCTCTGAGGTGGCCCTGGATAGCACGTTTTGATTCGGAATCCAGAGACGACAGCTTCGAGCCATACTGACACCACTATTTTTCTCTGTGTATCCTTAGGCAAAATCACTTTCCCTAGCCTCTTCCGTCGGATGGAGACGAAAACCGGGTGGTACCCTGTATCGGATGGAATCTCTCCTTCGAGTAGATTGAAGTACCTTATTAACTTACTCGATAGTAAGTGTCGGGTTCCTGTAACCTATAATGTGTTCAGGAGCGTTTAAACAAAATTTAATACAATTCGTCCATGGGAAGGAGGCATTTACCAGGTGGGCCCATGTTCTGGAATATATCTTAGTGGCATAATTTATACAAGAACAAGAGACATTTATTTGATGTGGTGACCCCAAAATCCTTTCTATCCTCTCATTCTTTTTGGGAGATCTCTAACTAACTGGAACAATGTTTTGATGACCTGTTAGACAACACTTAACGTATATTTACCGGCTGTAATGCATCACCCTTGCTGTTTGAGTTCAGGCACCAGGAACTCGGGTCTCTAGAGTTCTATTTCTTATCACGCATGGCATTTTATAAATGAAATAAACAATTTTCTGATAGAATTAAACAAGATAAAATTTCAAGTTCAGGCCCATCGCTCAACATAACTTGAACAGATTCTAGTAGCTTCATCTGTGTTTGTGTTATCTGCATAAGCATGGCAGACACATCGCTTTGTCTGGCGTCGGTCTCGTTGGGAATCTCACTTTAAACTGTTTCGTAACTATTTGACCTATAGTCACGGAACTTTGTACAGTTGTTTGTTATCATTTATACAATCCAGTCCAAGTTCTATAACTCAGTTTTCAATTTTCAGTTTTTAGCTCTACTGATCAGAGATCAGCAGAGCTTATGCCGTGGTGCGGTGTCCGTCGTCCGTCTGTCCGTCTGTCTGTCTGTCCAGGGGTATACTGACACTTACAGAGCATGCAGGGCCATACTGACACTTACAGAGCATGCAGGGATATACCTACAGAGCATGGAGGGCCATAATGACAACACTTACAGAGCATGCAGGGCCATAATGACAACACTTACAGAGCATGCAGGGCATACTGACACTTACAGAGCATGCAGGGGTATACTGACACTTACAGAGCATGCAGGGGTATACTGACACTTACAGAGCATGCAGGGCCATAATGACAACACTTACAGAGCATGCATGGGGCATAATGACAACACTTACAAATCATGCAGGGGCATAATGACAATACTTACAGCGCATGCAGGGCAATAATGACAACACTTACAGGGCATGCAGGGCCATAATGACAACACTTACAGAGCATGCAGGGATGTATTACTTCGTATTTTTTAGTAAAGGCATGTTATCAGTTTAAGATGTTCAGGTGATTCAAGTGCTCCATACAACATTCTCATTCAAATCATTTCCTTAAAAAATATGTTTAAAACATCTTCACAGCATTGTTCCAATTGTGAAGACACATATGAATATATGGCATCGTAAACATTTACATAAATAGCATCACAGCTTATTGGAAGGTCGAGTGCATATTTTTTTAAGTACTTCCCAAGAATACCCTTTGTATAACAGCATGTCGGTTGTAGCATTTAAAATATGTCTTATGGAGTCTGAATGCATATAGCTGGAATCGAGTCTGATAGTTATTTATGTGCAAGTAATGCTTCCATGAGTTGATAAAAGCTGACAATGGCAGTCTATAAAAGGCTCAGCTGTCTCCTTATATACCGTTAACTAGATCGGTTGTATAGAGCTGAACAATTTTCCAATCACCATGCAAGATGTGTTTTCGGTACACTAGTACTTGCATGCGCTACATAAATTATATATAATGAACTGTTCTTTCTTTGAATTAAGACCATTCCTTTTATGTGTCAACGGGGTGTTTTGGGGAAAATTGACTCATCAACAGCCGGACATTGTAAACCCTGATCAGCCTGAAAGTAACTCGCAGGCTGATCAGGGTTTACAGTGGTCGCAAAGGCTATTATAGTCGTGCTTAGCAGGTAAAGGGTTAATATTTAAAGTGGTTGTGTACAGAGCTGAACAATATTTAAAGTGGTTGTGTACAGAGCTGAACAATATTTAAAGTAGTTGTGTACAGAGCTGAACAATATTTAAAGTGGTTGTGTACAGAGCTGAACAATATTTAAAATGGTTGTGTACAGATCTGAACAATATTTAAAGTAGTTGTGTACAGAGCTGAACAATATTTAAAGTGGTTGTGTACAGAGCTGAACAATATTTAAAGTGGTTGTGTACAGAGCTGAACAATATTTAAAATGGTTGTGTACAGATCTGAACAATATTTAAAGTAGTTGTGTACAGAGCTGAACAATATGTAAAGTGGTTGTGTACAGAGCTGAACAATATTTAAAGTGGTTGTGTACAGAGCTGAACAATATTTAAAGTAGTTGTGTACAGAGCTGAACAATATTTAAAGTGGTTGTGTACAGAGCTGAACAATATTTAAAGTAGTTGTGTACAGAGCTGAACAATATTTAAAGTGGTTGTGTACAGAGCTGAACAATATTTAAAGTAGTTGTGTACAGAGCTGAACAATATTTAAAGTAGTTGTGTACAGAGCTCAACAATATTTAAAGTAGTTGTGTACAGAGCTGAACAATATTTAAAGTGGTAGTGTACAGAGCTGACAATTTTTTGTCCAGCCAACTCTGTGATCAAAATGTCATACGGGTGTTTGTATGTCAGTTTGTTCGTCTGTTCTTTAGTTAGTCTGTGCGTCTGACTTTCATTTATTTATATCTACTTCATTACTTGCAGGATTTTCACCGAACTCCATTAGAATGTTCCTCAACATCACATGCACCATTTCTGGTCACTGTGACCTACTCTGGACGAAATATAGGTCACGTCAGGTCTCTGCTACCACATGCATATCTTGCTATTTTCTTGTGGGATTTTTACCAACTCCACTAGAATGTTCCTTATATACATCAAACATCACATGCGTAATTTTGGGTGCTGTCAACGTCTTTGGACAAAATATACGTCAAGTCAGGTCTCCGCTATGACATGCATATCTTGCTTCATTCTTGAAAGATTTTCACCAAACTCGACCATGTTCCTTAAATCCATCTAACATCATGTGCAAAAGTTCGGGTCAATGTGACCAACTTTGGACGAAATATAGGTCACAGCTATTTGCATATCTTGTTTCTTTCTTGCAGGACTTTCACCAAACTCCACTTGAATGTTCCTTATGTGCATCTAACATCATGTGCACAATTTTGGGTCCCTGTGACCTACTTTAGACAAAATAGGTCATGTCCGGTCTCCGCTACGACACGTATCTTACTGCTTTCTTACAAGATGTTTACCAAATTCCACCAGAATGTTCCTTATATATGCATCTTACATCTTGCACAAAATTTTGGGTCATGTGACCTACTTTGGATAAACTATATTAAATACTATGTACACATAATTAACGAATATTTCATGGGATTGACATTGGTGTTGGTCAAATCAAAGGACTTCTTCAACATAAGGCTCGACATGCATCCCATGGCCTTTTATTCTAAAATGTCCAATCACCTTGCATGACACATGTTTTCAGAAAGCTACCTGCGTCTAGGGCATTGCCTTATAAACCTTCTCGCCTCTCACAGCTGTTGGTTCGAATCCCACTCAGCCCCTGCGAAATTTTCTAGAACAATTCTTGAACTGTTCTGGATAGATTGTTCTTGAACTGTACCGAATCTGTTCTGGTACAGTTCTAGAGCAGTACATGAACGTTAAACGAGACAAATTTTCTAAAACTTATGTTCAAGAACAGTTCTAGAACTATCTGTACTGGAACTGTTCTAGAACTGTTTCAGAACGATCTGTGCTGGAACTGTTCTAGAACTGTCTGTACTGGAACTGTTCTTAGAACTGTTCTTGAACATAATTTTTATGTTCTAGAAATTTTGTCTTAACGTTCATGCACCGTTCTAGAACTGCTCAAGAACAGATGAAGCACAGTTCAAGAACAGTTCTTGAACAATCTATCCAGAACAGTTCCTGCACAGTTCTAGAACTCCCTCGGCCACTAATTTAACCTACATAACAGTTAAAGAACAATTCATTAATTTGAACCTTCAGAAGCCCTGTCATACTTGGTGAAATGTTACATATGATACTGAAATGAAATAATATCTGCAGTGCTGAATACCATTTTTCTGTCAGCAACAAAAAAAGAAAGTCAATCTGCGAAAACACATGACAATAGGGGTTTCATTTTAAAATACTGTTTCTAAAGACTTCATTTAAAAATTTCATCTTTCAAATACAACTATTAACTATAGAAGATGTTTTGACACAATAAGTAATTTAAGTATTATCACAAAACACTTACATTTAATCATTAAATGATGCAAGCACAATCTTCAGTTGGACTGCCATTTTACCGCCAAAAACTCAAAAGAATGGCGTTTGTATTTTATTTGCAATTTTGTCAGAATCACACTCGGGTGTCATATATTCTTTACCTACTTTCTTTGCAAATATAAATGAAGACATGGGCTTTTAAACTCCACATAATGTTATTATATTAAACCTTTCATGCAATAATGATCATATATTTGTTTGTTAATAGTAGTATATATTTGTTTAATTAATGAAGATGAACACCTGCGAAACTCTGTTCTTATACTCAAGAACAGTTCATGAACATTTCTAGAACACTTCCTGAACTGTTCTTGATTCATTGTTCTAGAACATGTTCTTAATATGTTCTTGAACATTGAACATTTTCAAGAACTATTGAAGAGCATTTCAAGAACTGTAATTGTTCTTATAATCTATACTGTGTTGATGAGCCATTAAACAACATTCATAAACATTCAGTTTGTTATGGAAAAACCTGTTCTGGAAATAGTGTAATAAAATTATGTTGTTTTGTGGCAATACTCAAAAGATTTGAAACTTTTGAACTTTAATTTAATCAACACAAAACTTAAGTGCTACAAAATAAATGTCTTTTTATACCAAGTTTATTGTTCGGCGCCCCTTGAGGGCGCCGGACATACTGTGGTAGTACTTTGACCTTAGGCATGGGGAATCAAAAGGACTGATAGTTGAGTATGTTTGGATTGTAATTAAAAATGTTTAAATGGCATTTAAAGCATGCTATAAAACGCACCAGAATAAGATATAAAACACAAGAGATAAAACTGCTTAGCGATTTCTTGAATTTCTGTAAGAAATGATGCACCAATAATTCAAAAATTATACAAAATCATTTCATTAAAACGATGTCTCCCTGTATTTTGACTGAAAACGAGGCTGATTATAAAATCAAATGGTTAAATGCGTAATACGAATTTTAGAAAAATTTAACGAAATTTATCGATCGTAATATCTGCGTTTCAAATGTTTTCACATTATTCTCGTTTTTAAATCGTTTTGATTAATTATTATTGGCAAATTACATTAAATGTTGCTAAGAAATGAGAAAATACGATGATATATCGGAAAGTTTTGGCATTTAAATTTCGTTTACGGGAAATCGCTAATTTTGTAATGCTTCATTTTGACTGTCAAATGCAGACAAATGTATTGAAAACGAAAGTAGATTTATGAGCGCAGACTCTTTGCATCAAGTTTTTCTTGTATTAAAATGTAAACATTTTCTATATAGAGTATCATCCAAATAAAGCCTGGGCTGGTCATAGTGGACAGCCATGATGTCTGGCCGGGCTGCTCTTACACAGCCTGGGCAGGTCATAGTGGACAGCCATGATGTCTGGCCGGACTGCTCTTACACAGCCTGGGCAGGTCATAGTGGACGGCCGTGATGTCTGGCCGGGCTGCTCTTACACAGTGATGTCTGGCGGGACTGCTCTTACACAGCCTGGGCAGGTCATAGTGGACAGCCGTGATGTCTGGCCGGGCTGCTCTTACACAGTGATGTCTGGCGGGACTGCTCTTACACAGCCTGGGCTGGTCATAGTGGACAGCCATGATGTCTGGCCGGGCTGCTCTTACACAGTGATGTCTGGCGGGACTGATCTTACACAGCCTGGGCAGGTCATAGTGGACGGCCGTGATGTCTGGCCGAGCTGCTCTTACACAGCCTGGGCAGGTCATAGTGGACAGCCATGATGTCTGGCCGGGCTGCTCTTACACAGTGATGTCTGGCGGGACTGCTATTACACAGCCTGGGCAGGTCATAGTGGACAGCCATGATGTCTGGCCGGGCTGCTCTTACACAGTGATGTCTGGCGGGACTGCTCTTACACAGCCTGGGCTGGTCATAGTGGACAGCCATGATGTCTGGCCGGACTGCTCTTACACACAGTGATGTCTGGCGGGACTGCTCTTACACAGCCTGGGCAGGTCATCGTGGACGGCCGTGATGTCTGGCCAGACTGCTCTTACACAGCCTGGGCAGGTCATAGTGGACAGCCATGATGTCTGGCCGGGCTGCTCTTACACAGCCTGGGCAGGTCATAGTGGACAGCCGTGATGTCTGGCCGGACTGCTCTTACACAGCCTGGGCAGGTCATAGTGGACGGCCGTGATGTCTGGCCGGGCTGCTCTTACACAGCCTGGGCAGGTCAAAGTGGACGGCCGTGATGTCTGGCCGGACTGCTCTTACACAGCCTGGGCAGGTCATAGTGGACGGCCGTGATGTCTGGCCGGGCTGCTCTTACACAGCCTGGGCAGGTCATAGTGGACGGCCGTGATGTCTGGCCGGGCTGCTCTTACACAGCCTGGGCAGGTCATAGTGGACAGCCGTGATGTCTGGCCGGGCCGTTTGGGAAATTGTCTGAATGACCTAGTTAATTCAAAATACATTTAACCAAGTCAACATAGCAACGTTTGTTAATATTATGTCCATGACCACTAAATATACCAAGGTTTAGTACTGATGATAAGATAGTTAAAATAACTGATAAACACGTGTACTGTTATTTAATAACGTATGTTTTAATTCTTCAAAATTTTGGCGCCGAATTGATGCTTTGCATCAAGTTTTTCTTGTGGATAATTGTTTTCATGTCCCAGCAAAAGCCATCTATGTATACTTGGGGTGTGTTCAAGCTACTTAAAACAAAGAAATTTCATATTTCATTATAATACCTGTGCCTGTCAGCATTACAAAAATAATGCCTTTTTCAAACGCTGTATCAGTTAGTAGTGTGACTAATAATGGAAGATCACAATAGTTTATTAGGTGGTTAATATTGTGACTTGTTTACTAATTTAATGTATATTTACATTTGCACAGATGTAATCGATTTGTAGCGACATTCCTATTAAGATAACACATTTGTAGATATTTTAAGCACATCTTAATTACATTTCCTATTTAAAGGAATTTAGTTCACATTTTAAAGAACATTGAAAGAACTTTAAATAGAGAAGATATTCTAAAACTGTTCTTAAACAATTTCAAGAACAAATGAAGAACAGTTTAGGAACTTCAAGGGTTGAAACTGTTCTTAATTAGTGCTTAACGTTTAAGAACACTTAGAGTTAAGAACTAATTAAGAACGGTTTAAGAACCCTTGAAGTTCCTGAACGGTTCTCCATTTGTTCTTCAAATTGTTCAAGAACAAATTAAGAACAGTTCAGGAACTCCTGAAGTTCCTAAACTGTCCTTGATTTGCTCTTGAAATTGTTCAAGAACATTTTTAGATCATTTTCTCTATTTAAAGGTTCTTGAACTGTTCTAAACTTGTTCAAGAACCTTTCAAGAATATCTTAAGAAAAATTGAAATGTTCTTCAATAGTTCTTGAAAGTGTTCAAGAACATATTAAGAACATATGTTCTAGAACAATGAATCAAGAACAGTTCAGGAACTGTGTTCTAGAACTGTTCATGAACTATTCTTGAGTATAAGAACTGAGTTTCGCAGGGGTCCTAATGTCGCCCTGTAACATTCGATTAGCAGTGGCATATTAAACATACAATATATAGCAGAAATACCCATTATGCGTTTCTTTTTCCTTTCAGTATATATTATACTATACAGACTTCTAAAATATCTGATATCTAATCTCTATGTGTCGGTGAAACATAATTTATGGTATTCAGTTTGCATCAAATTTTGAATTCTTTTACAAAGGAGAACAACTTTAAAATTCATATTGTACATATTTAAATCCTGTTATTATTCTCCTGGTAATGCTTAGTTAAATGCACTGGAAGAAAGAAATAATTATACTCTCGCTTTCACAAAGTGAGGTGGGGCTATATAGGAATCACATTGTCCGTAACATCCCTCTGCGTCTAGTCCCATCGCATTTTTGTCACATCCTGTCGCGTAACACATTTTTGTCACGTCCCTTCCCATCCCATCTTTAACTTTACAAGATGTTTACCTATGATGTGAACATGTGTATATCGTTTCGGCGTCAAAATCGACCCAGTATTACGGAGTTGTGGCCCCGTTTTCGTCAAATTTTACATGAAAATATCTTGTGTGTCTATCTCCTCCCACACTTTTAAGCCGATTGCTTCGATACTGTACAGGATGCTTACCTATGATGTCAAGATGTGCATATCGTTTCGGCGTCAAAATTGACCCAGTATTACCAGGGTTATGATCTCTTTTTCGACAAATTTTATGTTTTACACTGATAGTTTTCAGTCGGGGCATTTCTAGTTATTACTGGCATTCCTCAAACAGTTTTGAATGGGTTGTTACACTTAACAACTGATGACCTTATGTCCCTCTACATCACCCATTGTCAATTGCCTTATTTATTACAGAATTATGGCCCTTTGTTTGACCTATAATTGTGTTTAAAGTTTTGTCTGGTTTTAGCCAATGAGCTCATATTGTTATGCAATTTGTATTTATAAAGTGAAAAAAGCTATGTTTGGGTATCAGTTGTTTACCAAAGTTACGAATTCTGTGTGGTTGCAGGGGTAGAATACAACCACTGCAAATCCCGCTAGAGGCAGATGACCCCCACCCCCACACTTGTCATTTTTTTATCATGCTCATTAAAACATTCTTCATGACACCGCGTATGTAAATGTGGAAACGTGGCTCCATCATAAATGGAGTGTCTACAATAGAATTTGCAGCAACTCTGCAGTTCTGCAGGTTAGAAGGTTCTAGGCCCATTCTCCATATTTGATCTAGATTTAGATGGAGGATGAGCCTGGCATGTTCATCCCTGTTTGACGCCATATAATCTTTCTTGTGTTGGTGCGCCGTAAAACCCCAATTCAGATCAAGTCTTATTCCAGTCATTCATTTTGCCTGAAATACTGGTATTTTTTTTGTAATGGAAACCATTGACTGCTTCTATTTTTAGCTCTACTGATCAAAAATATAGAGTTATATAGTAAAAACTTGTAGAGACTACTCCTCTGAAACTACTTGACGGATTTTCATGAAACTTCACAGGAATGTTAAACTTGGTGTCTAGTTGATCCTAGCAAAAATTCAGCTGGCCGGAAAACCAAGATGGCCACCATGGCTAAAAATAGTTTTTATTAAAAATGCGATTTTGTGGCGAATACTTCTCAAAAACCATAAGTGATATTGATTTGGAACCAAAACGACAGGCACGACAAGTAGTTGATCCTAACCAAAGTTCATTTTGATTTGGAAGTCAAACATGGCCGCCAGCGGCCATCTCTGTTTACATAGAGTTATATAGGAAACACTTATGGAATTTCATGGAACTTGACAGGAATATTGCTCTCGATGTCTAGTTGATCCTAGCAAAAATGCAGGTTGGTAGGAAATTCAAGATGGCCACCACTGCTAAAAATAGATTTAAAAAATTAGACTTTGTGGCGACTACTCAAAAACCGTAAGTGATATTGAATTGGAACCTTTACCAAAATTACTGGTGCGACATGTTCTTGGTCCTAACCAAGATTCAGTTCGATTCCATGTCAAACATGGCTGACAGTGGCCATTCTTTGTTTACATAGAGTTATATAGGAAACACTTGTAGCGATTTTCAAAATGCAATTTTGTGGTGACTACTTCTCAAAAAACGTAAGTGATATTGATTTGGAAATATCTTACCAAAATGACTGCCATGGCTTGTAGTTGGTCCTTAGACCAAAGTTCATTTTGATTAGGATGTCAAACATGGACACCAGTGGCCATCTTTGTTTACATAGAGTTATATAGAAAAACTTGTGGCAACTACTCCTCTGAGACTACTTGAAGGATTTTCATGTATTAAAAAGAAATGTTGCTCTTGATGTCTAGTTGATCCAAGCAAAATTTCAGGTCGGACGGAAATTCAAGATGGCCACCATGGCTAAAAACAGATGTTTAAAAAACAAAAATAATTGTGTGGTTCGGGTCACCCGACCCTACCTACAAATACCCACCGACCCTGACGATGTTTTGGTCCATTTCGAAAAAAATATATAAAAAATATAAAAAATAAAAATTAAAAACAAAAATTAAAAAAAGATTTATAGTACATAATTCAGTGCATCTTCTTTGCGTTCATAAAAAAAAAAAAAAAAAAAATCCGACCTACCCTACCTGCCAATTTTGAACATGTTACCAGAACCACACAATTTATTTTTTTAGGCCCAACTACTTCTTGAAAACTAGAAGTGATATTGATATGGATTTTTTTTCTAAAATGATCAGCATGACATGATGTTGGTCCTTGTTCAAATTATTTTGATTTGACATTAAACATGGCTGCCAGTGGCCATCTTTGTTTACATAGAGTTATATAGTAAAAACTTGTAGCGACTACTGCCAGGCTCATCTTCCATGTACATCGAGATAAAATATGGAAAATGGACCTAGAACCTTCTCACCCTGAACTCTGCAGTTCAGGGTGAGAAGGTTCTAGGCCCATTTTCCATATTTTATCTGAAAATAGGCCTAGAACCTTTTCACCCTGAACTCTGCAGTTCAGGGTGAGAAGGTTCTAAGCCCATTTTCCATATTTTATCTCGATGTACATGGAAGATGAGCCTGGCATGTTCATGCCTTTTAGGCGCCATATAACCTTTTCATGTGTTGGTGCGCCTTAAAACCCCAATTCAATTCAATTCATCTGAAACTACTTGACAGGTTCATGAAACTTCACAGGAATGCTGATCTAGCTATCAAAACCTATCAGTAGAGCTTCAAGGTCATTGACTTCTTGTTTTCTTCATGTTTGCGAAGGTTTTCAGGTGAGCTATTCAAGGCCATTTTTGGCATAGAAGCTTTGTCAATTAAATTCCGCCAAATTTGTATAGTAAGTAGAGTGATACAAGCCCTCTTGGGCCTCTTGTTAAGTTGTACAAGCTTTTTGAGAACTGCTGACTCACAAACGGTGATCGATTTATAAAAAAAAAGGATAATGGTTCATCTTGCTCTATTTATCATTGATAATTTTTATGTGATAGCAACATGCATAAAGAACCATCATTCATAATTTCAAAGCTATGACATTATTCCACTGGAACAAAAATTTCCATTGAAACATTTTAATCATGCATGAAATCAACCGCCAATTCCTTCTTGAATATTTTATTTGGTGATTCTCCTGTATAATTAAAAAGCAAAAAAAATGATTTGAATCGAAAACAGAATCATGTTTTTGTTTTGTTTTTGTGGCTGTTAATGTGGTGAGCGATTAGTTGTAAAATCTATGGCACCTGCAGCCTGCAGATATTATTAGATGCCGCCGGGATTTTATAGATGCAGTACAAGAAGTGTTCTGAAGGTGCATCTCTGTTAGTAATTCCAACCTCTGTCTTATTGACGTCATACAATCTCATTGCTAACAAAAAACATCTGCTTCTGAAGTTAAGTTCTCTAGAGACAATCTGTGCAGAACATTTTAAAGCTGTTGAGCCATTGTCTACTACGAATAAATACTCTGCATGAAAATGAGTGTCTTCTTCTGCTTTTTCCCTCCTCTTGCTCCTTTTCCTCCTTCTCCTCAGAGGTCAAGGTCAACTTGGAGGTCAAATGAGTAACTTTTCCTCCTCATTTCAGTGGTCAAGGTCAACTTGGAGGTCAAATGAGTCAAAATCATGTATCAGTCATAACTATGAAGTTACCGAATGGAATTTGGTGAAATCTCACACAATAAAAACGTGTGTTGCGTGCAAGAATCAGGTCTGGACCTCATAGTCAAGTGTCACATTAGTCAAAATCATGTCCCAGCCATAACTTTGAAATTACTGATTGAAATTTAATGAAACTTCACACACACGATAAGTACAATGAGAAGGTTTGTCATGCACAAGAATCAGGTCTATACCTCATAGGTCAAGGTCACACATAGAGGTCAAAGATCAAATGCATCACAATTGTGTCTTTGTCATAACTGGAGAAGTACATAAAACAGTCTATTAAATCATTTTAGAATTATTATTAGAATTTTGTGTTTCTGGTTTCAAGAACCTCATTACTCAATGTCCAGTAAAACCTCAGTGTGTTCTGAGAATGTAATGAGCTTTAAATTAACTGGTTTCATTGGTCCATTTTTTTGTCACTGAACAAATTGGAATGCTTCATTCTTATTTTCATTTGGTAGCTTCTATCATGACATCACTTTCTGGTATTAAAACATCAGACCCTGGTATTAGGACATCACGTCATGCTATTATGATGCAACTCAGTGTGTTCTCAGAACTGAAGGAGCTTTTAATTGCTATGAGAAACAGATTAAGATTGTTTGTATCACTCATTGAGTAATGAGTTTCATGAAACCAAGAATCACAAAATTCTAAAAATAAAATAATTCTAAAATGATTTAATAGACTGCTCTAAGGGAATTTCATCATGTTTAGCAGGATCAGAAGGTGTGTTGTGCACATATTTCATTGTACCTTCCATTTACCAATGTGTTTTACCTGCATGCTAGCTGTTACCCTTAGCATTTTATCAATGTAGGCATAACTGTAAGAAAATAAGAAAACCTTAGGGGGCATTTGTCTCTTACTTGTGACATTTCTTTCTGTAATTTGGCAGACATTTAAAGCATGATAATTTTTTGGGATCTGCAGACAAATCTATTACATAAAATGTGAGTTAACATTTTCGGTACAAGTAAAATGAACAATTCTAAAACTTTATAGTTGTCATTAAATTTATTGCTTATTAAGATTATCGCACTTGTCAGTCAAATGTCAGAATTGTGTATTTTGTTCAATTACATTCATTTACAATATCTTTTACCATTTTTTTGATTAATTTATTTTGCATGATGAATAAAAAGAAAATTAATGGAAGTTTAAATTAAGTTCCTGTCAAAGAATGTGTGAAGTGAGAAAGTCTTAAGAACGAGTGAGCTGAGAAAAGAAATCCCACCAACACATGCTTCACTTCAAACAATCACAGGCATCCAACCCACTTACTCTGTCATATGTATTTATTTATTGCATTAGGGATAGAATTAAATATAAATTAAGTTGTGTTGCCAGTTGGATACCCAGTTAGTTGAAAGAAGCTGTTACACGTTCATCTAGGAGAAGAATAAGGTTTTGCCTCCCACTTACACTCATCAACTTCATGATTGTGTATATTGTGTGCAGAGAGACTGTTCAATTATGTAACAGAAAATGAGAATGAAGATGGGGTATAAATATGTGGTTGCTAAGAAACAACAAAATCATAGCATTATGAATTGGGTTTTTATAGAATCCTGGCTGATTGTCGGATTAAAGGCTAGGCCATGTTGATTTGCCATTTTACCTACCTATTAAAAAAGGGGCCAACTCAAAACTATTTATAACAAATAGGTATTATTGATATTGTTTTTGTGTTCTACCTGTGTCTTTGTTTTCAGATAAAACAAAAACCACCTGTCTACCCATTTCTAAAATTCTGAGTAAGGAGAGGGGTGGTAGGAACAATTGGTTTTTTTAATGATAGCTTTAATTATGATAGAGGAATCTTGTTTAACCTTTAGCCTGCTAAGGGCGACTACAATAGCCTTTGCGTCCATTGTAAACCCAGATCAGCCTGCGAGTAACTCTGAGGCTGATCAGGGTATACAATGTCTAGCTGCTCATCAGTCATTTCTCCAAAGCACCCCTTTGTAACATAAATGGAATGATCTAAATTTAAAGAAAAGACAGTCCATTATACATTCATAGCATGCTAATTGTTAATGGTTAGCGAAGGGTGATCGAGGATTATTCTGTATCCTCCCCTTTTCTATCTTTGAGCCATTATAAATAAACCTAAAAATGCCATCAGATTGAGTCGTTAAATAAAAGTTCAATACAGTTGTTGATTGGGGACTGTTGCCATGACTATTACATCTATTTGTGAAACATTGCAACCTCGGATAAAAAAATTATACTCCAATATTGGCAGGAAATCTTCCTTATAGCAAGTTAAGACGTCATAGCAACGTAATAAGACTAAGTCGTACTCTGATTGAATTGCAATTCAATAAAAGGATTGTAACTGAATGCAATTTCCCTGAACATACCTAAATTGGGGCGGTTGAGAGGATTCCGTATATACTTGTGTGTGGCACTGATCTGAAGTCTGAAATTATAATTAAGCAGAGTTTGTTGACAGTATTGACAGTATTATACAAGCAGGTCAGTAAGTTATCAAGCAAGGATAAAGGAGGTTTGGTTTCAAGTAATGATAAAGCAGGTTTTGTTTCAGGCAATGATAAAGCAAGTATCGCTTCAGGCAACAATAAAGCAAGTTTTGTTTCAATTAAGCAATGATAAAGCAAGTTTTGTTTCAATTAAGCAATGATAAAGCAAGTTTTGTTTCAATTAAGCAATGATAAAGCAAGTTTTGTTTCAATTAAGCAATGATAAAGCAAGTTTTGTTTCAATTAAGCAATGATAAAGCAAGTTTTGTTTCAATTAAGCAATGATAAAGCAAGTTTTGTTTCAAGCAACGGTGAAGGAAATTTTGTGTCAAGCAATAATAAAGCAAGTTTTGTTTCAAGCAACGATAAAGCATTTTTTGTTTCAAGCAACGGTGAAGGAAGTTTTGTTTCAAGCAATAATAAAGCAAGCTTCATTACAAACAATAGTAAAGGAAGTTTTGTTTCAAGCAATGATAAAGCAAGTTTTCTTTCAAGCAACGATAAAGCAAGTTTTCTTTCAAGCAACGATAGTTTTCTTTCAAGCAACGATAAAGCAAGTTTTCTTTCAAGCAACGATAAAGCAAGTTTTCTTTCAAGCAACGGTGAAGCAAGTTTTCTTTCAAGCAACGGTGAAGCAAGTTTTATTTCAAGCAATGATAAAGCAAGTTTTATTTCAAGCAACAATAAAGCAAGTTTTCTTTCAAGCAACGGTGAAGCAAGTTTTGTCACAAGTAATAACGAAGCAAGCTTCATTACAAGCAATAATAAAGGAAGTTTTCTTTCAAGCAATAATAAAGCATGTTTTGTTTCAAGCAATAATAAAGCAAGTTTTCTTTCAAGCAACGGTGAAGCAAGTTTTGTTACAAGCAATAATAAAGCAAGCTTCATTACAAGCAATAATAAAGGAAGTTTTCTTTCAAGCAATAATAAAGCATGTTTTCTTTCAAGCAATAATAAAGCAAGTTTTCTTTCAAGCAACGGGGAAGCAAGTTTTGTTACAAGCAATAATAAAGGAAGTTTTCTTTCAAGCAATAATAAAGCAAGTTTTATTTCAAGCAACGATAAAGCAAGTATTCTTTCAAGTAACGATAAAGCAAGTTTTCTTTCGAGCAATGGTGAAGCAAGTTTTATTTCAAGCAACGATAAAGCAAGTTTTCTTTCAAGCAACGATAAAGCAAGTTTTCTTTCGAGCAATGGTAATGCAAGTTTTCTTTCAAGCAATATGAGGCAAGTTTTATTTCAAGCAAGAATAAAGGTAGTTTTGTTTCAAGCAATAATAAAGGAAGTTTTCTTTCAAGCAATAATAAAGCATGTTTTGTTTAAAGCAATAATAAAGCAAGTTTTCTTTCAAGCAACGGTGAAGCAAGTTTTGTTACAAGCAATAATAAAGCAAGCTTCATTACAAACAATAATAAAGGAAGTTTTCTTTCAAGCAATAATAAAGCATGTTTTGTTTCAAGCAACGGGGAAGCAAGTTTTCTTTCAAGCAACGGGGAAGCAAGTTTTGTTACAAGCAATAATAAAGAAAGTTTTGTTTCAAGCAATAATAAAGCAAGTTTTATTTCAAGCAACGATAAAGCAAGTTTTCTTTCAAGCAACGGTAAAGCAAGTTTTCTTTCGAGCAACGGTGAAGCAAGTTTTATTTCAAGCAACGATAAAGCAAGTTTTCTTTCAAGCAACGATAAAGCA
This sequence comes from Cyrtodaria siliqua, assembly GCA_037043455.1. Taxonomy (NCBI): domain Eukaryota; kingdom Metazoa; phylum Mollusca; class Bivalvia; order Adapedonta; family Hiatellidae; genus Cyrtodaria; species Cyrtodaria siliqua. The sequence goes on along the minus strand of JAWPHD010000857.1, from coordinate 344,269 downwards.
AGTTTTCTTTCGAGCAATGGTGAAGCAAGTTTTCTTTCAAGCAATAATAAAGCAAGTTTTATTTCAAGCAACGATAAAGCAAGTTTTCTTTCGAGCAACGATAAAGCAATTTTTCTTTCGAGCAACGGTGAAGCAAGTTTTCTTTCAAGCAATAATAAAGCAAGTTTTATTTCAAGCAACGATAAAGCAAGTTTTCTTTCAAGCAACGATAAAGCAAGTTTTCTTTCGAGCAATGGTGAAGCAAGTTTTCTTTCAAGCAACGGTGAAGCAAGTTTTCTTTCAAGCAACGGTGAAGCAAGTTTTCTTTCAAGCAACGATAAAGCATGTTTTCTTTCAAGCAACGGGGAAGCAAGTTTTGTTACAAGCAAGAATAAAGGAAGTTTTGTTTCAAGCAATAATAAAGCAAGTTTTATTTCAAGCAATAATAAAGCAAGTTTTCTTTCAAGCAACGGGGAAGCAAGTTTTGTTACAAGCAAGATTAATGGAAATTTTGTTTCAAGCAATAATAAAGCAAGTTTTATTTCAAGAAACGATAAAGCAAGTTTTCTTTCAAGCAACGATAAAGCAAGTTTTCTTTCGAGCAATGGTGAAGCAAGTTTTCTTTTAAGCAATAATAAAGCAAGTTTTATTTCAAGCAACGATAAAGCAAGTTTGCTTTCGAGCAACGATAAAGCAAGTTTTCTTTCGATCAACAGTGAAGCAAGTTTTCTTTCAAGCAATAATAAAGCAAGTTTTATTTCAAGCAACGGTGAAGCAAGTTTTCTTTCAAACAACGGTGAAGCAAGTTTTCTTTCGAGCAATGGTAATGCAAGTTTTCTTTCAAGCAATATGAGGGAAGTTTTATTTCAAGCAAGAATAAAGGTAGTTTTGTTTCAAGCAATAATAAAGCAAGTTTTATTTCAAGCATTGATAAAGCAAGTTTTCTTTCAAGCAACGATAAAGCAAGTTTTCTTTCGAGCAATGGTAAAGCAAGTTTTCTTTCAAGCAACGGTGAAGCAAGTTTTCTTTCAAGCAACGGTGAAGCAAGTTTTCTTTCGAGCAATGGTAATGCAAGTTTTCTTTCAAGCAATATGAGGGAAGTTTTATTTCAAGCAAGAATAAAGGTAGTTTTGTTTCAAGCAATAATAAAGGAAGTTTTCTTTCAAGCAATAATAAAGCATGTTTTGTTTAAAGCAATAATAAAGCAAGTTTTCTTTCAAGCAACGGTGAAGCAAGTTTTGTTACAAGCAATAATAAAGCAAGCTTCATTACAAGCAATAATAAAGGAAGTTTTCTTTCAAGCAATAATAAAGCATGTTTTTCTTTGAGCAATGGTGAAGCAAGTTTTCTTTCAAGCAACGGTGAAGCAAGTTTTCTTTCAAGCAACGATAAAGCAAGTTTTCTTTCAAGCAACGGGGAAGCAAGTTTTGTTACAATCAAGAATAAAGGAAGTTTTGTTTCAAGCAATAATAAAGCAAGTTTTATTTCAAGCAATAATAAACCAAGTTTTCTTTCAAGCAACGGGGAAGCAAGTTTTGTTACAAGCAAGAATAATGGAAGTTTTGTTTCAAGCAATAATAAAGCAAGTTTTATTTCAAGAAACGATAAAGCAAGTTTTCTTTCAAGCAACGATAAAGCAAGTTTTCTTTCGAGCAGCGGTGAAGCAAGTTTTATTTCAAGCAACGATAAAGCAAGTTTTCTTTCAAGCAACGATAAAGCAAGTTTTCTTTCGAGCAATGGTGAAGCAAGTTTTCTTTCAAGCAATAATAAAGCAAGTTTTATTTCAAGCAACGATAAAGCAAGTTTTCTTTCAAGCAACGATAAAGCAAGTTTTCTTTTGAGCAATGGTAAAGCAAGTTTTCTTTCAAGCAACTGTGAAGCAAGTTTTCTTTCAAGCAACGGTGAAGCAAGTTTTCTTTCAAGCAACAATAAAGCAAGTTTTCTTTCAAGCAACGGTGAAGCAAGTTTTCTTTCAAGCAACGGTGAAGCAAGTTTTCTTTCAAGCAACGGTGAAGCAAGTTTTCTTTCAAGCAACGATAAAGCAAGTTTTCTTTCAAGCAACGGGGAAGCAAATTTTGTTACAATCAAGAATAAAGGAAGTTTTGTTTCAAGCAATAATAAAGCAAGTTTTGTTACAAGCATGAATAATGGAAATTTTGTTTCAAGCAATAATAAAGCAAGTTTTATTTCAAGAAACGATAAAGCAAGTTTTCTTTCAAGCAACGATAAAGCAAGTTTTCTTTCGAGCAACGGTGAAGCAAGTTTTATTTCAAGCAACGATAAAGCAAGTTTTCTTTCAAGCAACGATAAAGCAAGTTTTCTTTCGATCAACAGTGAAGCAAGTTTTCTTTCAAGCAATAATAAAGCAAGTTTTATTTCAAGCAACGATAAAGCAAGTTTTCTTTCAAGTAACGATAAAGCAAGTTTTCTTTCGAGCAATGGTATAGCAAGTTTACTTTCAAGCAACGGTGAAGCAAGTTTTCTTTCAAGCAACGGTGAAGCAAGTTTTCTTTCGAGCAATGGTAATGCAAGTTTTCTTTCAAGCAATATGAGGGAAGTTTTATTTCAAGCAAGAATAAAGGTAGTTTTGTTTCAAGCAATAATAAAGGAAGTTTTGTTTCAAGCAATAATAAAGCATGTTTTGTTTAAAGCAATAATAAAGCAAGTTTTCTTTCAAGCAACGGTGAAGCAAGTTTTGTTACAAGCAATAATAAAGGAAGTTTTCTTTCAAGCAATAATAAAGCATGTTATTCTTTCGAGCAATGGTGAAGCAAGTTTTCTTTCAAGCAACGGTGAAGCAAGTTTTCTTTCAAGCAACGGTGAAGCAAGTTTTCTTTCAAGCAACGATAAAGAAAGTTATCTTTCAAGCAACGGGGAAGCAAGTTTTGTTACAAGCAAGAATAATGGAAGTTTTGTTTCAAGCAATAATAAAGCAAGTTTTATTTCAAGAAACGATAAAGCAAGTTTTCTTTCAAGCAACGATAAAGCAAGTTTTCTTTCGAGCAACGGTGAAGCAAGTTTTATTTCAAGCAACGATAAAGCAAGTTTTCTTTCAAGCAACGATAAAGCAAGTTTTCTTTCGAGCAATGGTGAAGCAAGTTTTCTTTCAAGCAATAATAAAGCAAGTTTTATTTCAAGCAACGATAAAGCAAGTTTTCTTCGAGCAACGATAAAGCAAGTTTTCTTTCGAGCAACGGTGAAGCAAGTTTTTTTTCAAGCAATAATAAAGCAAGTTTTATTTCAAGCAACCATAAAGCAAGTTTTATTTCAAGCAACGATAAAGCAAGTTTTCTTTCGAGCAATGGTAAAGCAAGTTTTCTTTCAAGCAGCGGAGAAGCAAGTTTTCTTTCAAGCAACGGTGAAGCAAGTTTTCTTTCAAGCAACAATAAAGCAAGTTTTCTTTCAAGCAACGGTGAAGCAAGTTTTGTTACAAGCAATAATAAAGGAAGTTTTGTTACAAGCAAGAATAAAGGAAGTTTTGTTACAAGCAATAATAAAGGAAGTTTTGTTTCAAGCAATAATAAAGCCAGTTTTGTTACAAGCAATAATAAAGCCAGTTTTGTTTCAAGCAATAATAAATGCAAGTTTTGTTTCAAGCAGTAATAAAGCAAGTTTTGTTTCAAGCAATAATAAAGCCAGTTTTGTTACAAGCAATAATAAAGCAAGTTTTGTTTACGGTCTGAAGTGATATTGAGGTTGGGAAACCCTAAACAAGCTTCTCATATGCTAGACAATATTATTTTTTTAATATTTAAAAGTTTAATTGAGGAGAGAATATAGTGGCCAGTCTATCAATGCTGATATTCTGCTCCATATTGAAGCAATATTTCTGTTAAAAGAAACTGGACTGCCCAAAGGACACATGTATGTAAAAAAGAATACTGTATACCCTCAGTTAAACACCCCCACCTCTAAAGTGCTTTGCAGGGTATTTTTTCTAAACTAGACCTCAAGTCAGGATACTGGCAAGTAGAACTTCAGGAGCTGGGGGTGGGGGTGGGGTATTAATAGGGGAGCAGGTACCTTAATGACTTCTTAGCATATGGGCTAGGTTAGTGAAACTCCTATTGAATATTTCTGGTAGAACCTTATTGTTAAGGAGGTTAGCGGGGGAGTCTCTAAGTTAGGGACATTGACAGCCTAATTGTTTGGATAAGGAGGCTAGTATGTGCATTGTCCTTTATATATTCCTTTGTCTATTTTCAGGTCAGCATCCCCAGTGAACGGTTTCATGATATTGAATAGACTGGGCCTCAACAACCTGGTGGAGCCCATCACCAAGGACCTGGAGTTCCAACAACAGGATCCCTTTTTGCTCTACAGAAATGCCAAAAGTAAGTACACTCAATGCTACTAACAATGCTACGTTAGTAGCTACCTATCAGAAGCAGACTCTTGTAGTTAGAGGCCACTAGGTGCTTATTCGGAGAAAATAAACCTAAATTAAGAGGTCATCTGCCTGTTATATACTATATAGAGAGAGTTGTTACATTTGAATTGGGGGTCTATATTGTTGGTATATCGTCCCATTAGTGCAAAAAGGTACCATCCAACATTTTCATAGTTTTAAGAAAAATGTAATTGAAGTTTTGCGCTGTTGGGAAAAATCGAATATTACTATTTAAGTGATGTAACTTTGCAAGATTGGTGAAAATGCTATTACATATATGGTAGTAAATGCTATTACATATATGGTCGTAAATGCTATTACATATATGGTAGTAAATGCTATTACATATATGGTAGTAAATGCTATTACATATATGGTAGTAAATGCTATTACATATATGGTAGTAAATGCTATTACATATATGGTAGTAAATGCTATTACATATATGGTAGTAAATGCTATTACATATATGGTAGTAAATGCTTTTACATATATGGTAGTAAATGCTATAACATATATGGTAGTAAATGCTATTACATATATGGTAGTAAATGCTATTACATATATGGTAGTAAATGCTATTACATGCATGGTAGTAAATGCTATTACATATATGGTAGTAAATGCTATTACATACATGGTAGTAAATGCTATTACATACATGGTAGTAAATGCTATTACATACATGGTAGTAAATGCTATTACATATATGGTAGTAAATGCTATTACATATATGGTAGTAAATGCCTTTATCACTGATCATTCTTAAAGATGTTTTTGGCATTTTTGTGTTTGGTTCCATTTTGCATGAGTACAATTTGGATATAAATTTGTTGCATAATTGAAGGTTCCATATGTCACGTGGTACCTTTATGCGTGTGTTTTTTGTGTTGTTTTCTATTTCAATAATGTTATAAAAGGTACCATATGACATATGGTTCCTTTTTACATGAGCTTGTCATGGATTTCGTGTAGACAAAAACTAAATTTAATCGGAAGATTTAATTCTGGAATCAAAATTCATTATTATATACGCAATGTAAATTTAGCGCTTAGGAAAATGTGTTTAACTTTGTAAACTAGTAAATTTCCTGTATATTAAACTCAGGCATTGGGTATTATTAAGCCTATGTTTAGTCTGTATCCTTATGTTCCTAAATCAGTGTTATAAGGGTTCCCTTTAGATAATATACATATAATAGTGATACATGAAAAAATCACGAAAAAAACATTCGTTCTTCTGATCAACTGACAGATGATATTGTAAGACAGACCTTCCTCTTCACTTTTCTTGTAGGTTCTGTGATGAGTTAATATTGTCACAGATATAGTGTCGTAACTTGCTAGTCCATAATAAATATGAGTTGCCTTTCATCTTCTCTAAACTTCTCACTGCATTAAATCTGCACTTAGAGCAGCTATTGGGCTTAAGGGATCTAGCAGGAATGTTTTTTCCTGTAGCAGAAACGTATTCCTTTCCTAAATTGCTGTGTTGTTTTCGTACATTTCTTTTCCATTTGCCCATATTTTCCTCTCTGTTTTGCTTGATGCATTTTTCTTTGGACTTTTGTATTCCGCTCGTTTGTGTGGTGTTCCAAAACATTCACCTTCATTATGATCTGCATGTTCGTTCATCTGAGTTGAAGATACTTCCTGATTTTTGTCCCTGTTAAGCACAGTAGCAGGGTCCTCTGAACTATTTTGATCATTGCTCTTTACTTTAGCTGTTACTTCATAATGCTCCGCTCCACAAATGGCAGTATATGCTAGACAAATCACATTTTGATTGTCATCTCTTTGAATACTTGGTTTAACATCAATTATTGGTGTTGCCAATGAACTTAAAAATATTCTCACTATGCACCCATATAGGATGGCAAGGCAGTCACCTACACTGTTGTTCCATTGACCATTTAATTTAAACAACTGAACATCTTTCAAACATTGTTCATAAGCATATGGATTCTGTTTTGTTCCTTGATGTGAACAAAAGTAAAACTACAGCTCTATGTTACTTGACTTGTGCTCACAAAGCTGTGTCCTCGGGTCAACAGAGTCATCACCAATATTGATATTAAGCATTGTTTCCACAGCCTCAAAGAAGCAATTACCATCTGCTGCAATTGATATCCGTTTTAGCTCATTCCTGGCCAAAACATTAACTGTGGCAAGTGTGATTTCCCGATATGTGTATGTACACTCTCTAACTTTCGACTAAGTCTTTAAGCCTTTTCAATATTCTTTAATTCAGAGTTGTGTGTACAACTTATTCTTGAAAGACTGAAGATGCTGTATTCTTGTATGCAACTTCTCGGATAGACTCGTCTTCTTTCTAGTGAACCTTTTTGTCACAATGTTTCTGCTTTGTTTTATTTTTGTTGGTGTTTTTTTCCAAGCTTTATCCTTTGATAAGCGAGTTACGTTTTAGGTGGTGGCTTGTTGCTTATGTCTGAGGACATTTCATCTGAACTTGGATTGTATCACTATGTCACTATTGTCATCTAAAACTGTAGTCATCATTTATAATCCCTTTAGATGCTATAATGCAATACTAATCTTTTCCATTTGTTTGTTCATGAATGCAAGGGGGATATCATCTTCAGAATCTTATCATCATCATTGTTTGAGGAATTCTCCTCCTTTTTAGAACATGATTCTGTGGTGGGAAGTGGTGTTGCAGTGTAAAATTCTTAATCTGACCTATCTGTTTCAGTTACCTACAACAAAATAATAACATTTTAAACAAAGACTTCAGAATAAAAATGCTCTATAAAAAATACACCCAAGGAACATTTATTAAGACTTCATTAACTGTTCAAAGTAGTATTATAAATAGAAGCATTAAAGCAAGAAACAAATAAATTACTTAGCCTTTATTAGCTCTACTGATCATTATGCCGTGGTGCGGCGTCCGTCCGTCTGTCCGTCCGTCTGTCTGTCCGTAAACTTTTTTTTGTAGCGACTACTCCTCTGAAACTACTGAATGGATTTTCATGAAACTTTACAGAAATGTTGCCCATGAAGTCTAGTTGATCCTAGCAAAAATTCATGTAGATGTGAAATCCAAGATGGCCGCCAAATCTAAAAATAGGTTTTTAAAAAACAAGTTTGTAGCGACTACTTCTTGAAAACTCTAAGGGATATTGCTATGGGACTTTTTCTAAAATGATCAGCATGACATGATGTTGGTCCTTGTCGAAAATCGTTTTGATTCGACGTTAAACATGGCTGCCAGCGGCCATCTTTGTTTACATAGAGTTATATAATGAAAACTTGTAGCGACTACTCCTCTGAAACTACTTGACGGATTTTATGAAACTTCACAGGAATGTTGCTCTTGATGTCTAATTGATCTTAGCAAAATTTCAGGTCGGCCAGAAATTCAAGATGGCCACCATGGCTAAAAATAGATTTTTAAAAAATAAGTTTGTAGTGACTACTTCTTGAAAACTATAAGAGATATTGATATGGGACTTTTTCTAAAATGATCAGCATGACATGATGGTTATCTGAGTCGAACATTATTTTGATTCAATGTTAAACATGGCTGTCAGTGGCCATCTTTGTTTACATAGAGTTATATAATGAAAACTTGTAGCGACTACTCCTCTGAAACTACTCGACGGATTTTCATGAAACTTCACAGGAATGTTGCTCTTGATGTCTAATTGATCCTAGCAAAATTTCAGGTCGGCCGGAAATTCAAGATGGCCACCACGGCTAAAAATAGATTTTCAAAAAACCAGTTTGTAGCGACTACTTCCTGAAATCAAAATCAATCAGTAGAGCTTCAAGGTCATTGACCTCTTGTTTTTCTTGTGTGACTGACACACAAGCACGTATGTCTTTATGCGCAGGAAATAGTCTATTTCTTCATTTAGAACAATAAAAAATTGCAGTCACACAAGTGGGGGGGGGGGGGGGGAGGTGGGGGGGGGCGAAGCTTGTGTGACTTAAATGTGTCCAGATGGTAAAAATGACACACAAGATGTAAAAAACAGTCACACAGGGTAGGAACGTACACCCGTAAACTTTTTTTTGTGGCAACTACTCCTCTGAAACTACTTGATGGATTTTCATGAAACCTCTTAGGAATGTTGGTTTTGATGTCTCGTTGATCCTAGCAAAAATTCAGGTCGGCTGGAAATTCAAGATGGCTGCCACAGCTAAAAATAGATTTTGTGGCAACTACTTCTCAAAAAACATAAGTAATATTGATTTGGAACTTTTACCAAAATGACTGGCATGACTTGTAGTTGGTCATAACCAAAGTTCATATTGATTGGATGGGAAACATGGCCGCCAGCGGCCATCTTTCTGGTGGCCATCTTTGTTTATGTAGAGTTATATAGGTAAAACTTATGGCGACTACTTCTCTGAAACTACTTGACGGATTTTCATAAAACTTCAAAGGAATGTTGCACTTCCTGTCTAGTTGATCGTAGTAAAAATGCAGGTCGACTGGAAATTCAAGATGGCCGCCAAGGCTGAAAAAGTGAAAAACCAAAATGACTGGCACAACATGTAGTAGGTCCTAACCAAAGTTCATTTTATCCTGGCGGGGATTTCTTTATTTACACTGTCCTGTTTTAATGGGATGACCGTAGGGTAAGTAAGTGTAAGGTTTGGTGCACCCTAGAACCAGTGGCCTACTTTGCCACTGACCGTTCCAAGGCGGTAGCCCTATTGTCAACCCTTTTGTGTTTGTGATGTTGTTTGCATTTATATTTTTGCCTTCTTGTTTGTCTGTTTGCGTGTTTGTTTTGTGGTTGACTGTCCTCCTTGAATGCTACTTTCCCTGTCCGATCTGTTTATATTTCTTTATGGCTGCCAACGGCCATATTTGTTTACATAGAGTTATACAGTAAAAACTTGTAGCAACTATTCCTCTGAAACTACTTGACGGATTTTCATGAAACTTCACAGGAACGTTGCTCCTGATGTCTAGTTGATCCTTGCAAAATTTCAGGTCATCTGGAAATTCAAGATGGCTGCCACGGCGAAAAATAGATGTTTAAAAAAGTTGTCGCGACTACTTCTTGAAAACAATGTGATATTGAAATTGGACTTTTCTAAAGTGATCAGCATGACATGACGTTGGTCTTTATCGAAAATCATTTTGATTCGTCACTAAACATGACTGCCAGCGGCCATCTTTGTTTACATAGAGTTATATAGAGTTGTATACTAAATACTTGTAGCAACTACTCCTCTGAAACTACTTGAAGGATTTTCATGAAACTTAACAGAAATGTTGTTCTTGATGTCTAGTTGATCCTAGCAAAATTTCAGGTCGGCTGGAAATTCAGGATGGTTGCCATGGCTAAAAATAGATTTTTAAAAAATAAATTTGTATCGACTACTTCTTGACAACTATAAGTGATATTGATATGGGACTTTTTCTAAAATGATCAGCATGACATGATGTTGGTCCTTGTTTTAAATTATTTTGATTCAACATTAAACATGGCTGCCAGCATCTATCTTTGTTTACATAGAGTTATATAGTAAAAACTTGTAGAGACTACTCCTCTGAAACTGCTTGACAGATTTTCGTGAAACTTCACAGGAATGCTGATATAGCTATCAAAACCTATCAGTAGAGCTTCAAGGTCATTGACCTCTTGTATTTTGATTCATTTTTTTTTTTTTCAGTTGCCTAAAAGTCACTCTTGTGTTTTGTTTGGTAATCTTCCAAAGTATTAAAACAATGGTATGTGTGAAAATAAATTCCTCATAAGTTTGTATTAATGAACAAACAATGCCCTTGTTATCACTTCATTGAAATATGATACCAAGTACATCAGACTCACTTAGCATCGGTGATAATGCAGAGGATAAATGCAATAAGGTACCATATAGTTGAATCTTTATCTGAATTGTTTGGTTATGGGGCAAAGAATAGGGCCACTGCAGATCCCGTTGGAGGGGAAGGCAGAGGGGTAATACCACGCCCAAAATTCATGTTCATTTTATCATTTTTGTTCCTGCTCATTAAAGGTCTTCATCATGACCCCTGCATTGTTTCAGGTGCCATCTCGCTCATACCACTAGAGCAATGGCAGAAAAACTATAACATGGCTACAGCATAAATGGAGTGTCTACAATAGAATTTGCAGCAACTCTGCAGTTCAGGGTGAGAAAGTTTTAGGCCCGTTCCCCATATTTTATCTCGATGTACATGGAGGATGAGCCTGGCATGTTCATTCCTGTTAGGCGCCATATACCTTTCATGTGTTGGTGCGCCTTAAAACCCCAATTCAATTCAATCAATCAATGATTATGTATATGATATGTGTCATATGGAACCTTTTTTCTTTTCAAATGAAAGATATTTGTCGCTTTACTGTTTATGAAGAAAGGTACCCTATGACGGATAGTACCTTACTGCACACATTGGTGGTTTAGAAATGTTTAATTGAGACAAAAATGTGCCATATGACATTTGGCACCTTTTTTCACAAAATACATGTAGCTTGGTACCTTCTTGCTCTAAGGAAATTACTGATATATGAATGGCCCCTTATTACATGACATCATAAAACCCGTCAATGAAAATATATAGCCAAGATTTTTTGAGACAAGATGGAACGACATGTCATATGAAAATAATAAAAAGTCAAAATTGGCCAAATGTTGTATGGTACCTTTTTGCCCTAATGGGACGATATATGAAGTTATAATGAATCTATAGTGTATACTTCCATCTTTTCCCATTTACTTTGCTATAAGCTATTTGTTCGTTATTCTATGAAACTGAATGGTTCTACATTCAACAAAAAAATGCTATGGTTTTCCAAGTCACTGTCAAAACAAATTGACGAAATAATAGAAATGATCACTCATCTCCTGATTTTAATCCTAAAAAATGATCATTAAAATCGCTTGACATCAGCCAACGTCGACATCATATATTTCTTGCCAAATAATAATCCGCACATAATGAAATAAATGAAACATACAAATTAAAACCAAATGTATAAAAACAAACAATGACAATGAAAATAAAACAGTTCATATCTATCGAAAACAATATAAAAGATTGCAATAAAAAGGCTATTGAATTTTTATGGAAAAATATTACTTGAACTCGTTATTTTGGCGCAGGCTGACTCACAAGCTTGCCGTCGTTTTGCCAAAACAACTCGTTCCAAGTAATGTGTTGGCATACAAATTCAATAACCTAATAATACTGCAGGTATATACAGAGTATTGTTCTTTATTGCAGGTATATATGGAGTTTGGTTCTATGACAAGGATGACTGTAAGAGACTGGGGCTTTTGTTGAACAGGTAACAACTTCTTATCTTGCTCCTAGCTCACCTCATGTCCATTGCAGATTGGATTCTAGCTCACTCCATGTCCATTGCGGATTGGATCCCAGCTCACTCCATGTCCATTGCGGATTGGATCCTAGCTCACTCCATGTCCATTGCAGATTGGATCCCAGCTCACTCCATGTCCATTGCGGATTGGATCCTAGCTCACTCCATGTCCATTGCAGATTGGATCCCAGCTCACTCCATGTCCATTGCGGATTGTATCCCAGCTCACTCCATGTCCATTGCAGATTGGATCCCAGCTCACTACATGTTCCTGTTGTTGGCCTCTATCAAGTTTGTGTTTTCGTTGTCGTCAAGTATTCAAAATGGCCGCCACGATAACCCAAAGTTTAAATAGAGTTATATATAGGAAACATGTTTCTTGGGTTGGCCTCTATCATGTTTTGTTTTTGAATCACATCATACCAGTAGAGTGTCTACAGGCCCACTTGGGCCTCTTGTTTTTTAGTTCCCAACACCGATACAGCAACCTGTGTGTTTGCTTACAACATGTTTTGTTTGGTTTGCTGACACCTCACTCCATGTGCATGGCGGATTGGATTCCACCTCACTGGTGCATGTTTGCTTACAACACGTTTGGTTTGGTTTGCTCCCCGCACATAGCAAGTCCAGTGCAGGTTCCTTTTCAGCCCTACAGTCTGTATGTCTGGTTTAGGTTTTACTCACACACAGTATGCCCATTGTTGGTTTGCTCCCAGATTGTGGCATGTCATTTTTATGGAATGGCGAGTTGTCCGTTGTCATCGTCCTCGTCGTCCATCAACTTTTGCCTTGTTTGCGCAATAGGAACTTCATTATTAGTCGGATCTTTACGAAACTTTGTCTTTATATCAATGAAAGTTCGGACAAGTTTGAAAACCAAACCAGAGTTATGGCCCTTGTATTGCTAAAAAAAAATGCTGTATTAAGTCTTGTGAACACTCTAACACTTTCATTTTGTGTTTGATCTTTACTAAATTTGTGCAGATTGTTGAATTGATGAAAGCTTGGACAAAATTGAAAAACAGCTATATCAGACCAGTAACACCAGAGTTGTGGCCCCTTAAATTATGGAAAAATGCCTTAGGCCACAAAATATTAATTACCTGGCCACTATTTCTGAGAAGAGATGCGGGCGGGCGCATTTTTTTTTACAATTTTACAGTGGTCAAATGACACACGGGCGATTTTTTTTTTTTTATCCAAACTTTAATTCCAATACATGTATTGATGCAAAATATCTCGAAATACATGTGCAATAACCAGTTGGATCAGCTCATATCTATTGTAGATCATTACCTTATCATTTCTTCCCGACTTGTGCTTCTTTCAATCACAATAAGCCATTATTGCATGTTGTTGTGAGACTTTGTCGATAAGACGCTTGAATAAATCGCCTGTTCTGTAGCACCTACTAGTTCCAAGCATCTCAAGCGTCTGACTCTCCTAGATTGGTACCCTTACGACTGCAACACTCACAAGCTAGCGAGCAGAGCGACAGATAGTCGGCCGTGCACCTGTCTACCCACAAGGGGATTCCCCTGAGGTAGTTGCATGTTAAAACCTGAACGAACTTTAATGCGGAACTTTTTTCTCGAAATTTCGGTAGCGCATTCCAATTTTTTATTAGCTCGACTATTCGAAGAATAAGAGAGCTTATGTAATCACCCCGGAGTCGGCGTTGGCTTTGGCGTCGGCGTCGGCGTCCCACATCAAGGTTTGCGTGTAAGCTGTGTTTACAAGTCTATATCTCTTACATTTCTTATCCTACCACAACCAAATTTTTTCATGGGCTTCCTTGTAGCATTATCTTAAGGGCTGCATAAGCAATTTTGGTTCCTGTAACCCCTGGGCTCCCATGGAACCCAAATTCTGATAGCCCTTAAAATATGTCTGTTTCACATCAAATTTTGCGTGTAAGCTGTGTTTACAGGTTTATATCTCTTACATTTTTTGTCCTAGCTGAACTAAATTTTGGAATTGGTTTCCTTATAGTATGTTGTAAATGGTTGGATAAGTAGTTTTGTCTTCTGCAAATTCTGGGCTCTCATGGATCCCAAATTGTGATGGCCCATAAAATGTGCAATAAAGGCTCAACCCTCATATCCCCCTCCCCTCCCCCGCCTCCGCCTCTCACCCCATCACCCCACCCACCACGCCCCACACTTGATTTTTTTTTTTTTTTACATATTTCTTTGTTGTTTTAGTCAATTCTTAAACAAATATGTTGCACACACCCCCAAACCCCCAATGCACTCCCGCCTCTCACCCCATCACCCCATCACCCCATCACCCCACCCCCTACCTGCCCCAGACTTGAAACTTTTTTCTTTTTTTTTACATATTTCTTTGTTGTTTTAGTCCATTTTTACACATATATGTTGCCCCATCCACACCCCCCCCCCCCCCCCCCCCCCACCAACCCACTCCTGCCTCTCACCCTCATCCCTGCTCCACCCACCACCCACCCCCTCCCTCCCCCCCACTTGAAACTATTATGTTTTTAGCTCTACTGATCAGAGATCAGCAGAGCTTATGCCGTGGTGCGGCGTCCGTCGTCCGTCCGTCCGTCTGTCCGTCTGTCTGTCCGTAAACTTTTATTTGTAGCGACTTCACAGCTGAAACTACTGGATGGATATTCATGAAACTTTACAGAAATGTTGCCCATAAAGTCTAGTTGATCCTAGCAAAAATTCATGTTGATGTGAAATCCAAGATGGCCGCCAAAGCTAAAAATAGAGTTTTAAAATACAAGTTTGTAGCGACTTCTTCTTGAAAACTATAAGTGATATTGATATGGGACTTTTTCTAAAATGATCAGCATGACATGATGTTGATCCTAGTCAAAAATCGTTTTGATTCAACGTTAAACATGGCTGCCAGCGGCCATCTTTGTTTACATAGAGTTATATAGTAAAAACTTGTAGCGACAACTTCTCTGAAACTACTTGGCGGATTGTCATGAAACTTTACAGGAATGTTGCTCTTGATGTCTTATTGATCCTAGAAAAATTTCAGGTCGGCCGGAAATTCAAGATGGCCGTCACAGCTAAAAATAGATTTTTAAAAAATAAGTTTGTAGCGACTACTTCTTGAAAACTATAAGTAATATTGATATGGGACTTTTTCTAAAATGATCAGCATTACATGATGTTGATCCTAGTCAAAAATCGTTTTGATTCAACCTTAAACATGGCTGCCAGCGGCCATCTTTGTTTACATAGAGTTATATAGTAAAAACTTGTAGCGACTACTCCTCTGAAACTACTTGGCGGATTGTCATGAAACTTTACAGGAATGTTGCTCTTGATGTCTAATTGATCCTATCAAAATTTCAGGTCGGCCGGAAATTCAGGATGGCCGCCATGGCTAAAAATAGATTTTTAAAAAATAAGTTTGTAGCGACTACTTCTTGAAAACTATAAGTGATATGGGACTTTTTCTAAAATGATCAGCATGACATGATGTAGATCCTTGTGGAAAATTATTTTGATTCGGCGTTAAACATGGCTGCCAGTGGCCATCTTTGGTTACATAGAGTTATATAGTAAAAACTTGTAGCGACTACTCCTCTGAAACTACTTGACGGATGTTCATGAAACTTCACAGGAATGTTGCTCTTGATGTCTAGTTGATCCTAGAAAAATTTCAGGTCGGCCGGAAATTCAAGATGGCCGCCACAGCTAAAAATAGATTTAAAATAAATAAGTTTGTAGCGACTACTTCTTCAAAACAATAAGAGATATTGATATGGGACTTTTTCTAAAATGATCAGTATGACATGATGTTGGTCCTTGTCGAAAATCGTTTTGATTTGACCTTAAACATGGCTGCTTTGTTTACATAGAGTTATATAATGAAAACTTGTAGCGACTACTTCTTTAAAACTACCTGACGGATTTTCATGAAACTTCACAGGAATGTTGCTCTTAATGTCTTATTGATCTTAGCAAAATTTCAGGTCGGCCGGAAATTCAAGATGGCCGCCACGGTTAAAAATAGATTTTCAAAAAACAAGTCTGTAGCGACTACTTCCTGAAATCAAAATCAATCAGTAGAGCTTCAAGGTCATTGACCTCTTGTTTTTTTACATATTTCTGTGTTGCTTTTGTCAATTCTTACACATATATGTTACAACCCCGCTCCCCCCCACCCCTCTCACCCCATCCCCCCCCCCCCCCCCCGCCACACACACACACACCCCGCCCCATACTTGGATTTATTTATTTTTTACATATTTCGTTGTTGTTTTAGTCAATTCTTACACACATATGTTGCCCTCCCACCCCCATCCGCCCCAGCCCACTCCCGCCTCTCACCCCCGCTCCCCCCACCCAACCCCCACTTGAAAATCTAATTTTGTTGTTGGTTTTTTTACATATTTCTGTGTAGTTTTGGTCAATTCTTACACATAGTTATGTTGTGCTCCCACCCCACATTGTTGTAGCCTTGTTTTCTGATGGTATATACTAGCTATAAATTTATTATTCTCCGAAAAATCTAATAGCCGAGCTGCGCTGTTCTCCAACAGCTCTTATTTTATTACTTGTGAGATAAAATCGGCAATGCGGCACCAAAAAAATACATGCGGGCGGGCCTGAGAACCAGGTAATTAATTTTGTATGGCCTTATTTAGCCTTGTGAACACTCTGATCTCTTCAGTTTGTATTTGAACTTTACCAAACTTTGTCAGTGTCTTTATATCAAAGGAAGCTTGGACAAGTTGGAAAACTAGTCAAATCGGACAAGTAACACTGGAGTTATGGCCCTTGATATACTGCCCCAGTGGTCACATCTTTTACAAATAGACTTATACAGGGAAAAACTTAAAAAAACGTCTTTTTTGAAACTACAAAAGCCAAAGGTTTAATATTTTGCATTTGCCATAAGCTTATGGTACTCTACCTAATTTGTTCAAATGTGGCCTCACCCCAGTGGTCACATGTTTTACATAGACTTATGTAGGAAAACCTTGAAACTTAAAAACTCTTCTTCTCTGAAACTAAAAGAGCCAGAGGTTTAATATTTTGGATTTACCATAAGCTTATGGCCCTCTACGAAGTCTGTTCAAATGGTGACCCTGGGGTTAAATTCGGCCCCGCCCCCAAGAGTCACATATTTTACATAGACTTATATAGGAAAACATTACTAAAAAAAACTTCTTCTCTGAAACTACAAGTGCCAGAAGTTTAACATTTTGCATTTATCATAAGCTTATGGTCACCCCCCCCCCCCCCTCCCCCCCACCCCTCACACACACCAGTTATTTAGAGCATGGAAGCTTTGTTTGAGAGCTTTGTTATTCGAACAATTTTCACCAAACTTGTGTTCATCAATAATCATTATAAAAAGCCTTTTAATGGACACCATTCTTACTTAAATAAGTAGAACAATACAGGCCCTCTTGGGTGTTCTGTTTATTTGACTGTCAATGCAAATGGGCACATTTTTCTATTTAAACATTTATTTATTGCTTGTCATATGTAGATGCAATGTAAGAGTAGACATTTTCATAAAATCACATTTCAGAATTAAGGCCCCACTGTTCTCAAATTCAGATTTCTTGCAGACTTCCCTGAAACAATCCTTCCATCGCGTTGACGTTTTTGTTGATTGGTTCAGTGTGGTTGATATTCCGCTGTAATTGTTCTGTCAGAGGCAATTTGAAAGCACCATCGCGAAGCTGTCGGCGTTTTCAGCCTATAATCAGTTTTTGGCACCATAATCGCATCTTTTCACCTGTTGTATAATTACACTGTTACTATGTTCCTGGAGGTGCTGTTATCCAGTTGGTATTCATTTATTGGTTTATATCTGCAATATCATGTTTTCTTGTCAATAATAATTTAGTTCATTGTTATCTGCAATATATTCATTTATTGGTTCATATCTGCAATATCATGTTTTCTTGTCAATAATAATTAAGTTCATTGTTATCTGCAATATATTCATTTATTGGTTCATATCTGCAATATCATGTTTTCTTGTCAATAATAACTTAGTTCATTGTTATCTGCAATATATTCATTTAATGGGTTATATTTGCAATATCATGTTTTCTTGTCAATAATAATTTAGTTTATTGTTATCTGCAATATCGTGTTTTTTCTTGTCAGTATTCATTAAGATGGTTGATTTCTGTAATAAGATGTTTTTTCTTGTCAATATTCATTAAGATCGTTGATTTCTGTAATAAGATGTTTTTCTTGTCAATATTCGTTAAGATCGTTGATTTCTGTAATAAGATGTTTTTCTTGTCAATATTCGTTAAGATCGTTGATTTCTGTAATAAGATGTTTTTCTTGTCAATATTCGTTAAGATCGTTGATTTCTGTAATAAGAAGTTTTTTCTTGTCAATATTCATTAAGATCGTTGATTTCTGTAATAAGAAGTTTTTTCTTGTCAATATTCATTAAGATCGTTGATTTCTGTAATAAGATGTTTTTTCTTGTCAATATTCATTAAGATCGTTGATTTCTGTAATAAGATGTTTTTTAGCTCTACTGATCAGAGATCAGCAGAGCTTATGCCGTGGTGCGGCGTCCGTCGTCCGTCTGTCCATCCTTCCGTTCGTAAACTTTTTTTTGTAGCGACTACTCCTCTGAAACTACTGAATGGATTTTCATGAAACTTTACAGAAATGTTGCCCATGAAGTCTAGTTGATTCTAGCAAAAATTCATGTTGATGTGAAATCCAAGATGGCCGCCAATTCTAAAAATAAATTTAAAAAAAAAAAGTTTGTAGCGACTACTTCTTGAAAACTCTTATTTAAAGTGATAATGATATGGGACTTTTTCTAAAATGATCAGCATGACATGATGTTGGTCCTTGTCGAAAATCGTTTTGATTTGGCGTTAAACATGGCTGCCAGTGGCCATCTTTGTTTACATAAGAGTTATTTAGTAAAAACTTGTAGGGACTACTCCTCTGAAACTACTCTACGGATTTCCATGAAACTTCACAAGATGTTGCTCTTGATGTCTAAATGATCCTAGCTACATTTCAGGTTGGTCGGAAATTGAAGATGGCCACCACAGCTAAAAATAGATTTTCAAAAAACAAGTTTGTAGCGAGTACTTCTTGAAAACTATAAGTGATATTGATATGGGACTTTTTCTAAAATGATCAGTATGGAATGATGTTGATCCTTGTCGAAAATTATTTTGATGCGACGTTAAACATGGCCGCCAGCGGCAATCTTTGTTTACATAGAGTTATATAATGAAAACTTGTAGCGATTACTCCTCTGAAACGACCTGACGGATTTTCATGAAACTTCACAGGAATGTTGCTCTTGATGTTTTATTGATCCTAGCAAAATTTCAGGTCGGTCGGAAATTCAAGATGGCCGCCACGGCTAAAAATAAATTTAAAAAAACAACGTTTGTAGCGACTACTTCTTTAAAACTATAAGTGATATTGATATGCGTCTTTTCCTAAAATGATCAGTATGACATGATGTTGATCCTTGTCAAAAATTATATTGATTCAACGTTAAACATGGCTGCCAGCTGCCATCTTTGTTTATATTGAGTTATATTGACGGATTTTCATGAAACTTCACACGAATGATGCTCTTGATGTCTAATTGATCCTAGCAAAACTTCAGGTCGGCCGGAAATTCAAGATGGCCGCCACGGCTAAATATAGATTTTCAAAAAACAAGTTTGTAGCGACTACTTCTTGAAAACTATAAGTGATATTGATATGGGACTTTTTCTAAAATGATCAGCATGTCATGATGTTGGTCCTTGTCGAAAATCGTTTTGATTCGGTGTTGAACATGGCTGTCAGCGGTCATCTTTGTTTTAATAGTTATCTAGTAAAAACTTGTAGCGACTACTCCTCTGTAACTACTTGACGGATGTTCATGAAACTTCACAGGAATGTTGCTCTTGATGTCTTATTGATCCTAACAAAATTTCAGGTCGGCCGGTATTTCAAGATGGCCGCCATGGAAAAAAATAGAATTTTCAAAATACAAGTTTGTAGCGACTACTTCCTGAAAACTATAAGTGATATTGATATGGGACTTTTTCTAAAATGATCAGTATGACATGATGTTGATCCTTGTCAAAAATTATTTTGATTTGACATTAAACATGGCCGCCAGTGGCCATCTTTGTTTACATAGAGTTATATAATGAAAACTTGTAGCGACTACTCCTATGGAACTACTTGATGGATTTTAAAACCTATCAGTAGAGCTTCAAGGTCATTGACCTCTTGTTCTTGTTAATATTCATTAAGATGGTTGATTTTTGTAATAAGATCATCAGAGCTTATGCCATGGTGCGGTGTCCGTCGTCCGTCCATAAACTTTTTTTGTAGCGACTGCTCCTCTGGAACCACTGGATGGAATTTCATGAAACTTTACAGAATGTTGCCCATGAAGTCTAGTTGATCCTAGCAAAATTTCTTGTTGATGTGAAATCCAAGATGGCCGCCAAAGCTAAAAACAGATTTTTAAAAAAAAAGTTTGTAGCAACTACTTCTTGATATGGGTCTTTTTCTAAAATAATCAGCATGACATGAAGTTGATCCTTGTCGAAAATTATTTGATTCAACATTAAAGATGGCCACCAGCAGCCATCTTTGTTTACATAGAGTTATAAAAAAAAAACTTGTAGCGACTACTCCTCTGAAACTACTTGATGGATTTCCATGAAACTTCACAGGAATGTTGCTCTTAATGTCTAGTTGATCCGAGCAAAATTTCAGGCCAGCAGGAAATTTAAGATGGCCGCCACAACTAAAAATAGATTTTAGAAAAAGAAATTGTAGCGACTCAATTGACTTCCTGAAACTATAAGTGATAGTGATATGGGACTTTTTCGAAAATGATCAGCATGACATGATGTTGGTCCTTATCGAAAATCATTTTAATTTGACATAAAACATGGCTGCCAGCGGCATGCCATGGTGACCCTGGGGTCTAATTTGGCCCCTGCCCAGGGGTCACAGTTTTTCATAGACTTATATATACAATAAAAGTTGTACAAATGAAGTTCCTAGGGTAAAAATCGACTGTGTCCTGTTTCCTATTCATCCATTTCCATACAAACATTCTCTGTTAATACGAAGAACCAAGTTTTGCAACTTTACCTAATATGTCATACAAAGTTTTCAATCTAATAATCAGTTGCACTTGTTAACTACTTTTTCCTCTTTGCAAAAATTCTCAGATGAGCAACTCAGGGTTTGAATTCTGCAATTTAATGTTTTGGTTGATGACTGCAATGTGATGTTTTCTTGCCAATATTCATTTTTGCAATATAGTGTTTTCTGTCAATATTCATAGTTTTCGTAGACATTTAAACTGCAATTATTATGATATTTTCTGTCACTGTTCATATTTTTCGTACATATCTGCAATATGAGGTTTTCTTAATCATTGATTTGGTTGAAGTCTGAACTAATAATTTATATTTTTTTCTGTTAATTTTCATTCCTGTAATATGATGTTTTTTCACTGCCTCGGTAGCTCGGTGAATAAGGCCTTGGCTTTAGAGCTAAAAACCTCTGCCCTTCATGTCGAAGAGTCAGCGCAAAACTATTGTAACTACATATGAATAAAGAAGGAGATACAATAGTTTTGCGATGAACACTCAAATTGTGTTCCCTTGCTATCAGAGGCATGTCTGATTGGCAACCTCGTTCTTCATCTCATCTCCTTCTGAGGTGGTTATCCCACACCTACACGAAAAATGGTGTTCATCCGTTTTTCCATCCATGTTTCCATCGATTTGTCTCAAACTTGTGTCACCTTTTCTTCAAAAAGTTTTAATGCAACTTCACCAAACCTGTTACACTTCAATATGAAGTACTAATGTGTAGACAGCACACATGGCAGATAAGGTCGATAAAAAGCCATGTAATATAATTTATAGTATGTTTAAATTACTTAAAATTTGGAGTCTATCAGTAAAAATGATTTTTCTTATCTATGCAACTGTTTTCTGACAAACCAAGATTTTAAAATATGTCTAGAGATAGTAGAAACTAATACAAATTATACCCCCGTGTGGTTCCCGGGGGCCCCGTTTGGTCACGGGGCAAAGAATAGGGCCACTGCAGATCCCTTTGGATGGGTAGGCAGAGGGGTAGAATCCCCCCAAATTCATGTTCATTTTATCATTTTTTGTTCATGTTCATTAAAGGTCTTCATCATGGAGGATGAGCCTGGCATGTTCATGCCTGTTAGGCGCCATATAAACTTTCATGTGTTGGTGCGCCTTAAAACCCAATTCAATTCAATTCAAATTATTTGCAGGTATGTTCAAGATATCTTAGAAGAGCATCAAAGAAAGTCTGGGGTGTCTCCCAGTGTGGGAGGAGGTGTTCCCTCCGAGGGGGACGTGAGGACAGAGCAAGTAGCAAAGATGTCACAGGTGGACATAATGCAGATGTTGTCCAAGGCTCAACAGGAGTATGATACGGTAATAGTGATGGCAACTGGAAGGGTTATACTGGCTGCCACTGGTAGGGTTATAATGGCTGCCACTGGTATGGTTATACTGGCTGCCACTGGTAGGGTTATAATGGCTGCCACTAGTAGAGTTATAATGGCTGCCACTGGTAGGTTTATAATGGCTGCCACTTGTAGGGTTATACTGGCTGCAACTGGTATGGTTATAATGGCTGCCAGTGGTATGGTTATAATTGCTGCCACTGGTAGGGTTATAATGGCTTCCACTGGTAGAGTTATAATGGCTGCCACTGGTAGGTTTATAATGGCTGCCACTGGTAGGGTTATAATGGCTGCCACTGGTAGGGTTATACTGGCTGCCACTGGTAGGGTTATTATGGCTGCCACTGGTAGGGTTATACTGGCTGCCACTGGTAGGGTTATACTGGCTGCCACTGGTAGGGTTATAATGGCTGCCACTGGTAGGGTTATACTGGCTGCCACTGGTAGGGTTATACTGGCTGCCACTGGTAGGGTAATAATGGCTGCCACTGGTAGGGTAATAATGGCTGCCACTGGTAGGGTAATAATGGCTGCCACTGGTAGGGTTATAATGCCTGCCACTGGTAGGGTTATACTGGCTGCCACTGGTAGGGTTATACTGGCTGCCACTGGTAGGGTTATAATGGCTGCCACTGGTTGGGTTATTATGGCTGCCACTGGTAGGGTTATAATGGCTGCCACTGGTAGGGTTATACTGGCTGCCACTGGTAGGGTTATAATGGCTGCCACTGGTAGGGTTATACTGGCTGCCACTGGTAGGGTTATACTGGCTGCCACTGGTAGGGTTATAATGGCTGCCACTGGTTGGGTTATTATGGCTGCCACTGGTAGGGTTATAATGGCTGCCACTGGTAGGGTTATACTGGCTGCCACTGGTTGGGTAATAATGGCTGCCACTGGTATGACTATAATGGCTGCCACTGGTATGACTATAATGGCTGCCACTGGTAGGGTTATAATGGCTGCCACTGGTAGGGTTATACTGGCTGCCACTGGTAGGGTTATTATGGCTGCCACTGGTAGGGTTATAATGGCTGCCACTGGTATGACTATAATGGCTGCCACTGTTGTGGTTGTAAAATACTCATTATTTAATAGTTTGCAATTAAATGATGGCTCAGATAAATTTATGTTGGTATTTCCGTTTCCTTGCCAAAATTAAGCCATAAACAAAAGATATTTTTTGATTTGAAGCTGAAGATGTAGATATTTGTGAAATTTAATAGATAAAAACCTTGATGAAATCTGAAAATTAAATTTAACTCTACTGGCCACAAGCCAGATAAGTTTTATGTTGTCATGGACAGCACTATCACAGCTTTCTGTGGTTGAAAGTATCATTGCAGGTTCGAATCCCTCTGGGAGCTCAACTTGTGAGAAAGTGTCGATGCTTACGGATGGCAGAAGTGGGTGGTCTCGCCTCCACCATTTAAAAGTTGACCGTCATATATGGCCTAAAATATGCTAAAGAATGATGTTTGACACCTTTCAAACAAACAAATACAGATTAATTTTGTCATGGACAGCACTATCACAGATTTCCATGGTCCAGAGGGTAAAGACACTGAGGTTGAAACTGTTTCACCTCCCACTGCTGTCTTGCCTCTCATCGCTGTCTCGCCTCTCACCACTGTCTCGCCTCTTACTGCTGTCTGTCCTCACACTGCTGTCTTGCCTCTCACTGCTGTCTCGCCTCTCACCACTGTCTCGCCCCCCCCACCGCTGTCTTGCCTCTCACCACTTTCTCGCCTCCCACTGCTGTCTCGCCTCTCACCACTGTCACCTCCCACTGCTGTCTCACCTCTGTCTCACCTCTCACCACTGTCTCGCCTCCCACTGCTGTCTCGCCTCTCACTGCTGTCTCGCCTTCCACTGCTGTCTCGCCTCTCACCGCTGTCTTGCCTCTCACCACTTTCTCGCCTCCCACTGCTGTCTCGCCTCTCACCACTGTCACCTCCCACTGCTGTCTCACTTCTGTCTCACCTCTCACCACTGTCTCGCCTCCCACTGCTGTCTCGCCTCTCACTGCTGTCTCGCCTTCCACTGCTGTCTCGCCTCTCACCGTTGTCTTGCCTCTCACCACTGTCTCGCCTCCCACCGCTGGCGGTGAGAATCCCTTTGGGAGCTCGACTTGTTAGTGAGAGTGTTGATGTTTATGGATTGTTTGAGATGTACAGTAATGGTTCTATCTAGGAATAAGTGAAACAAACACAGCTTCATTTGCATACTATTTGTATTCTGTCAATCAGGGAAGTACTGTTGTCGGAGGAGCGAGAAAGAAGAAAACAGAACCTAAGCCAATGATTGACAATCCAAATGCCTCGGCCACAAAGTCTAGTAACATAATACGTCCCATGCCACTCAAGATGCCAGACACAGATCCCCAGTCGACAGGTATAATATACCCAGTTAAATCTAGACATAGGTTGGCATTTCCGTTTATTGCTGTCTTTTTATTGACTTTAATGTACTTTCACAGACTCACTAATATTAATATTTCAATGAAATTTAGCAGGCATATAGGTTTATTGTGGGTTTGTTTTAAAATAAAACATAACTAGACTGTTTTAAATAAAATAAAAAATTGCAGCAGGTACACACCTAATTCTTGCACTTGACACACCGTCTCATTGTGGTTAACGTGTGTGAAGTTTCAAGGAAATTTCTTAGTTCTTTCAAAGTTATGGCTGAGACACCGTTGTTGTAGATGAACGGACAGTGTAATTAATATATTCCCCCTCCCTTTGGGGACACAAAAAGAGTAAAAAAAATAAATAAAAAAAATGAAAATTCTTTTTTTTCCCCCAAGTTTTATTTAAATATTCCAATCATAGAACTTATAAAAAAATATATCTGGAGTATGTAAGATGCTTGGTATATAGATGTTTAATGAAAATTATTAAGCTTGGATAGTCAGAAAAATGTGTAACTTCGAATATGCTTCCATTGAAGCTGTAACATTTATAGTCTTACTGGTGTCACATGTGTTGGCAGATGTACATGGTATTGTATGGTATGAGTAGGTGTGGTACAATACCAGTCAATAAAATAGGTCCCAGATTAGATTTATTGAGGGCTGTTCACAGAAGCAATATATAGGGGATGTGGGTTGGGATGTCACATTTCAAAGTGTATGTTGATTTCTGTCTGAAACTAAAATCGTAATCTGTAGGTGTTGGAGGCATGTATTATTTCTGGAACATCTCTTACCAGACGTCTCTTGTTTATTTGTTCGAGATTATACTTTACTATACTTGTGCTTTATTTTCACATCTGTCCGCCAATCGAGATCTTGCTCCTTCTTGTGGGATAAATCAGTTTGGGGCATCTGCATCTCAACACAGTTTCTAGTTAATTATTGAATGATTCTAAAGTCACAATTTACAAATAATGAGAGAAAGGGACCATGAAATCACAAATAATGAGAGAAGGGGTCCTTGGAATCACAAATAATGAGAGCAGTCCTTGAAATCACAAATAATGAGAGAAGGGGTCCTTGACATCACAAATAATGAGAGCAGTCCTTGAAATCACAAATAATGGGAGAAGGGGTCCTTGAAATCACAAATAATGAGAGAAGGGGTCCTTGGAATCACAAATAATGATAGAAGGCGTCCTTGGAATCACAAATAATGAGAGAAGGGGTCCTTGCAATCACAAATAATGAGAGAAGGCGTCTTTGGAATCACAAATAATGAGAGAAGGGGTCCTTGCAATCACAAATAATGAGAAAAGTGGTCCTTGAAATCTCAAATAATGAGAGAAGGGGTCCTTGGAATCACAAATAATGAGAGAAGGGGTCCTTGAAATCACAACTAATGAGAGAAGGGGTCCTTGGAATCACAAATAATGAGAGAAGGGGTCCTTGAAATCACAAATAATGAGAGAAAGGGTCCTTGCAATCACAACTAATGAGGGAAATGGTCCTTGGAATCACAAGTAATGAGAGAAGGGGTCCTTGCAATCACAACTAATGAGAGAAGGGTCCTTGCAATCACAAATAATGAGAGAAAGGGTCCTAGGAATCACAACTAATGAGAAAGGGTCCTGCAATCACAAATAATGAGAGAAAGGGTCCTTGGAATCACAAATAATGAGAGAAGGGGTCCTTGGAATCACAAATAATTAGTGAAAGGGTTCTTGAAATCACAAATAATGAGATAGGGGTCCTTGGAATCACAACTAATGAGAGAAAGGGTCCTTGAAATCACAAATAATGAGAGAAAGGGTCCTTAGAATCACAACTTATGAGAGAAAGGGTCCTTGAAATCACAAATAATGAGAGAAGGGGTCCTTGGAATCACAACTAATGAGAGAAAGGGTTCTTGAAATCACAAATAATGAGATAGGGGTCCTTGGAATCACAACTAATGAGAGAAAGGGTCCTTGAAATCACAAATAATGAAAGAAGGGCTCCTTAGAATCACAACTTATGAGAGAAAGGGTCTTTGAAATCACAAATAATGAGAGAAGGGGGTCCTTGGAATCACAACAAATGAGAGAAAGGATTCTTGAAATCACAGATAATGAGATAGGGGTCCTTGGAATCACAACTAATGAGAGAAAGGGTCCTTGTAATCACAAATAATGAGAGAAGGGCTCCTTAGAATCACAACTTATGAGAGAAAGGGTCTTTGAAATCACAAATAATGAGAGAAGGGGGTCCTTGGAATCACAAATAATGAGAAAGGGTCCTGCAATCACAAATAATGAGAGAAAGGGTCCTTGGAATCACAAATAATGAGAGAAGGGGTCCTTGGAATCACAAATAATTAGTGAAAGGGTTCTTGAAATCACAAATAATGAGATAGGGGTCCTTGGAATCACAACTAATGAGAGAAAGGGTCCTTGAAATCACAAATAATGAGAGAAAGGGTCCTTAGAATCACAACTTATGAGAGAAAGGGTCCTTGAAATCACAAATAATGAGAGAAGGGGTCCTTGCAATCACAACTAATGAGAGAAAGGGTTCTTGAAATCACAAATAATGAGATAGGGGTCCTTGGAATCACAACTAATGAGAGAAAGGGTCCTTGAAATCACAAATAATGAGAGAAGGGCTCCTTAGAATCACAACTTATGAGAGAAAGGGTCTTTGAAATCACAAATAATGAGAGAAGGGGGTCCTTGGAATCACAACAAATGAGAGAAAGGATTCTTGAAATCACAAATAATGAGATAGGGGTCCTTGGAATCACAACTAATGAGAGAAAGGGTCCTTGGCATCACAAATAATGAGAGAAAGGGTCCTAGGAATCACAACTAATGAGAGAAAGGGTCCTTGGAATCACAAATAATGAGAGAAAGGGTCCTTGGAATTACAAATAATGAGAGAAAGGGTCCTTGGAATCACAAATAATGAGAGAAAGGGTCCTTGGAATCACAACTAATGAGAGAAAGGGTCCTTGGAATCACAAATAATGAAAGGGTCCTTGCAATCACAACAAATGAGAGAAAGGGTCCTTGCAATCGCAACTAATTAGGGAAAGGGTCCTTGCAATCACAACTAATGAGAGAAAGGTCCTTGCAATCACAAATAATGAGAGAAAGGGTCCTAGGAATCACAACTAATGAGAGAAAGGGTCCTTGGAATCACAAATAATGAGAGAAAGGGTCCTTGGAATCACAACTAATGAGAGAGAGGTCCTTGCAATCACAAATAATGAGAGAAAGTTTCCTAGGAATCACAACTAATGAGAGAAAGGGTCCTTGGAATCACAAATAATGAGAGAAAGGGTCCTTGGAATCACAACTAATGACAGAAGATGAGAGAAAGGGTCCTTGAAATCGCAAATAATGAGAGAAAAGGTCCTTGGAATCACAACTAATTAGGGAAAGGGTCCTTGGAATCACAACTAATGAGAGAAATGTCCTTGCAATCACAAATAATGAGAGAAAGGGTCCTAGGAATCACAACTAATGAGAGAAAGGGTCCTTGGAATCACAAATAATGAGAGAAAGGGTCCTTGGAATCTCAAATAATGAGAGAAAGGGTCCTTGGAATCACAAATAATGAGAGAAAGGGTCCTTGGAATCACAAATAATGAGAGAAAGGTCCTTGCAATCACAAATAATGAGAGAAAGGTACTAGGAATCACAACTAATGAGAGAAAGGGTCCTTGGAATCACAAATCATGAGAGAAAGGGTCCTTGGAATCACAAATCATGAAAGAAGATGAGAGAAAGGGTCCTTGAAATCGCAAATAATGAGAGAAGGGGTCCTTGAAATCACATATACACTATTTGACCTAATTACTGCTCAGTATGGTTATTTTTTTCAAAATTATTGTAATATGACGGGTTAAATATCTCTAATAAGCGCAAACTAAGAAAATGGCCAGATAAGAAAAAAGCAAAGGTGAATATGTAAGATACATACTTCTTAAAAAAGACGAATCAGCACTAAAATACCCCTGCATTTATCTTTAATATGAGAACAAAGCATAGAGAATAGTAAGCAACTAACTTGAAAAGACTACTTACAAATCTAATCAAATAAAGGTAATTTTAAAACGGATTTCTCAGTTGTTGTTTTTTACCAACATGACGTCAAAAAACATTTATTAGCTTTTGAACACAAAAGTCGGTTTTGGCACGTGACCTGTGGATAAGTTTGCCAACATTGACACAAATAATGCAATTTGAAAAGGGTTGTTGAAATAAAAAATAATGAGGGAAAGTGACCTTGAATTAAGAAATAATGACAGAAAGGTTACTTGGAATCAGAAATAATAATAGAAGGCCTACTTGGAATCAGAAATAATGAGAGAAAGGGTCCTTGAAACATTCCTTAAGATAAACTTGAAAACTACTATCACTGTTATAGCATATATATATATATATATATATATATATATATATATATATATATATATATACAGTCGAACCTCGATAGCTCGAAGTCAGCGGGACCATATGGATATGTTCGAGCTATCGGTGGCTTCGAGGCATCGAGGGAACGATAAAAAACAAAATATCGAATTTGTGTACCACCCGAAATAGTGTTATTGTCTAAGTGATGTATCGTTCTCGGTATGTTTTTTATGTTAATGCACCTTTGTTTAAATCTCATAACGGATATTGTTACACTGAAAATACCAGAAAAACTGCAATAATGTGTTTGTTTTATCATTTATTTAAAAGAATATCACACTAATACATTCGAACATACATGCCGGAAGTCCGAATAATGAGAACAAGGTAATACTGGTTTCGGTACATAGAATAGAATAGACAATTGTGTAGCACATAAGTCACTGTTGATATATCTTACTACACATATGTTTTTGTTTGTACAGTTGTTTTATTTAAAAAAGTTTGTATTGAGTGATTATTTTGCATAGCCTTGAGATATGCCAATATCACCCTCTTCCTGTACTGGACCTTGAGGCTGTTGATGATACCCTGGTCCATAGGCTGTGTCTTGCTGGTAGTGTTTGGTGGTAGGAACACTAACATAATAGCTTTCAGGCCTTTGACTGACGGATGTGCAGGACAGTTGTCTACAATCATGGCATTTTTTTTTTTCAGTCGCCACATCTTTTTATCAAGTCAGTCAGAGAATATATCTGTCGTCATTCAAGCTTTTTTGTTGGCAATGTACTCTGTAGGTAGAGTTTCACGTTTTTGAAACATCGTGGATTTTTTGATTTCCCAATGACAAGGAGAGGAATTTCATTTCCAATTTTCTTTTTACGCCTTTTCCTCCTGTTACCGATATGGGTATCTCCCGATCGCTGGGTCCTTTGCCAGATTTTCAGAAACGAAGGAAAGCTTCAAGGAAACAGTCTAGCTATCCACCCATTACTGGGTCCTTCACTAGATTGCTCGGCCTGTAGCAGATCATATGTGATTGACATTTTGAATTTAATATGAAGACGTTGTGAAAACCGTCTCCTTATATACACAGGTAGCCGTTAAATTACCAATTAGTAATCACTCACGAAATGCTCTTACCTAATTAAAAAGTGAACACACTTTATCTTAATTATTGTTTTATTTTTATTAAAACCAATCAACAAACGTAATTTAATTAGAAAATCAACCGTGTTTCATTTATCGTAATTAACAGTAAACGAAGTTCACTAAACATAAAATGTATCTGTCTATTATCGCTTTTCAATCATAAATGTTCGCACCTTTAACAATCAACTTTACCTGTTTTCGCGCTATGATCAAACTTGCTACAAACAACCGCGTCGATTACAATTAATATGGCCGACGTCGCGTGGCAATGGATCATCACCTTCCATTAAGCGAATCACCTTCCATTAAGCGAGGTTTAAATTCACACAAAAATGGATCTTCGGATCGTAAAAAGTATTCAAGCGAGCCAGGGTATTCGAGAAATAATATTCGAATAATCGGGGATAAATTACATTGAATTATATAGGAGTTGTGTCGGGACCGGAAAATGTGTTGAGTTACCGATGGTATTCGAATCACCGGTGTTTGAGCTATCGAAGTTCGATTGAATATATATATATATATATAGATATAACTTTATATGAAAAAAATGTCCATAATAACCATGAATATTGCACTCGACAGTCTTCTTGGATTTATGCCTCGCCTCTCCTTAAAGGCAGCTCATCAATCATTTCTCCAAAACGCCCCTTTGTAACATAAATGGAATGGTCTATATTTAAAGAAAGGACAGTCCATTATACATTCATAGCGGGCTAAGGGTTAAAACGGTCGATACAGACTATTTAACCCCATAATAATGTTTGGTTCATTCCTGCAATAAATGTACTGACAAACCTTCCTTCACAACAGAGCCGGAGGATGTAGGTGGCACGACCCCGGGTACAGGCATCATCAGTCTGGATGCATTGTTTCGCACAGCAAGTCTACAACAGGGAGGCGGTCCTTCAAAATTTGATTTTCCTGTCACAACTAAATCAACAGTCATTCAAAGGTATGCTTCCACCAATTATTATACCCCTGTAAATGAAGTAAATGGGGGAATACTTTTGTTGCACTTCTGTGGAAACATGATAATCAGTCAACAATGATGTTTGTTTTCGGAGTATAACTCCAAAATTGCTTAACAAGTACTATAATTATGGCGAAGATATTATTTAACTCCGTTAAATATGGTTGTATGCTGATTGGTGCATCTGTTCAGTAATTGTCTGAAATTATGGTTTAAATTAGCCTATACCAATGTTTAAATCTTGGATCAATCCCCAACGAATAATTATGCTATCCATTTGCTCATTGTAGTAATTATGGTCAAAGCCCGTTTAAATATCAACTCACAATTAAGTCAGTTGCAGGGAATATCCACGTAGCAAACTCCCTGTTACTGAAGTTTATAATCATTTCTAGGTTTCATCGATGCTGCATCTTTCAATTAAAGAAGGCTAGTGTTTCAGCAATTGGTTAGCTTGACCTCCAAGGCCCATTGCAATCCATAAGGGCTTTAATGTAGTAGAACTTTGTGGGGTTTTTGTAAATAGATCAGGTTTTATAAGGTTTATAAGCACATTGTTGCTTATCTATTAAAACAAGAAAATCTGTAGAACCGATGGATGCTCCTCGAAATGTATACTCAACTTATCACACCCAGCAGTTTTGCAGTTCCTTTAGTACTTCATGTTCATGATAAAAAATCTAAGTATAAAATTTCAAAGGGCAATAACTCTAATTTGAATGATGACAGAGTTACGGTTCTTGCACTCTGTACTTTCTCCCATTGCCCTCTATTACTGTTTGAAGTTTCATTACAGTCCCATCAGTAGTTTTGAAGATAAGCCCCGGACAAAAATTCTAAATTTAAAATTACAAAGGGGAAATAACTCTAATTTAAAGGATGATAGAGTTACAGTTTTTGCACTATGCACTTCACTATTGTCCTCTATCATTGTGTGAAGTTTCATTGCAGTCCCATCAGAAGTTATGAAGATAAGCTCCGGACAAAAATTCTAAATTTAAAATTACAAAGGGGAAATAACTCTAATTTGAAGGATGATAGAGTTACAGTTCTTGCACTCTGCACTTCACTCATTGTCCTCTATCATTGTTCTAAGTTTCATTGCAGTCCCATCTATAGTTTTGAAGATATGCTCCAGACAAAAATTCTAAGTATAAAATTACAAAGGGCAATAACTCTAATTTGAGCGATGACAGAGTACGGTTCTTGCACTCTGCACTTCCTCTCATTGCCCTCTACTCTATCATTGTGTGAAGTTTCATTGCAGTCCCTTTAGTAGTTTTGAAGATATGCTCCGAACAAAAATTCTAAGTATAAAATTACAAAGGGCAATAACTCTTAATTTGAACAAAGACAGAGTTACGATTCTTGCACTCTGCACTTCCTCTCATTGCCCTCTGTCATTGTATGAAGTTTCATTGCAGTCCAATCAGTAGCTTTGAAGATATGCTCCAGACAAGAAAGTGTGATGGACACACAAAAGGACGGATGGACGGACAAAGCGGCAACTATATGCTCGCCCTTTGGGGAGCATAAAAATTAAACACAGGCCAAGGGCCTGTTTTTTCTGAAAATGGACAGGCCCTGAATTAAAATGGACAATCTCTGAAATATTTCTACTTGTCCCTTAATCCATGATTTTCTTGTGTTTTTTTATTTGAGCTCAGAGAGTTGGATACAATGCCTTACTTATATGCTTATGTGCTTATGTCTCTCTTCAACCACAGATCTATATCCATGTCAACGTCAACCAGTCACACGGTAGATTACCAGGCAACACTGGACCCCAAGCATCTGTCTGAAG
Source organism: Cyrtodaria siliqua (assembly GCA_037043455.1). NCBI lineage: Eukaryota > Metazoa > Mollusca > Bivalvia > Adapedonta > Hiatellidae > Cyrtodaria > Cyrtodaria siliqua. Next base: position 311,363 of record JAWPHD010000857.1, on the reverse strand, counting down.
GTGACGACCTACCACCTCTACTTAAACATATTATGTCGACAGGCTCCATGGTGGAAGACATTGAGAGACAGCAGGTTAAACGATCCACATTAGGACCCGTGGCCTTCGGGATCGGGGATGAGTCTGGGACGGGGATCCCCGACGTTTCTCAACCTCCACCTAATCATCCCGCGTACAGAGGTCCCTCCCCACAGACTCAAACTGCACGGAAATCTCCAAGAGGAATTTCAAGAAGTGCAAGTGCTAGGACTGAAGATGATAGTAGAAAAGAAAAAGAAACTTTCGGGGCAAAATCAGGGGCCAAGGTGGTGCCAGAGCCTGGGGTGGCCCCGCAGATATTGTCTGGTAACTTAATGTCGCAGTTTGTCAGTACATCATCTTCTAGTCAGCAAGTTTCTTCAGTTAGTCAATCAACTAGTTTACCAAGGGTATCTGCAACGACAGTGTTTGGGAGTAGGGTTTCCCCACGCGGGGACCCAGATACCAAAATGAAGGAGACGGGTGACCCACCTCCTGTTATGAAATTGGGGCCATTACTGACCCCTGCTGATATCCTGTCATCAATATCCTCATCATCGTCAACCTCCACAAGTTTTGTCTCATCATTTCAAGAAAAGGTAAGTGTATGCACATGTTACAAACAAAGTCAGGTTATGTCAGCTATGATTTATTTTTGCATACCGGATAAGGTTATCCGCGTTTTACATGGGTGATGGAAATCCTGATCTTACACATGGGGGGAAATAAAAGTCTCGAGCTGATATCAACAATGACAATTGCATGACATCATTGTTTAAATAAACATGCAAAACTTCAGTAGTTGGCAATGTCAATGCGCAAAATGTAAATGATAAAGAAAAAGAATCAGTCATGGGTATCCGATTCAGATAGGAAAATTCCAACCCTCGGTATAACTGTTTTAATTGGAACCTCATCCGATAAAAACAATTATACCTCATGTTGGAATTCCCAATCTTCACCAGATACCCATAAAAGATACCAGATACCCATATTCAACTGGCCTTTTCCGTTAAATGTTGTTTTTTCCGTTGAGCATGTTTTCTGTTCGGCTGGCAAAATTTACTATTTGCCTTTACTTACTTCACACAGTAAAGACCATGTTATCTTCGTTAAGCACAGGAAAACGACTGACCAATCATATCAATCCAAAGAATTAACCGAGATGTTGCAAATAAATTGCTTACTGCAGTCTGATTGGACGATAAGAAGGAGAAAATCAGTAAACAGAAAAGTTGCTGAAGGGAAAAAGGCCAGTCGAACACGCGTATTGTCTTTGAATGTAACTATTCCAGATTCAGCAATTTTTACATCATCCTCACCTTCATAGTTTTATGTAATAATAATAGACTACCTCTAGATATGTCTGGGACATACGTTGTATACTCTGTCCGAATTAGAAACATAATGTTGCAACTTGATCGTATCGTGTCACCAGTCCAAGGTCAGCTGTGTATTTGCTTAAATACTCAAAGTTTAATAATGAAAACAAATGAATAGTGAAAAAGATAACTCAAAATAAAAAAATATAAAATATAAAAGAGAAAGGAAAACAAATATAAAAGAGAAAGAAAATTAACTTGATTCATACTGGAACTATGTACCACTATAATTATCTTGTATCACACGAGTGGAGGAATGTAGTAGTAGTGGCTGGTGTCTGTCGATGGGTGCGTGCCAGTATTACAAGGTCACAGTCAAGGTCACAGTCTAGGGTCAATGGTCAAATTTAATGAGCATGTGGAGGATCTTGCTGTTTCCTGTTTCAGGGCTATTCCAATAAAACATACATTGGACCACAGGAAGGTACTTTTGAAGTTAAACATCCACCAATAGATGCATTATTATAATTGAGTTTAAAGAACCAAATTTCAGAAAGTAAGGTTCACCCACAGCTGTTTATTAAATTGCCTTCCTGGTGTTCCAGGTATGTTTTTTTATGGAATAGCTCTCAACAACTAAACAACGTTTACGTGTACATATATTTCAACCATCTGACAACAAAAACCTGCATATTATCGCACAATCAGCATCTTGCACCCAATCAGCAGTAACCTGCATATAGAGGGGCATATAGAGGGGCCAGTGCGAAATTATGTTCTTCTTTAAATATAGTTGCCATAGTTTCACATTAACATCTCACTCAAACATCTGCCAGCAAAAATCTGCATATATTTATTTAAACCAATAATCATTTTTCACAAACCCTACATTTTTATGCACCCGAAGGACGGCATATAGTAGTCACTATGTCGTTCCGTTAGTCCGTACCATCGTCTCCGGTCAATAACTCTGACATTCATGGATGGAATTTCAAATAACTTGGCACAAGCGCTCACCACAACAAGTCGACGTGTCGCGTACAAAATCCAGGTCCATGGCTCCTACATCGAGGTCACACTTAGAGGTCAAAGGTCAAAACCATTTTGGGGCATTTGTCACAAGTGACATTTCTTGTTGTTTTTAGCGTGACTGATCAAAGATTACAGGAGCGCCTTGTGTGTCTTTTTTTGTGTAGAAAGTATACTTGTGTGACATTTATTTCTTGTGTGACTGACACACAAGCAAGTATGTCTCTATGCGCAACATATAGTCTATGTCCTCATTTAAAGCAATAAAAAATTGCAGTCACACAAGGGAGTGGAGCTTGTGTGACAAAATGTGTCCAAATGGTAAAAACGACACACAAGATGTAAAAAACAGTCACACAAGGTACAAACTTACACACAAAAAACAGACACACAAGTTTTCAGTCACACAAAGCCTGATTTTGTGTCGTACGTCCGTCCATCCGTCCGTCTGTAAACTTTTTTGTGGCGACTACTCCTCTGAATCTACTTGGGTTTTCATGAATCTTCACAGGAATGTTGCTGTTGATGTCTAGTTGATCAAAAATTCAGATAGGTCGAAAATTCAAGATGACCACCAAGGCTAAAAATAGATATTAAAAATGCGATTTTGTGGCAACTACTTTTCAAAAACTGTAAGTGATATTGATTTGAAACCTTTACCAAAATGGCTGGCATGACATGTAGTTGATCCTTACCAAAGTTCATTGTGATCGGATGTCAAACATGGCCGCCAGTGGCCATCTTTGTTAATATAGGAAAAACTTGTGGCGACTACCCCTCTGAAACTACTTAACGTATTTTCATGAAACTTCACAGGAATGTTGCTCTTGATGCCTATATGATCATAGCAAAAATTCAGGTTTACTGGAAATTCAAGATGGCCACCATGGCTAAAAATAGATTTTAAAAATTTGATTTTGTGACGACTACTTCTCAAAAACCATAAGTGATATTGATTTGGAACCTTTACCAAAATGACTGGCACGACATGTAGTTGATCCTAAACAAAGTTCATTTGATTGGATGTCAAACATGGCCGCCAGTGGCCATCTTTGTTTATGTAGAGTTATATAGAAAACACTTGTGGTGACTACTCCTGAAATTACTTGTTGGAATTTCATACTCCTGAAATTACTTGTTGGAATTTCATGGAATTGGCAGGAATGTTGCTCTTGATGTGTAGTTGATCCTAGCAAAATTTCAGATCGGTAGGAAATTCAAGATGGCCGCCACTGCTAAAAATTGATTTTAAAAATGCGACTTTCTGGCAACTACTTCTCAATAAGCGTAAGTGATCCTTTATATCCCCTTTACACAGAGGTGGCGATCGTTGAGCGATCAAAAATTGTCCAGATCTCTTGACAAACTTTCAATGAACGCCCAGTGATCGCCAACATATCGCAATGATCTCTCAATGATCCTTCAGTGATCTCTACGGTCGCTAGGTCTCCTCATAGTTTTGACCCAGTCCAAAACTATGAGGAGATCGATCACCAAGGTAAGCGATCTCTCAAGGAACGCTCAAGGAGCGCTCAACGATCTCATCGGTCTCCCAACGATCTGTCGGCGATCTTTCAATGAGCGCTCAATGATCGCCAAGGTCGCTCAATGATCTCTATAGATCGCCATTTAAGTTGCCGAAAATTAAATTTTCAATGAACGCACAAGGATCTCCCGAACGTTACACAGAAGCGACTTGATCAAGGTTTTAGGAGATCGTAGAGAGATCGGGCCAATTTTGTATCGCTCAACGATCTCCCTCTGTTTAAAGGGGGCATTACCAAAATGACTGGTGCAACATGTACACGGTCCTAACCAAGATTTATTTTGATTCGATGTCAAACATGGCCGCCCAGTGGCCATCTTTGTTTACACAGGGTTATAGAGTAGGAAAATCTTGTGGCAACTACTCCTCTGAAACTACTTGACAGATTTTCATAAAACTTCACAGGAAGGTTGCTCTTGATGTCTGGTAGATCCTAGCAAAATTTGAGGTCTGCCGGAAATTCAGTTTGGTCATCACAGTTAAAATACATTTTATAAATGCGATTTTGTGGTGACTACTTCTCAAAACCCGTAAGTGATATTGATTTGGAACCTTTACCAAAATGAATGGCACACAACATGTAGTTGATCCTAGCCAAAGTTAATTTTGATTCAATTTCAAACATGTCTTTGTTTACATAGAGTTATATAAGAAAAACTTGTGGCAACTACTCCTCTGAAACTATGTGATGGAATTTCATGGAACTTGACAGGAATGATGCTTTTGATGTCTAGTTGATCCTATCAAAAATTCAGGTCGGTAGGAAATTTAAGATGGCCGCCACTGCTAAAAATAGATTTTAAAAATGCGACATTTTGGCGACTACTACTCAAAAACCGTAAGTGATATTGAATTGGAACCTTTACCAAAATTACTGGTGCGACATGTACTTGGTCCTAACCAAGATTCATTTCCATTCCTTGTCAAACATGGCTGCCAGTGGCCATGTTTGTTTACATAGAGTTATGTAGGAAAACTTGTGGCGACTACTCCTCTGAAACTACTTGACGGTTGTTCATGAAACTTCACAGGAAGGTTGCTCTTGATGTCTAGTTGATCCTAGCAAAAATTCAGGTTGGCCAGTAATTTTGGAACCTTTACCAAAATGATTGGCACGACATGTAGTCGGTCCTAACCAAAGGTCAATTTGATTCGGATGTCAAACATGGCCATAGTTGATCCTAGCAAAATGTTAGGTCAGAAATTCAAGAAGGCCGCCATGGCTAAAAATAAATGTTTAAAAAATAAATTTGTACAACTACTTCTTGAAAACTATAACTCATTAAGTGATATTGATATGGGACTTTCGCTAAAATGATCAGCGTGTTGGTCCTTGTTGAAAATTATTTTGATTCAACATTAAACATGGCTGCCAGCGACCATCTTTGTTTACATAGACTTATATACTAAAATATTGCAGCGACTACTCCTCTGAAACTACATGACTGGTTTTCATGAAACTTCACAGGAATGCTGATCTAGCTATCAAAATATATCAGTAGAGTTTCTAGGTCATTGACCTCTTGTTCTCTATTTCAGCCAGTAAATCCTACCCTGGCAGCTGCGGCAGCCTCTCTCACAACAGAACTGTTGTCACCAATGGCATTTACCACATCAACTGTCAGAAAAACTCCACCAGTGTCCAGTGGTCAAGGTAATTGTATAAGGCACAATATCTGATTGTAGTGTAAACCAACTCATTAATTTGTAAAATGACAATCTAGAATAGACATGTAGTTACTGTTATTATAAGCAGCTGATGATGAAGGGGTTCATATTAGAGTGTGAGTGACATATCTATAAACAGTGCACACTTGCTATATCGCAATTGTATCATTACTTAAAACCACAATAGCATCTCTGTGGCCAAGGGGTTGTGTTGTGTTGTAAACCCTCATATTACTGTGGGTTCGAATCCCACTGGGAGCTCGAGTTTTAAGTGAGACGAGTCGATTCTTACAGATTTCGGGAGGTGTACATTACTGGTTCTACCCAGGAAAAATGGGTGGTCTGCCTCCGACACAAAACATTTGACTGCCTTAATTATATAACCTTACCTGTGTTGAAAATGATGGAAAACACTATACAAACAAACAAAAGCCACAATATGTTTACCGTATTTCCCCTAATAGTAGCGCCTCCCCTAGTGGACGTCCCATTCCCCACCTTTTAAAAAAAAACCTGCCTCATCGTTTTAAAAAAAATAAAAATCTCCAAAATTCAATACATTTTCGATCTTTTGTACAATTACCCTATTAAACACTTGCAGTTAATTTTATAATTAATTTTTAGCTCTACTGGCCAAGGGCCAGCAGAGCTTATGGGATGGTGTGTTGTCCGTCTTCCGTTGTCCGTCGTCCATCCGTTGTCCGTCCGTTAACTTTTCTTCAAACGACTTCTCCTCAGAAACTGCTTCGCTAATTTTGACCAAACTTCACATGGATGATCCTTAGATGAATGCTTTTTAGATTTGTTAAAATTAGGTCAGCGCTACATCCAAGATGGCTGCCATTACCATATATGGTCGAAACCTTAAAAAATCTTCTTCTCCAGAACCGCTGGACAGATTTCAACAGCTTTTCTTTTAAAATGATCGCCAACGCCTAGACTATCAAGTTTGTTCAAATAAAGTCCCCGGGGTCAAAAATGGCCGTGTAAAGGGAAAAACTTAAAAAATCTTCTTCTCTGAAACTGCAAGAGCAAGAGGTTTAATATTTTGCATTTGCTATAAGCTTGTGGTCCTCTACCAAGTTTGTTCAAATGGTGACCCAGGGGTCACATTTGGCCCCACCCCGGGGGTCACAGTTTTACATAGGCTTGTATAGGCAAAAATGAAAAAAAATCTTCTTCTCTGGAACCACATAGCACAGAGCTCTCATGTATTACATGTAGCATCAGCTTATGGTCCTCTACTAAGTTTGTTGAAATGCTGAACCTGGGGTCAAATTTGTCCCCGCCCCAAGGGTCACAGTTTTACATAGACTTATTTAGGAACATTTTTAGCTCTACTGGCCAAGGGCCAGCAGAGCTTATGGGATGGTGTGTTGTCCGTCGTCCGTCCGTTGTCCGTCGTCCGTCGTCCGTTAACTTTTCTTCAAACGACTTCTCCTCAGAAACCGCTTGGCTAATTTTGACCAAACTTCACATGGATGATCCTTAGATGAATGCTTTTTAGATTTGTTAAAATTAGGTCAGCGCTACATCCAAGATGGCTGCCATTACCATATATGGTCGAAACCTTAAAAAATCTTCTTCTCCAGAACCGCTGGACAGATTTCAACAGTTTTTCTTTTAAAATGATCGCCAACGGCTAGACTATCAAGATTGTTCAAATAAAGTCCCCGGGGTCAAAAATGGCCGTGCCCCGGGGGTCCAAAGTTTGTATATTGAGGTTTTGCATGTTTTTCATACAGACATATAGGAAAAAACTTTAAAAAATCTTCTTCTCTGAAACCACAAGGCACAGAGCGCTCATGTATTACATGTAGCATCAGCTTATGGTCCTCTACTAAGTTTGTTCAAATGGTGACCCTGGGGTCAAATTTGTCCCCGCCCCGGGGGTCACCGTTTTACATAGACTTATATAGGATTTTTTTTTTTAAATCTTCTTCTCGGAAACTACAACAGCCAGAGGTTTGATATTTTGCATTTACTATAAGCTTATGGTCCTTTACCAAGTTTGTTCAAATGGTGACCTTAGGGTCACATTTGGCCCCGCCCCAAGGGTCACATGTTTTACATAGACATGTATAGGGAATTCTTCAAACGACTTCTCGTCAGAAACCACTTGGCTAATTTTGACCAAACTTCAAATGGATGATCCTTAGATGAATGCTTTTTAGATTTGTTAAAATTAGGTCAGCGCTACATCCAAGATGGCTGCCATTACCATATATGGTCGAAACCTTAAAAAATCTTCTTCTCCAGAACCGCTTGACAGATTTCAACAGTTTTTCTTTTAAAATGATCGTCAACGCCTAGACTATCAAGTTTGTTCAAATAAAGTCCCCGGGGTCAAAAATGGCCGTGCCTCGGGGGTCCAAAGTTTGTATATTGAGGTTTTGCATGTTTTTCATATAGACATATAGGAAAAAAGTTTAAAAAATCTTCTTCTCTGAAACCACAAGGCACAGAGCTCTCATGTATTACATGTAGCATCAGCTTATGGTCCTCTACTAAGTTTGTTCAAATGGTGACCCTGGGGTCAAATTTTTCCCCGCCCCGAGGGTCACAGTTTTACATAGACTTATATAGGATTTTTTTTTTAAAAATCTTCTTCTCGGAAACTACAAGAGCCAGAGGTTTGATATTTTACAATTATTATAAGCTTATGGTCCTTTACCAAGTTTGTTCAAATGGTGACCCTGGGGTCACATTTGGTCACGCCCCAAGGGTCACATGTTTTACATAGACATGTATAGGGAAAAACTTAAAATCTTCTTCTCTGAAACTGCAAGAGCCAGAGGTTTAATATTTTGCTGTTGCTATAAGCTTATGGTCCTTTACCAATTTTGTTCAAATGCTGACCCTGGGGTCACATCTGGCCCCGCCCCGGGGGTCACAGTTTTACATCAATGCTTGTTTTAAATTTTTTAATTTCTTTATTTTTAGCTCTACTGATCAGAGATCAGCAGAGCTTATGCCGTGGTGCGGCGTCCGTCGTCCGTCCGTCCGTCTGTCCGTCTGTCCGTCCGTCCGTCCGTCTGTCCGTAAACTTTTATTTGTAGCGACTTCACAGCTGAAACTACTGGATGGATATTCATGAAACTTTACAGAAATGTTGCCCATAAAGTCTAGTTGATCCTAGCAAAAATTCATGTTGATGTGAAATCCAAGATGGCCGCCAAAGCTAAAAATAGAGTTTTAAAATTCAAGTTTGTAGCGACTTCTTCTTGAAAACTATAAGTGATATTGATATGGGACTTTTTCTAAAATGATCAGCATGACATGATGTTGATCCTAGTCAAAAATCGTTTTGATTCAACTTTAAACATGGCTGCCAGCGGCCATCTTTGTTTACATAGAGTTATATAGTAAAAACTTGTAGCGACTACTTCTCTGAAACTACTTGGCGGATTGTCATGAAACTTTACAGGAATGTTGCTCTTGATGTCTAATTGATCCTAGAAAAATTTCAGGTCGGCCGGAAATTCAAGATGGCCGTCACAGCTAAAAATAGATTTTTAAAAAATAAGTTTGTAGCGACTACTTCTTGAAAACTATAAGTGATATTGATATGGGACTTTTTCTAAAATGATCAGCATTACATGATGTTGATCCTAGTCAAAAATCGTTTTGATTCAACGTTTAACATGGCTGCCAGCGGCCATCTTTGTTTACATAGAGTTATATAGTAAAAACTTGTAGCGACTACTCCTCTGAAACTACTTGGCGGATTGTCATGAAACTTTACAGGAATGTTGCTCTTGATGTCTAATTGATCCTATCAAAATTTCAGGTCGGCCGGAAATTTAAGATGGCCGTCACAGCTAAAAATAGATTTTTAAAAAATAAGTTTGTAGCGACTACTTCTTGAAAACTATAAGTGATATTGATATGGGACTTTTTCTAAAATGATCAGCATGACATGATGTAGATCCTTGTGGAAAATTATTTTGATTCGACGTTAAACATGGCTGCCAGTGGCCATCTTTGGTTACATAGAGTTATATAGTAAAAACTTGTAGCGACTACTCCTCTGAAACTACTTCACGGATGTTCATGAAACTTCACAGGAATGTTGCTCTTGATGTCTTGTTGATCCTAGAAAAATTTCAGGTCGGCCGGAAATTCAAGATGGCCGCCACAGCTAAAAATAGATTTAAAATAAATAAGTTTGTAGCGACTACTTCTTCAAAACAATAAGAGATATTGATATGGGACTTTTTCTAAAATGATCAGTATGACATGATGTTGGTCCTTGTCGAAAATCGTTTTGATTTGACCTTAAACATGGCTGCTTTGTTTACATAGAGTTATATAATGAAAACTTGTAGCGACTACTTCTTTGAAACTACCTGACGGATTTTCATGAAACTTCACAGGAATGTTGCTCTTAATGTCTTATTGATCTTAGCAAAATTTCAGGTCGGCCGGAAATTCAAGATGGCCGCCACGGTTAAAAATAGATTTTCAAAAAACAAGTCTGTAGCGACTACTTCCTGAAATCAAAATCAATCAGTAGAGCTTCAAGGTCATTGACCTCTTGTTTATTTTTTTATTTTATTTTTTTTTTATTATTTTTTTTTTTATTAATTTTTTTTTAAATTATTTTTTTTTTATTTTTTTATTTTATATATATATTTTTTTTTTAATTTTTTTTTTTTAATTTTTTTTAATTTTTTTTTATATTTTTTTTTTCTCTACTAGCCAACTTGGAAAATCAGCCAGATCGGACCAGTAATCACAGTGTTACTGCTCTTGATATAGTTAAAAATGCTATAGTTTGCCTCTTTAAGATGATGGTCACTCGCTTCATTGATGTCATAAGAGCCATATTAGCCAGTAGAGCGTCCACAGGCCCTCTTGGGCCTCTTGTTTTCAAAAATCTTCTTCTCGGAAACTACAAAAGCCAGAGGTTTGAAATTTGACATTTATTATAAGCTTATTGTCCTTTACCAAGTTTGTTCAAATGGTGACCCTGGTGTCACATCTTGCCCCGCCCCGGGGTCACAGTTTTACATAAATGCTTGTATAGGGAAAAACTGAAAAAAATCTTCTTCTCTGGAACTGCAACAGCCAAAGGTTTAATATTTTGCATTTGCTATAAGCTTATGGTCCTTTACCAAGTTTGTTCAAATGGTGTCCCTCGGGTCACATTTGACCCCGCCCCAAGGGTCACATGTTTTACATAGACATGTATAGGGAAAAACTTAAAAAATCTTCTTCTCTGAAACTGCAAGAGCCAGAGGTTTAATATTTTGCATTTGCTATTAGCTTATGGTCTTCTACCAAGTTTGTTCAAATGGTGACCCATTGGTCACATTTGGCCCCACCCTGGGGGTCACAGTTTTACTTAGGCTTGTATAGGCAAAAACTGAAAAAAATCTTCTCCGGAACCACATGGCACAGAGCTCTCATGTATTATTTTGCATCTGATCTTAGCCAAGCTTTAGCAGATTTTATGGCTTTCTTTTTTTTTTTTTTTTTTTCCTATTTTTTTCCTCTTTTTTTTTTGATTTTTTTAATTTTTTACCGGTAGTTGTTATTTTATTTTTTTTAAATTCATTTTTTTTTTTTGATTTTTTTTTTTTAATTCATTTTTTTTTGATTTTTTTTTTTAATTCTTTTTTAAAAAAAAAATTTGATTTTTTTTTTTCTATGTTGGACCAGTCGGACCAGTAACAGAGGAGTTATGGCTCTTGATTTAGTTAAAAATGCTATAATTTGCCTCGTTACTCCGGTAGGGCCTTTATTTTTCATCTGATCGATCTTTACCAAGCTTTACCAGATTCTTTAGTTATGGCCCTTGACTTAGTCAAAAAGCTGTTTTTTGCCCGAAACTTCCAATAAAACATAAACGGCAGTCACTCGCTTCATTGATGTTATAAGAGCCATGTTAGCCAGTAGAGCGTCCACAGGCCCTCTTGGGCCTCTTGTTTAAGAGTGCCCCCTGAGCATTTTGTATAGTGCCCGGGCGCTACTATTAGTTAAACCTGGTTATTAGACTGGGGGTGTGTTGTTTTGCGGGTCACAGGGCAGCCAACTCATTGTTTCCAGGCAACTGGGTGTGTTGGTTAAGCTTTCCATGTTTCTTGGTTTTACCCTTGTAATGGAGGTGATACAGATGTTGTGTCAAGTATTAATGTAAGATATTATCATCAAATTCGCATTAAATCAGCCGATGTTTCCAGAAGTAAATCAAATTCACATTAAATCAGCCGATGTTTCCAGAAGTAACTTAAAACAATTCTGAAATGTACCCTCCTGTAAGAAGTACTGCGACTTGTTTAGCATCATGGTTGGCATCTGATTGTTATGTACACAATACTGGTTCTGTAAATACACCTTTTGGCCCTGCAAGCTACACATTTTATGCATAAGCACAGTGTTCATGGGACACAGCATTATAGTACATTTGTTCACATGTGGTGTTGAATAAAACACATTTGGAACATTTGCATTTTTTTTATTTTGTCGATTTGCTTGCATAATTCCCCATGTCGTAAGACGTCTGGAAAACTTTGTCAGCTGTTTCATTTTACGTGTTTTAAGCCATTAAACAGCGTAAGTTCTGCCTTTAAGTGTCTCTAAGCTTATTTTATTTGATTCTTTGGAAGTGCAAGTGCATAACTTCTAAGTTTTCGTTAGTTCTCTGATATAGGATGGGGCATCTGATGCGCATCCTCTACTGAAAATTCTTATTTTAGTAACAAACAGTTGTTATTCTACTCTTCTACAATAATTAGATTCTGTTAATAGACTGTTGTGTCGACCTCCTTGTAAACATGTCACTATATATTATCTAATGTTGATATAAAAAAACCATTAATTACACCCTATGTGTGAAAATTGGAGTGAAAACCAAGGTGCAGGATTAATCACTGTTACATCAAGACATTTGCTAATGCAGTTTAAACATACATCATAGAGATGTGATTTTTGCCTGCAGACTAAAGTGTGTTTAGTGCACCTGTGATGAGCAGTTATGTGTATTCCTTGTGGTGTAGTTGTGATATATCATAAAATCCCTATTTTTAAGCACCCAGCCTCTAATTACATTCACACCCCCACCACCCCCCACCCCCACGTGCACCCACCTCCACGTGCACCCACCCAACCCACTTTGGCTCAGAACGGGAAGAGTATTGGGAATTGTATGGTGATTTGGGGATTTCTTTGCCATTTCTGATGCAGATTTTTCGGACGACTTAGTGTATCACTTTGCAGTGGCGGTGGTTACAGCGACTTCAACATTTACGTTCAAGTCTTTAAAAATGTTAAAACAAATTCATTTAAACTTTACATGTGTCTTTAATATCATCCAAGCCACACAGACACACAAGTTCCATAACTCCGTATTGCAATTTAACAAACTTATGGCTCTTTTTTCCTTCAACATTTAATTACTTAACAGCAATATAGGCAGACATCCTTGTTCCGAATTGTTTCCCACTTCTGATTGAGGACAGTCTGCATTTTATGTTACAAAGGGGTGTTTTGGTTATTAAATGACTGATGAGCAGCCAGACAGTGTAAACCCTGATCAGCCTGGCTGGCTGAATTGCTGGGTTTACACTGGCTGCAAAGGCTGTTGTAGTCGCTCTAAGCAGGCTAAGAGTTAATACCAGAACAGTGATGAAATAGGCATATTGAACTTCTCTTGTATACCGACAGAACGAGCATCTATGGAAGAGAGGTCAAGGGACACCGATCCACTTCCCATAGCCGCCCTGACCAAGGAACAACTTCAGCAGGCATTGTTACATATGGTTAAGGTAAGATGCGGGGAGGACAATATACAGTTTGTCGGGTTGTAGTCACATGTTAAGGTCATTCAATTGCCAATTCTTACCTTAATCAGATATATTGAGAATGAGTTATTGGCTATAGTAAGATACTGCAGCAGTAGTTCATTACGTGGTCCCGCCTTAATTTCATTAAGCGATGAGAAAGCTTATATTAGCAGGATTTTATTACAGATATTTCGAAATAAAACGCATTTAAAAACATTTTTAGATCACCTGAGTCGAAGGATCACTCTGCGTCCGTCGTCTGTCGTCCGTCGTCGTCGTTAACTTTTCTTCAAAGGACCTCCTCAGAAACCGCTTGGGTAATTTTGCCTAAACTTCACATGGATGATCCTTAGATAAATGCTTTTTAGATTTGTTAAAATAAGGTCAGCGCGACATCCATGATGGCCGCCATTACTATATATGGTCGAAACCTTAAAAAATCTTCTCCAGAACCGCTGGACAGATTTCAACAGTTTTTCTTTTTAAATGATCGCCAACGCCTAGACTATCAAGTTTGTTCAAATGAAGTCCCCGGAGTCAAAAATGGCCGTGCCGCGGGAATCCAAAGTTTGTATATTGAGATTTTGCATGTTTTTCATATAGACATATAGGGAAAAACTTTAAAAAATCTTCTTCTCTGAAACCACAAGGCACAGAGCTCTCATGTAATACATGTAGCATCAGCTTATGATCCTCTACTAAGTTTGCTCAAATGGTGACCCTGGGGTCAAATTGCCCGCCCCGGGGGTCACAGTTTTACATAGACTTACATAGGATTTTTTTTTTAAAAATCTTCTCGGAAACTACAAGAGCCAGAGGTTTGATATTTTGCATTTACTATAAGCTTATGGTCCTTTACTGAGTTTGTTCAAATGGTGACCCTCGGGTCATATTGGGCCCCGCCCCAAGGGTCACATGTTTTACATAGACATGTATAGGGAAAAACTTAAAAAATCTTCTTCTCTGAAACTGCAGGAGCCAGAGGTTTAATATTTTGCATTTGCTATAAGCTTACGGTCCTCTTCCAAGTTTGTTCACATTTGGCCCCACCCCGGTGTCACAATTTTGCATAGGCTTGTATAGGGAAAAACTGCAAAAAATCTTCTCTGGAACCACATGCCACGGAGCTCTCATGTATTACATGTAGCATCAGCTTATGGTCCTCTACTTAGTTTGTTCAAATGGTGACCCTGGGGTCAAATTTGTTCCCGCCCCAGAGGTCACAGTTTTACATAGACTTATATAGGGGGGGAAAAAAAATCTTCTCGGAAACTACAAGAGCCAGAGGTTTGATATTTTGCATTTACTATAAGCTTATGGTACTTTACCAAGTTTGTTAAATGGTGACCCTCGGGTCACATTTGGCCCCGCCCCAAGGGTCACATGTTTTACATAGACATGTATAGGGAAAAACTTAACAAATCTTCTCGGAAACTGCAAGAGCCAGAGGTCGATTATTTTGCATTTGCTATAAGCTCATGGTCCTCTACCAATTTTGTTCAAATGGTGACCCTGGGGTCACATTTGGCCCGCCCCGGGGTCACAGTTTTACATAGGCTTGTATAGAGAAAAAGTGAAAAACAAATCTTCTTCTCTGAAACTGCAAGAGCCAGAGGTTTAATATTTTGCATTTGCTATAAGCTTATGGTCCTCTACCAAGTTTGTTCAAATGGTGACCCTGGTGTCAAACTTGGCCGCGCCCCGGGGGTCACAGTTTTATATGGACATATATATAGGGGAAAAAAATTCTCTGAAACTGCAAGAGCCAGAGGTTTAATATTTTGCATTTACTATAAGATTATAGTCCTCTACCAAATTTGTTCAAATGTTGACCCTTGGGTAAAATTTGACCCCACTCCGTGGGTCACAGTTTTACATAGACTTATATAGGAAACATATTAATAAATACTGATAAAGGTGATCCTTTGGGAGCAACAAACACAAAGAGAATTTAGCAGCAGACTCGGTTTTATTGAGATTGTTCATGAGAAGTAATGGCACCGGCTTAAGCGGTATTCTACTTCAAAGTCGCCTATATGGGCTTGTTGGTCCAAAAGGACCAGTAAAAATAACACTTCTTCTCTGGAACTACAAGAGCCAGAGGTTTAATATTTTGCATTTACTATACTCTTATGGTCCTTTACCAAGTTTGTTCAAATGGTGACCCTGGGTTCACATTTGGCCCCGTCCCAGGGGTCATGTTTTACATAGACTTGTATAGGGAAAAACTTAAAAAATCTTCTTCTCTGAAACCACAAAGCACACAGCTCTCATATATTACATGTAGCCCTGGGGTCACATTTGGCTCTGCCCAAGGTGTTACTCTCTAGCACCTTCATTTTGTATTTGATCTTTACCAAACTTTGTCAGTGTCTTAAACTGTCTATATCAATGTTGTGTCTTTTAACTGTCTATATCGGTGTTGTTATACACAATAGAGCCCACACTTAACTAAACTTGCACAGATTGTATATGACCATAAGATTTCGAAGAAGTGTGATAATGTGCCAGTACTCAGGTGATCGCGGGCCATCTTGGCCCTCTTATTTATTGAAAAAGTGTGATAACTTGTTTAAAATTACCTATTGAATGTTTTAATTTTACAATATGCAAATTTTTTAAGCCGAAATTAAGGTTTATTCATACCCAGCCAACACCATTTTCGCTTCCTGGAGAATGGGTTGGATGGGGTATGAAAGTTAATATTCAGACCACGTAATTTGTAGTAGTTTTGGGATGACCCTTGTAGATTAGCATTTACATAAAATTATGCCTAGCAGGTGGGGTATAGGGTATAGGTATAGGGTACTGGTTCTACCCAGGAATAAATTGACCTGTATGGCCTAAAATGTGTTTTTAAAAAGAGCTAAAACACCTAACGCACTTCACAAAAATCCTTCGATCCAACTCAGGATGATGTTAAAACATTGCGACTATTAAATAGCGCATAACCCATCGCAAATCCGGTCATGTGACGTTAAACCATCAAAAAGGTTTTCTTGAAAGCGTTCGTGAGAAAACTGTCAAAAACACTGAAATGCATTGGAAACAGGTTAACCAGTGTTGAAATGTTGACTTTTGCGACAGTATGTCTGTCGTTTAACGGTCCAAAATCACGTTCAACGGCTCCGCTAACGCGTCGCCATTAAGCAAAATTCGCGACCATTGAACAACAGATATATCGTCGCAAAATTCAAAATTTCAATACAGTTAACCCTATCTTCAACCAGTTGGTAACCAACTTTTTTCATTCTGTAGCTCAAAATATATACTGGTTGTGTACCAGTTATCGTCATTCACCAGATTTCGTCATTATCAATAAAACGCTCGATGTTGTGATTATTTTTCAACCCCACTTTACAAATCACTACACACTATCATCAGACGATTGGAGAGGAAAAAATAGTTCAGAAATGTTAACATACACTCTCAAACCAACCGGCTTACCTATATAAATACCGTTATTAACAAAACACAATTGGGGGAATCACGCGCTAACGCGCATGAACAGGAAAATTTCCTTTTAAAATAGCTGACCTTTTACGTCGAATCATTGAATCAATCTGACATGCCCAAAAAACTAAAAGCATGTGCTAAACATTTTCAGCCAAGGGAGACAACTAGATTTAAATTTGCGGACAGTTATTTCCCTATAAATTATGAAAACCTCGAAGTGAAGTAAATTACATCCGATACCTACAGTTGAAAAAACATTTTAAATTGTAGATATAATATTTTTCTAGATATTTCTTTTGAGTATTCATGTGCAATGGTATATTTATGTTTCAATTAATAACCACACGTTTTCATCATCCCAAACATGGATTAGTCGGTATTAAACTGAACATGACGATAACTACTACATTCAGCTCAGACGACCAGCCCAAGTCAGTCTATATTTAGTAACAGTCACATGACACTTGTTACTGAGAATAGAAACAATGTAAACACAGAATATCTACGGCAAAGGGGTAAGCTTCTCTACCGGCAAAAATATTTATGAGATGACTATTTTTGATTTAGATATATTAAAGAACCAACATAAAAATGACGATATCTGGTATAAAGCCAGTAGAGGATTCGCATTTGTGAAAATATAAAGTTTTCTCACTTCTCGATGAAATAAAATATGTTATTCACTCCAAAACAACAAATTTTCTTTTTCTTTTATGATTTTACAAAAAAAAAATTAGGGAAACTATGGTAGAACAACAAAAGTAGTCCCGGCAGCTACTGTTAAATAAAATAATATATTCCACAGTGTGGAATAACACTTTTATTTCACTGATAAAATATGGTATTTCATTGCATATCATAAAATAAACTTGTGTATTTTAGACATTTATTGTTTCTTCTTTTTTACAGAATGATAGTGATTTTATCAGTAAAATTCACGAAGCCTATCTTAAAAGCCTACAAGGGTGGCCTGGAAGCAAGACATAGCAGAATGAGCTCCCTTCGTATAACAACAGATACTTATGTGTTCAAGACTATAGGGATTAACTCCCTTGTAGTGATACTCCCTTGTAGTGATACAAAA
Organism: Cyrtodaria siliqua; assembly: GCA_037043455.1. Classification (NCBI taxonomy): domain Eukaryota; kingdom Metazoa; phylum Mollusca; class Bivalvia; order Adapedonta; family Hiatellidae; genus Cyrtodaria; species Cyrtodaria siliqua. The sequence goes on along the minus strand of JAWPHD010000857.1, from coordinate 293,453 downwards.
TCTCATGAAATAAATTTTTTTTGGATAATATATTCGGGGGGGAAACCTGATCAGTATTATGTACTTGTTCGGTGTTTGTTGCCATATATAGGTGATATGTACAATAGAGGGCGTCAAGTTAGATGCTGTGCTAATTGGTTGCCCGCTTTTAAATAAAATTCCTTAGAATTTACTTACTAGTGAGGTTTCATAAAACATCTGTAGATCTTGAAAAACAGAAAAGTTAAAAATGGGTTCTGGAGTTGCAGGAATTTAGGTATACTGTAACTTGTATTATAGCTGGTCTGATTGTGAAGGAACTAGCCACATTGTCAATGCCTTCAAAACTACAGCTAATATGAATGTTTGATCTTTTATTATTATGAGATAACCTATGATCGAAGTTAAGTTGACGTTAAATGACCCTGTCATTTTCTTCATATTATAGTTGAGTGTTCGGAAATAATATTTCTATTTATAGGATGTTTATCTAAAGAATGAGGTTGTATTTTTCAAAAGATATTTTATAAATCGTGATCATATAAGCATATATAAATTACCATACATTTACAAAATTCACCCCCTATAAACCAGATTGAAACAACATTGAAACAACAGATATAAAAGAAGAGTAGAGTTCATTCGACAAATGCAGGGACAAAAGGGATTTATACTTCCATTTATATAAAAAAAAATGCTTTGCCAAGTGTTTGTTTTATAAAGATTGCTTATCAAATCAAACTTGTATGAGAGTCTCCGCTTTTGAGGCCGTCTTACCCTCTACTGACACTGTTAGAATCCTAAAAAGTTAATTTACTCACTTTTTTATTGTAAAATTAACTAAATTCATGCTGTTGTATCTAAATGAGTTTAACTTTTAGATTCTGTTTCTGTCAGATGACAATCTTCTGTACTGTTATCTGTATAACCTGGTTTACAAAATGCTTGAACATATGAATTACTGGATTGTTTTACTCTCTGTTAAGATGCTCCAGTGGTTTCAGTGATGCTGTTAGTTTTCAACTAAATAAACTGCAGCCTCAATATACTATGTAACAGTGCCTGCCAGGGGATTTAAAGGGACACACGGCAATAATATATTTAAACCTATGGTAGAATAAGACGGAAAAAAGAAAACCCATAATATAATTTATTTATATACAAGCAGGTTTTAAGTCAAAATGATACTGGATAAATAAATCGAGATGCTTATTTGCTCCATAAACACTTCAAGATTGCTGTGTGTACCTTTAAACATATATTATGAAATGCTGAAACCGCATGATAAATGCCAACACTGGTTGAACCTTGTATAAGTGTTTTATCAACAAAGGGTGCCCTGCCTTTACAATATGTTTGATCTTGGATAGCAGAGGATTTTTCCGCACTGTTTCAGAAATGTAAACCCTTCAGACATGGAAATGATTTGAAACATGCGATAATGTCATGTATATATCCTTAAACTAGCCATACTATAACAGTATTGTTCGAGCTTTTGCCACACTGTTTCAGAAATATAAACACATCAATGACTCTAAATGTGATAATGTCATTATCGGTATTGTTCGAAAATCAATAATATATTAAGTGGAATCTGAGTTATATGTATGTAAATATCTATTAGTATTATTTTATTCACCATTTTACATAAATATTTATGTTATTAAATTTGAAGATTCATAATTTGATCAATTGTGCTAAAAGTGTAAGCTGTATTTTATTGTCAGTTTTGTTGAATATCTAAAATATCTTATTGAGAAAAAGGTATATTTCCAGAAGGAAAACTTTTAACTTTATCTCAGATATCATTTATTCACTACAAACCAATTGCTTTTTATTGTGTCGCCTTTTCGAAGAAAAATGCGATACATAGGGATCACTTTGTCGTCCGTCAGTCGGTCCTTCCGTCCGTCAGTCGTTACGAAAACTTAACGTTGGCTATATCTTTCTCATTTCTTGATATTTCTTCATCAAATTTCAACATATACGCATCATGACAACATCGTCCATACTAAAATATAAAGGTCAAGGTCACACTGAAGGTCGGTTAAATACTCATTCTTTTCTTCACAAAACTTAACGTTGGCTATAACTTTCTCATTTCTTGATCGAACGTTCAGAATATAATCATGACAACATCGACATGAACATACTAAAATATAAAGGTCAAGGTCACACTGAAGGTCATTATATGGGTTAAATAGTCATTTTTTCTTCACGAAAATTTAAGATTGGCTATAACTTTCTTGATATTTCTTCTTCAAACTTTCAATATATACTCAGCTTGACAACATCGACATGACCATACTAAAATATAAAGGTCAAATTCACACTGAAAATCATTATATGGGTTAAATACTCATTTGTTTTCTTCAGGAAAACTTAACGTTGGCTGTAACTTTCTCATTTCTTGATATTTCTTCATCTAACTTCCAATATATACTCATCATGACAACATCGACATGACCATACTAAAATATACAGGTCAAGGTCACACTGAAGGTCATTATATGGGTTAAATGTTCATTTTTTTCCTCACGAAAACTTAGTCAGGCTAGTTTGTCAAGGTCCAAAAATCCTTGTTATACTGACAAAGCGCTGACAGGCGACACACGTGTTCCGCTGAAGACCCGTCTAGTTGTAATATAAATGGCTTTAAAATGGAAAAGGAAGCCGAGTTTTCATTCCGTTGTTAATGATGTCTTTTGCTTGTATGTCATGTCATAGATGTCCATGACACCAATTATATCATGTATATCAATGACACAATTAAATAATGTCATGTCTAAGAATTGTATGTCATATATGTCAATGACAGATAATGGCATATGACAGTAAGGTTATAGCATTTATATCAGTGACATGTTAAATATGTCATGTCATATTTTAAAGACCTGTATCAATGATGTCATGTTTAAGATGTTGTACCAATGACATATTTCAATAATTTCATTTCATATATAAATGACATGTCAGTATGTCATTAATATCATGTCATAGTAATGACATGTGTCCATAGTGTAATGTCATATGTCAATGACCCATGTCATTATTTCAGTGACATGTGTCAATAATGACATGTCATATATGTCAATAATGTCATGTCGTCAATGTCTGGCTAGTTATACTGTTAAACAGAGCTTAACTAGCTGGATACTGACCATTTAAGAGATTGTCATTCTAGCTGCATAGGCTTGTCAGACAGTTGTCTAAAGGTTTTCTCAACTTCAGAAATGGTGAATGTCTGTTTTTCTGTAAAAAATGAAAGAAAAGATGAATTCCCTTGAACAAATGGTTAGAATACTCACAATTAATTATAGAATGAAATAATTATATGTATATCTTCTGTCAAGACAATTTAAAATGTTTATTTTCTTAAAGATGTAAATAGATACAAATCATATGCCTCGGTCGGGTAGGAAATGATGGGAGAGGTGATGTTTTGATTTGGATGGGAAGTAATTTTTGACCCACTGCTTAAAGGGAAAAGGCATATAATGTGCATTATCTAGGCAAAATCAAAGATAGATTTTATATTTGATTTCAAACTTTGTTAAGAGTTTTATACCTGAGGTTAGAACAAAAACCCACATTTCCTAATGGGGAATTGTTTAACCTCATCTGGGATTAAGCTCTGGTCTATGATTGTAATGATTTATTGACTGCAACCATACCATGTTGCAGTGTTGGAAACGCAAAAGAAGAAATAAGAGCTTTTAAAGGGCATTAAATGTTCAATTTAAATAAAATAAACATAAGTTTTAGCTCCACTGGTTGAAGATCAGCAGAGTTTGTGATGGTGTGTTGTATTGGTACGCCGTAAAACTCGGAATTTAATTCAATTAAAGTTTTACAGTAGAGCGCTTTAAAGTCTGTGGCAATTTTATGATATTCTTACAGTAGAGCGCTTGGAGGTCTGTGGAGCTCTTGTGTTAGGAATTGTTTTAAGTGTTTAGAAGTATTTGTCTGTGTTCATTTACATGTTCCTACTAGGTATATTTTGGTGATTTGTTTTTGTCTTAAAGATGAGGACTTCTGTGTTTCACATATCATCAGGATGATAAAAATGGCATTTTTTTTTTATATTTATAGATAGGATATTTTTCGGTCTTTTTTCACAATTACATATCTCATCTACTATCATACTCCTATGTCTTGCCTCATATTCCAAATTTTTACTAAAAATAGGGAGATTTAGACTAGAAATAGAGAGATTTTGACTTGAAATAGGGGGAAATGGGGGAGATTTAGACTAGAAATAGAGAGATTTGGGCTTGAAATAGGGAGAAATGGGGAGATTTAGACTAGAAATAGATAGATTTGGGCTTGAAATAGGGGGAAATGGGGAGATTTAGACTAGAAATAGGGAGATTTTGACTTGAAATAGGGGGAAATGGGGAGATTTAGGCAAGAAATAAGGAGATTTTGACTTGAAATAGGGGGACATGGGGGAGATTTAGACTAGAAATAGGGAGATTTGGGCTTGGAATAGGGGGAAATGGGGGAGATTTAGACTAGAAATAGAGAGATTTGGGCTTGAAATAGGGGAATTTAATGGGAAGATTTAGACTAGAAATAGAGAGATTTCGGCTAGAAATAGGGGGAAATGGGGGAGATTTAGACTAGAAATAGAGAGATTTCGGCTTGAAATAGGAGAATTTAATGGGAAGATTTAGACTAGAAATAGAGAGATTTCGGCTTGAAATAGGGGGAAATGGGGAGATTTAGACTAGAAATAGAGAGATTTCGGCTTGAAATAAGGGGAAATGGGGAGATTTAGACTAGAAATAGAGAGATTTGGGCTTGAAATGGGGAGAAATGGGGAGATTTAGACTAGAAATAGAGAGATTTGGGCTTGAAATAGGGGGAAATGGGGAGATTTAGACTAGAAATAGAGAGATTTGGGCTTAAAATAGATGGAAATGGGAAGATTTAGACTAGAAATAGAGAGATTTGGACTTGAAATAGGGGAAATGGGGAGATTTGGACTATACATAGGGAGATTTGGGCTTGAAATAGGGAAATTTTGGATAGAAATGGTGAGATTTGGGCTAGAAACAGAGAGATTTTGACTAGAAATAGGGAGATTTGGGCTAGAAACAGAGAGATTTGGACTAGAAAAAGGGAGATTTGAGCTAGAAACAGAGATTTTGGCTAGAAATAGCGAGATTAGTCTTGGAAATAGGGAGATATTGTTGTCGGAATATATTTTGCATTACTTACCTTTGGAAAAATAACAAAATTGTAATTTCATGCGTAAGGCTTCTAAACACATATTTTGGGCATGTAAACATTACTTCATATTAACATCATTCTTCTTAATCATCCCCAAAAACTGGGAATTTCATTTCATGGCGAGATACTTGGCAGGCATTTCATTCATCTTATTTAATTTGATGTGTACAAACTTCAGACGTCTGTTAGCTGTACAGTTGAAACAGTCCTCTCAAAAGTCCTGATTCTGTATTCTTTCATCATGTTCATTACCTCCATTTCATGACTTTTTCGTATCATATGCTGCCGTATCTCGCCGGTTATTGTGTGTTACTTAAGGTAGTAAGCATTGATGTGCCTTTTGTGTTGACTCAGTTTCTGTCTAAGGAAGTCTTGCTTAATTTCCAGACTTATAAAGCTAATGTAATACCTGTCTTTTATGTCACAAATTGTATATCTGCATACTAAAACCCAATCATCCCATCTTGTGCTGTCATATTTTATATTTCATACTATACGTTTATCTCCTGCTATCTTCTGACATATGAGGAAATAAACCAGTTTGTTATGTGTTTCTGGATCTATCATTTCTTCATCTTTCATCAGTTTTTGCGCACAGTATGATCTATTCATGTGTCGATTCATTCATTCATTCATTATTTTCTGAGCAAGTTAAAGAGCCATTAAAATCTGTTTGATAGTAAGACTAGAGTGATCATGGATTCCTATGTATCATTCCCCTCTCTCTCTGGGGCAGCTCTAAATAAACTAAGATATGTTGATGAAGAGCTATTCAATCCAATTAACCTACTGAAGGCATACTTTATCACAAGCCTGCTTTACCTCGTGATATCATTCCTGTTAGGCGCCATATAACCTTTCATGTGTTGGTGCACCTTAAAACCCAGTTCAATTCAATTATACATGTTACTTCATACTGTATCATAATACATACTTGATAACATATGTTATCATACGTCATGATGTATATTTTATCATTATTTCTTCTTTACCTCATGATATTTTATCATAACTCATGGTATCATATTTTATCATTACCCATGGTATCGTATTTTATCATTTCTCATGGTATCGTATTTTATCATTACTCATGGTATCGTATTTTATCATTACCCATGGTATCGTATTTTATCATTTCTCATGGTATCGTATTTTATCATTACTCATGGTATCGTATTTTATCATTTCTCATGATATTGTATTTTATCATTTCTCATGGTATCGTATTTTATCATTACTCATGGTATCGTATTTTATCATTTCTCATGGTATTGTATTTTATAATTTCTCATGGTATTGTATGTTATCATTACTCATGGTATCATATTTTATCATTACTCATGGTATCGTATTTTATCATTTCTCATGGTATTGTATTTTATCATTACTCATGGTATCATATTTTATCATTACCCATGGTATCGTATTTTATCATTTCTCATGGTATCGTATTTTATCATTACTCATGGTATCGTATTTTATCATTTCTCATGGTATTGTATTTTATCATTTCTCATGGTATTGTATGTTATCATTACTCATGGTATCATATTTTATCATTACTCATGGTATCGTATTTTATCATTTCTCATGGTATTGTATTTTATCATTACTCATGGTATTGTATGTTATCATTACTCATGGTATCATATTTTATCATTTCTCATGGTATTGTATTTTATCATTACTCATGGTATTGTATTTTATCATTACCCATGGTATCGTATTTTATCATTTCTCATGGTATCGTATTTTATCATTACTCGTGCTGTCTCATGTATAGTATTTCATCATTACTTGTGGTATTGTATTTTATCATAATTCATCATATCATATTTTATCATTACTCATGGTATTGTATTTTATCATAATTCATCATATCATATTTTATCATTACTCATGGTATCGCATTTTATCATTACTCATGGCAGGCGCATATCCAGGCATACCCACGTACGCCAATGCGTACAATTCGTCAGCAAAAGTTAAAAAAAAAAGTTCCAAATATGCAAAATATGCAATAAAAACTGAAGGCTGAGGGGGGTATTGGCTAATTTCTTCCAAATATATCCCAAATGCCATAACGCTGAAATGTAGCTTGAGAACGCATCATTTGCCTCCTAATTTTCAAAATTTTCAATTTCCAAACACCCACGGGCGGGAGGGGGGTGTCACACCTACCCCCCACCCGCAGTGTCGACCCGCAGCATCGCTGCTCGGTTCGCAGCTACGCTTCTCATATCTGGCGTACATTTCAAAATGCTCCAGGTACACCCCTGCATGGTATCATTTTATCATTACTCATGGTATTGTATTGATCATTATTCATGGTATCATATTTTATCATTACTCATGACATCGTATTTTAGTATTACTTGTGCCGTCTCATGGTAATGTATTTAATCATAACTCATGTCAACACATTTTATCATTACTAGTGCTGTCTCATGGTATATTTTATCATTACCTATGTTATGACCTCATATTTTTATCATAATTTGTGCTATCTCATGGCATCATATTTTTATCATTATTCATGCTACGCTATAAACTCATGGTGTCCTATTTGATCATTACTCCAACTCTATCTCATGGTATTCTATTTTTGTATAACCCATGCTGTCTCATGGTATATTTATCATAACTCATACTTTCTGTTGGCTAGTTCATTTAAATGGAGAGCCTGCTTTACAATTTGCAGCAACTCTGCAATTCTGCCGGTAAGAAGGTTCTATGCCTATGCTCCATAGATGAGTCTGGCATGTTCATTCCTGTTTGGTGTTATATAACCTTTCTTGTGTGTGGAATGAGCATGTGTTTTTAAATATTGAGGTATGAAACTTTGTGTCAATATTGAGATATTAGCATGTGTGTCAATATTGAGATTTGAACATGTGTGTCAATATTGAGGTAATAATATGTGTGAATTTTGAGAAATACATATGATAAATGTGTGTGAATATTAAGGTGTGAACATGTGTGTCAATATTGAGGTATGAATATGTGTGTCAATATTAAGATATACAGCTGTGTGTCAATACTGAGGTATGAACATGTGTGTCAATATTGAGGTATGAACATTTGTGTCAATATTGTGGTATGAACATGTGTGCAATATTGAAGTATGCACACGTGTGTCATTGTTGAGGTATGAACATGTGTGTGTCAATATTGAGGTATGAAGCTGTGTGTCAATATTGAGGTATGAACATATGTGTCAATACTGAGGTATGAGCATGTATGTCAATATTTAGATATGAAATTCAGATGTGAACATGCGTGTCAATATTGACATACGAAAATGTGTGTCAATATTGAGGTATGAGCATGTATGTCAAAACTTAAATGTGAAAATGTGTGTCAATATTGAGGTATGAGCATTTGTGTCAATATTGAGGTGTGAAGATGTGTGTCAATATTGAGATATGGACAGGTGTGTCAATATTGAGGTATGAGCATGTATGTCAATATTTAAATGTGTAAATGTGTGTCAATATTGAGGTGTGAGCATGTGTATCAATCTTGAGGTATGGACATGTGTGTCAATATTGAGGTATGATCATGTTATTGATGTATGTCAATATTTAAATGTGAAAATGTGTCGATATTGAGGTATAATTATGTCTGTCAATATTGAGGTTTGAAGCTGGATGTCAATACTGAGGTATGAATGTGTATGTCACTATTGAGATATGACCATGTTTGTCAATATTGAGGTATGAACTTGTGGGTAAATATCGAGATTTGAACATGTGAGTCAATATTGTGGTATGAACCTTGGTTTCAATATTGAGATATGAACACGAGTCAGTATTGAGGTATGAACATGTGTTAATATTGAGGTATTAATATGTGTGCCAATATTGAGGTAGGAACATGTATGTCAATATTGAGATATGAACATGTGTGCCAATACTGAGATATGAACATGTGTGTATATTGTGCTACATTTTATACCATATGTTCCATTAGTGTTCTGTGAAATTAATTTACTTAAACAATTCTATATTTATAACATTTTTGGATTACATCAAGGACCTTAAAACATAACTAAAATTGCCTTACCACCCTTTGGGAGACATGTCATCTGATTTCTAATCAGAAAATAACTATTTTTTCTTATACAAAAAAAAAAGATTTTTGAATTTCTAAGCGTACGAACGTTACAAAAATTATTTTATTTTCATGAATCACTGCTTATAAGTGAACGTTTATAAGTGAAACTGCAAAATCCTCCATTTTCGGATTTAATTTCATATTTAGTAGGCTTTTCTGCAGCTATATCAGTGCCAATATACTGGATATAATGATACAGAAACATTGCTAAGCCACTGTTGTAGCTTCTGCATAGAAATATCTGCAAATAAACATTAACAAGAGAAAACAACAGTAAACATACCCATTATCAAAGATGATCAGATGCATGGTAGTAAGTGATACTGGGCCTTGATAGTGCTATCATTGGATGAAAAACTGCAGTGAAGTAAAGAATAGCATTAACCAGCAGTTGTACAAGAGCCAGATCTGTCAAGTTGTTCAGGTGAAGTAACAAATAGCTGCATACTATTGTATTTGTTTGTTAGTGTGGGTAAGGCCATGCTTAAAACATTATGTTTGTCTCCAGCTAAAAATCTGGTCATATATAACGCAGTTGGGTTAAAAATATGGGCCTATATATGTATCACAGTTGGGTAAAAACCTGGGTCTATATATATATAACACAGTTGGGTAAAAAACTGGGCCTATATATGTATCACAGTCGGGTAAAAACCCGGGCCTATATATATAACACAGTTGGGTAAAAAACTGGACCTATATATGTATCACAGTTGGGTAAAAACCCGGGCCTATATATATATAACACAGTTGGGTAAAAAACTGGGCCTATATATGTATCACAGTTGGGTAAAAACCCGGGCCTATATATATAACACAGTTGGGTAAAAAACTCGGCCTATGTAACACAGTTTGGTAAAAACCCGGGCCTATATATATAACACAGTTGGGTAAAAAAAAACTGGGCCTATATATATATAACACAGTTGGGTAAAAAACTGGGCCTATATATGTAACACAGTTGGGTAAAAACCTGGGCCTATATATATAACACAGTTGGGTAAAAAACTGTGCCTATATATATAACACAGTTGGGTAAAAAACTGGGCCTATATATGTAACACAGTTGGGTAAAAAACTGGGCCGATATGTATATAACACATTTGGGTAAAAAACTAGGTCTATGTTACACAGTTGGGTAAAAACCTGGGCCTATATAACACTGCTGGGTTAAACCTGACCCTATATATATTAAATATAACACACCTAGGACTATGTAACACAAAAATGGGCCCAAAATAACAATGTTAGGTGGTTAAAAGCTGTTCTTATATAACACTGGTTAACAACTGTCCTTGTACAACACAGTGGTTAAAAGCTGTTCCTATATAACACTGGTTAACAACTGTCCTTGTACAACACAATGGTTAAAAGCTGTTCCTATATAACACTGGTTAACAACTGTCCTTGTACAACACAATGGTTAAAAGCTGTTCCTATATAACACTGGTTAACAACTGTCCTTGTACAACACAATGGTTAAAAGCTGTTCCTATATAACACTGGTTAACAACTGTCCTTGTACAACACAATGGTTAAAAGCTGTTCCTATATAACACCGGTTAACAACTGTCCTTGTACAACACAATGGTTAAAAGCTGTTCCTATATAACACCGGTTAACAACTGTCCTTGTACAACACAATGGTTAAAAGCTGTTCCTATATAACACCGGTTAACAACTGTCCTTGTACAACACAATGGTTAAAAGCTGTTCCTATATAACACTGGTTAACAACTGTCCTTGTACAACACAATGGTTAAAAGCTGTTCCTATATAACACTGGTTAACAACTGTCCTTGTACAACACAATTTGGTTAAAACATAGTCGTTTATAACAAACTTCGGTTGTTAGCCTGACAGTATATATGTAACAAAGTGGAAAGATGTGGATGTCTGCCATCTGTATTATAATGTGACCACCCGTGACCGGATGGTGAGGGAGCATATAGTGTTTGCCCATGTCCGTTCCATGTTTCTGAATGTCCATCCCGAAAGGTTTGTGTGTCTTATTTCCTGCCACAGTTTTCAACAGTTTGTTTCAAAACTCTATAGAATGCTTACCTATGATGTCAAGATGTGCATATCGATGGGGCGTGAAAATCGACCTTGTATTACCAGAGTTAATTTTACTTAAAAACATTTGTGTGTTATATTTCCTCCTCCAGTATTCAACTGGTTGTTTCTAAACTTTACAGGATGTTTACATATTATGTCAAGATGTGCATATCAGGTTTGCGTCAAAATCGACTGTCTGTTACCCGAGTTATTGCCTTTTTCTGTCTCGCCCACATAGTGGCCACATTTTAAATCAACTATATCTCAACAACCGCTGCTCGAATTTTTCTGAAACTTTGTCAGATGGTTGTTGGGTTGAGGGACATCACCTAATGCCAAAATTACCAAGGTCAAGGTCATATTTTGCATTATTTTCCCAAAACTTAACCTTGGTTACTTAGCTAACAACCTCAGTTAACTATGTGATTGTCTCATTTGCCTCATTTTCTTTGTTTCATACTTGGTCATATGTATTGTTGGCATTGGTGGACATCACAGAACGACAAAAATTTCCAATGTCAAGGTCATATTTTGCTTATTTTCCCCAAACTTAACCTTGGTTAGGTAACAGTTAACTTTATGTGCCTCACTTTGTCTTTGATACTTGGTCATGTGTATTGTTGGCATTGGTGGACATCACTGAACAAAAGAAAATACCAAGGTCAAGGTCATATTTTGCATTATTTTCCCTAAACATCACTTTGGTTCCGGGAGCCCCTTTGTTATGGGGCGCCCCAGTTTGGTTACGGGGCAAAGAATAGGGCCACTATAGCACCATGTTCATTCTTGTTAGGCGCCGTATAACCTTTCATGTGTTGGTGCGCCTTAAAACCCCAATTCAGTTCAATTCTAACACTTTGGTTAGGTAAGTTAACCTCAGTTAACTTTTTCTGAAAACTTGATGCTTGGTCATATGTATTGTTGGTATTAGTGATGTATTTTATTATTATAGAATCATTTATTTATTTGCTGTTATTGTGATCAAGGCTTTCTTCAAGTTTTATTTTACACAGCACATAAAATTATATAACATGCCGTGTATGTGTGAGTTTATTTCACCATGTGGTGTATGTGCGAGTTTATTTCACATAGCATATATATGACTTGTGGTGTATGTGCGAGTTTATTTCACATAGCATTTACACGATACCTGAATGTGTACACAATACCTGAATGTGTAATGAATTGTGCATAATATTTGTTAGTTATTGTGCTGGCATATAAAACTGAATTATGTAAAGAAGAAAGCCAATCTTATATGTAGTATGTTTTAATGTCTATTTTTTTTTTTTTTTGTCTTACTTTATAGAATACTCTGACTATAGGTTAGATAATATTTAATAGAGTAGGAAAAAATATACCACCAAATAACTGAAAATGTATTACTAGGTAACCGTAACAAATGGATGATGTCCCCTGCTGTGTTCTCTCTAATGGTTTATGTCCCCTCACTGTGCCCTCTCTATAAATGGGTAGTAAAATTGGCTCTGAATAGTTTGCATGAAACTTCTAGCAAACCTCCCTCGGTATTCAGTTTCAGACTCTTATATTTAGTCAATGTAATACCTTGTGATTGAGAACCAAGTCGACTGGTACCCGGAATGCAGTATTCGTCTACTGGTACCCAAAACCACACTCTTGAAAAGTGTTGTTTTATTAATGATTAAATGCATGAACTATGATGCTAGCTGGGTATTAATCAAATTAATGAGTTTCTGTTATAATTTAGGGATTGCAAAGATTAGATAAAGGTGTTTATATTATATTTTTTAAGTTTCATGTAAAAATACTAGGGGCATTTATGTGTTTTATTTACTATACCCATTATATATGCAATTTCCAAAGATTACACATGAGGGGGACATAATCCTTAATGTTTCAAACTTCATTTAACTTCATGTGACACAAATGAAATTATTAGCAATAGATTCAGGATTTCAGGACATGCGGTCAGTGTCTTTAGATGAAAATAAATGAGGTGGACACAAGCCTATGACTCAGAATTTATGCAGGGTGGTAGGGCACTAATTCCTTCCTCAATCTGCACCTGATGATGATAATCCAGGATTTAAAGGGATGGGGAGGGGATTACCACTTAAACAGGTCATGTCATCGCATTTAACTGGGAAATGGGTCATGTCAGGTCATGTCAGGTCATGTCAGGGTTTTTACTGGGAAATGTGTCATGTCAGTGATATAACTGTTAAATAGGTAATGTGAGGGTTTTTTACTGGGAAATGGGTCATGTCAGGGTTTTTTGGGGTTTTAAATGGAAAATAGATCACGTCAGGGATATAACTGTTAAATAGGTCATGTCAAGGGGTTTAACTGGAAAACGGGTCATATAACTTAAGGGATATAACTTAAATAGGTCATATCAGGGATCTGAAGATCTATGATCTGATAGTCTTTTGGGCATAATGTGAAGTTTCATTTAGTTTCAAACAAGTTTTGTACAGCATTGTTACAATGTCCTACATGTGATGTAGTGGACTTAATTATATTAAGTTCATTTCTGTACAAGTAAATCATGTACATATGAATTAATATTGTCTTGGTGCAGCTATTTGTATTTTTTACATGCATTTTATTATTTTAATTAAATGTTAAGGCCGCCTTTAAGAAGTGTTTCAAGCTGGTCTTCTTTAGATAAAATAATCAGAATCCCAGGTAATTTTTGAGTCAAACATTTAAGTTTGGCTGACATAAAGACATCACTTTTTATTATATTGGATATGTCAATGCAAAGTACATTTTTTAATAGGCTCCCTGTAAGTGTTGGCCATGTTTCTTTCCACTGTGTCTGCCAACACTGGCTGCATTATTTATACATGTATTGTTTATTTCTTTTTGTTCTAGAATATCATCTGGACAAAAATCAATCTTTCAGTCCAGATGTTCTTTAGAAGAAATACAATTGTAATCCAGACACTGTCCAGGGCACAGAGAAATGTGTGCTGTGTTTTAACATTGATACCAATTCTAGGAGACCTGCAGGGATCACTTTAAGGCCCCAAATTCATGCTCATTTTCTCATTTTTTGCCATGTTCATTAAAGGTCTTCATCATCCCTGTATTGTTTCACGTGGTACTTGAGTGATGACAGAAAATAATGATTCTGGCTCCAGCGAAACATGGAGTGCTTTCAACAGAATTTGCAGCAACTCTGCAGTTCTACCGGTGAAAAGGTTTTGTGACCATTCTGCATATTTTTATCTCTATGTAAATGGAGGGTGGGCCTGGAATATTCTCCTGTTGGGTCCATATATATCCTTTTTGTGTTGGTGCGCAGTAAAACCCAATTCAACAATTATTTTTGGAGAAAAATAATAATCTAGCTATTTGTAATATAAACAATAACGGAGCTGCGAATGTTTCTTAAAGCGACACACGGCAGTCTTGAAGTTTTTATTGAGCATTGAAATTAGCGTCTCGATTGATTTATCCAGTATCATTTTCACTTTAAACCTGCTTGCATATATTTAAATTAAATTTTGAGTTTTCATTTTATCTTGTTAGAAGATTCTAGGCCCATTTTACCTGGATGTAAATCGAGGATGAGCCTGGCGCCATGTTGCAACTTTTCATGTGTTGGTTCACAGTAAAACCCAATTCAGTTCAATTAAAATCAACATTTATTAAAATACAAAAACAATTTGCTTTAAACTCTTCTTATAATTAATATTAATGATTGCATAAATTGCAAGTTATGTTCAAAAAAAAAAAGATTAATGGGAATTAGTTTGTTTTGATGTTGTGATAAGGAGTACTGTAGTTTATAAGTAATAAAGTTGAACTTACCTGCCATGTGTTAACCGAATAAACGTGGCTCCAGCGTAAATGGAGTTTCTACGATAGAATTTGCAGCAACTCTGCAGTTCAGGGTGAGAAGGTTCTAGGCCCATTTTCCATATTTTATCTCGATGTACATGGAAGATGAGCCTGGCATGTTCATGCCTGTTAGGCGCCATATAACCTTTTCATGTGTTGGTGCGCCTTAAAACCCCAATTCAATTAAAGTTAACCGAATTTAAGTTGATTTTGTACAAGATTTAGTTGATCTCTGTTAAAGGCAACTTTCTTACCTCTGTTAACGGCAACTTATTTATCAAAACTCGACCTGGTTGTTCAGGTCATATAATAATGTTTATGTGCTGATTAAAAGTATAGGTTTATTCATGGGTTCTTTAAATGCCCGTGATTGAATATACATGTACGTAAAACGAATTATGAGTTGGTAACTCTTAATTCAGCGCTCCAGTTTTGGGGTGTGTCTTGGCTGGTTAAAGTCGTTTTTGGATTCTCAAAATATATAAGTTATATATATATACCTTGTTGTCTGTAGGTTTAGAAATGTTGTACATCTGTTGTAAAATGTGCCTGTCGATGGTGGAATAAGTTGTATTTTAATGTAAGAATTAAGATAAACTTTGTATAAAATACTGTGTATGAGTTAAGTAGAACTTTGTGCAAAGAATTAAACTGAACTCTTTAATATAAGATTTATTCACATTAAGATTTAAACAGAACTTTGTGTAAGAATTACGGTAGGTATAAAACATTGTACAAGATTAAGTTGAACCCTGTATGGGATTTCTTAAGTTGAACTTTATTACAAATTTAAGTTTGACTCTTAATAAAACAATAAGATTTACGTATACTTTATGCAAGAACTAACTCTTTATAAAACACTGTACAAGATTTAAATTCAGCTTAGTGTAAGAATTAGGTTGACTTTGTACAAGATTTAGCTGAACTCCGTATGAGATTTCTTAAGTTGAACTTTGTGTAAAAGTTAGGTTGAAGTATTTATAAGACACACGTGGCTCCAGTGTAAATGGAGTTTCTACGATAGAATTTGCAGCAACTCTGCAGTTCAGGGTGAGAAGGTTCTAGGCCCATTTTCCATATTTTATCTCGATGTACATGGAAGATGAGCCTGGCATGTTCATGCCTTTTAGGCGCCATATAACCTTTTCATGTGTTGGTGCGCCTTAAAACCCCAATTCAATTCAATTATAAGACACTGTACAAGATTTAGTTGTTGAACTCTGCATAATGGGATTTCTTAAGTTGAACTTTGTTTAAGAATTAAGTTAGAACTTTGTGTTAAAATTAAATTAAATTAAACTCTTTATAAAACACTAAGAATTTGATAAGCACTAAGTTGACCACTTTATAAAACAATGTATACAATTTAATTTGAGCTTTGTGTAAGAACGAAGTTGAAACTTTGTGTAAGAATTTAGTTAAACTTTTTTATAAAACACTGTATAAGAGTTAATTTGATAAGAACTAAGTTGACCGCTTTATAAAACAATGTATACGATTTAATTTGAGCTTTGTGTAAGAATGAAGTTGGAACTTTGTGTAAGAATTTAGTTAAACTTTTTTTATAAAACACTGTATAAGAGTTAATTTGATATGAACTAAGTTGACCGCTTTATAAAATAATGTATATGATTTAATTTGACCTTTGTGTAAGAATTTAGTTAAAACTCCGTTATAAAACACTGTATAAGATTTAAGTGGAGGTTTGTACCAATCTCATTAAAATCAAATCCGAATTACACTTTGATACAGTCCGCTTCTTGTAGCATAGATATCATAGCGTGATCAAGGGTCTGATGTTAAGGGAGATTGGCTTTGTTCAAGTTACCAGTGTACATTTGGCACAATTCGGTGTCTTCAAATTCATTGTCTTCAAATGGATGAGCCCCGTGTGGTTCCCGGGGGCCCCCGTTTGGTCACGGGGCAAAGAATAGTGCCACTGCAGATCCCTTTGGAGGGGTAGAATACCCCCAAATTCATGTTCATTTTATCATTTTTTGTTCATGTTCATTAAAGGTCTTCATCATGATCCCTGCATTGTTTCAGGTGCTATCTCGCTCGCATCAAAAGAGCAGTGGCAGAAAAACAATAACGTGGCTCCAGCATAAATTGAGTTTCTACGATAGAATTTGCAGCAACTCTGCAGTTCAGGGTGAGAAGGTTCTAGGCCCATTTTCCATATTTTATCTCGATGTACATGGAAGATGAGCCTGGCATGTTCGTGCCTGTTAGGCGCCATATAACCTTTTTCATGTGTTGGTGCGCCTTAAAACCCCAATTCAATTCAAATGGATGACCCCCGTGTGGTATCCGGGATAGAATACAACCACTGCAATCTCACAAACACACTGTCACATGCAGCGGGGGAGGACCCCCCATCCCACCTTTTCATATTCATTTTCGTCATTTTTTATCATGCTCATTCAAGGTCTTCATCATGACACCATGTTTGCAAATGTGGAAACGTGGCTCCATCGTAACTGTAGTGTTTACTATAGAATTTGCAGCAACTCTGCAGTTCTGTAGGTAAGAAGGTTCTAGCCCATTCTCCATATTTTATCTAAATGTAAATGGAGGATGAGCCTGGAACGTTCATTCCCGTTAGGCGCCATTTAACCTTTCATGTGTTGGTGTGCCTTAAAACCCAATTCAGTTCAAATGTATGAGCTGCGTGTGGTTCCCAGCCAAGCATAGGGCCACTGCCTATTCCGGCAGAGGGGTAAAGCCCCACTGAATTCATGTTCATTTTGTCATTATTGCCATGTTCGTTTAAGGTCTTCAGCATCATCCCTGTATGGCGTCGGGTGATACTGGAGTGGTGGCAGAAAACAATGATCATGTCTCCAGCGAAAAATTTAGCGTCTGAATTGAATTTGAAGCAAATCTGCAGAGAGAAGTTCCTATGCCCATTCTGGATATTTTTATTTGGATTTAAATGAAGGATGGGCCTGGCATGTTTATTTTTTTTTGCCCCCTGTGTGGTTGCTGGGGTAGAATACAACCACTGCAAACACACCGTCACATGCAGAGGGGTAGGACCCCCTCATTCATATTCATTTTGTCATTTTTTGACCATGCTCATTAAAGGTCTTCATCATAACCCCTGCATTGTTTCAGGTGCCATCTCGCTCACACTAAGAGCAGTGGCAGAAAAACAATAAACGTGGCTCCAGCGTAAATGGAGTTTTTACGATAGAATTTGCAGCAACTCTGCAGTTCAGGGTGAGAAGGTTCTAGGCCCATTTTCCATATTTTATCTCTATGTACATGGAAGATGAGCCTGGCATGTTCATGCCTGTTAGGCGCCATATAACCTGTAATGTGTTGGTGCGCCTTAAAACCCCACTTCAATTCATTTTTTTGGGTGTCATATAACTTTTTGTGTTGATGAGCCCTAAAAACCCAATTCAGCTCAACTCAAATGGATGCATGTCATTGGCCAGTTGTTTTTTTATAACAACTGAGTAGCAAAGAAAGGTCATTTCAAGTTGCTATATTCATGTTTACAGTTACCATGGGCCCATGACATTGTATTATTGTCTTTGTGCCAAATATTGTACAATGTTACTCAAATCATATGTTAAGATGTTGCTCAGTAACGTCTTTGTTGGAGTGCCGTAAAACCAAAATTCAGTTTCTTGTATTTTAACTATTAAGCATTGTTACAACTTTTGTACTCAATGATGTGTATTTCTTTTCTCTACATTTTATTTTGAAAGCTAAATTTTCTTTCCAAGATCCAATATTACTGCCATGTTGTTAATGGTCTGTTTTGGTTTGGTTGTTAGGTGATATTTCTTTCATTTTGAATGTGCAATAGCTAGTCATACATTGAGCTATTATTATTATATGTTGACCATTGTCGATAATCTCCAAGGAAAACAGTATAACATGTTTAAATGAAACAGTTTTGATTTTTTAAATAAATACATAAAATTAGTTCCTTTTGTCTGTGTTTTTATTTATGAAGATGCCACTAAAAGGAAAACACAATTTGCTCTTGTTACGTGGGTAGTCATTCTTCCTGCTGGCGCCATATGACCTTCTTGTGTTGGTGCGGCGTAAAACCCAATGCAACTGTCTATACTGAAAGGAAAAAGAAACGCATAATCAAAAAAATGCCTATACATACTACACTATTAATATTCCAGATATATCTCAACATGTTTTGTACAAACAGGGGCTACAGCTAATTACAGAAAGAACAACTCTGTCATGTAATAGACCTTTTTATCTAAGTATACTTTGTTACGCAAAATTCATAAATGTTGTTTCGCTTAGAAAAGTCGAGCCATTTCCGTATTGTGTTTAATGTTAAGAGATTGCAACGTTTAAAGCCTTAGTTTGCTCACCTGCTTGAGCCAAATGCCAATCTGTCGATGATGAAACTTTAAAGGGGTAACCATTGGTGTGTTGGGTGCTGTTTAAACCTTCTTTCCGAAAAGACAGGCCTAATGTTGCCCTGTACCATTCGATTAGCAGTAGCATATTAAACATACAATATATAGCGGAAATACCCAGTACCGGTATGCGTTTCTTTTTCCTTTCATGAATAAGAAACTTGTTGTGTATTGTTTTTCATGTGTCCCTTGATTTGTTAACTTGTAGTCAACTCAACTACACAGGTGGTCTCTTACGACATGTTAAAGAACTGAAATGGTGGTCTCTTAATTTGTCTGTATGGTGTTTTACGTCATTTTCGACACATGTAAGGTTATATATGACAGAGCTTATGGGATGGTGTGTTGTCTGTCGTCCGTCTGTCTGTCGTCCGTCTGTCGTCCGTTAACTTTTCTTCAAACGACTTCTCAGAAGAAACCGCTTGGTTAATTTTGACCAAACTTCACATGGATGATCTTTAGATGAATGCTTTTTAGATTTGTTAAAATTAGGTCAATGCTACATCCAAGATGGCTGCCATTACCATATATGGTCGAGACCTTAAAAAATCTTCTTCTCCAGAACCGCTGGACAGATTTCAACAGTTTTTAGCTCTACTGGCCAACGGCCAGAAGAGCTTATGGGATGGTGTGTTGTCCGTCTGTCGTCCGTTAACTTTTCTTCCAACGACTTCTCCTCAGAAACCGCTTGGCTAATTTTTACCAAACTTCACATGGATGATCCTTAGATGAATGCTTTTTAGATTTGTTAAAATTAGGTCAGCGCTACATCCAAGATGGCTGCCATTACCATATATGGTTGAAACCTTAAAAAATCTTCTTCTCCAGAACCGCTGGACAGATTTTAACAGTTTTTCTTTTAAAATGATCGCCAACGCCTAGACTATCAAGTTTGTTCAAATAAAGTCCCCAGGGTCAAAAATGGCCGTGCCCCGGGGGTCCAAAGTTTGTATATTGAGGTTTTGCATGTTTTTCATAAAGACATATAGGAAAAAACTTTAAAAAATCTTCTTCTCTGAAACCACAAGGCACAGAGCTCTCATGTATTACATGTAGCATCAGCTTATGGTCCTCTACTAAGTTTGCTCAAATGGTGACCCTGGGGTCAAATTTGTCCCCGCCCCGGGGGTCACAGTTTTACATAGACTTATATAGGTGTTTTTTTTAAAAAATCTTCTCGGAAACTACAACAGCCAGAGGTTTGATATTTTGCATTTACTATAAGCTTATGGTCCTTTACCAAGTTTGTTCAAATGGTGACCCTCGGGTCACATTTGGCCCTGCCCATTTGGTCACATGTTTTACATAGACATGTATAGGGAAAAACTTAAAAAATCTTCTTCTCTGAAACTGCAAGAGTCAGAGGTTTAATATTTTTGCATTTGCTATAAGCTTGTGGTCCTCTACCAAGTTTGTTCAAATGGTGACCCAGGGGTCACATTTGGCCCCACCCCGGGGGTCACAGTTTTACATAGGCTTGTATAGGGAAAAACTGAAAAAAATCTTCTTTGGAACCACATGGCACAGAGCTCGCATGTATTACATGTAGCATCTGCTTATGGTCCTCTACTTAGTTTGTTCAAATGGTGACCCTGGGGTCAAATTTGTCCCTGCCCTGAGGGTCACAGTTTTACATAGACTTATATAGGATTTTTTTTTAAAAAATCTTCTTCTCAGAACTACAAGAGCCAGAGGTTTGATATTTTACATTTATTATAAGCTTATGGTCCTTTACCAAGTTTGTTTAAATGGTGACCCTGGGGTTACATTTGGCCCTGCCCCAAGGGTCACATGTTTTACATAGACATGTATAGGAAAAAAACTTAAAAAATCTTCTCTGAAACTGCAAGAGCCAGAGGTTTAATATTTTGCTGTTGCTATAAGCTTATGGTCCTTTACCAATTTTGTACAGTTTTTGATATATAATATTTATTTATTTTTTTCCATTTTTTTCCTTTTTTTTTTTTTAACTTGGAAAACTAGCCAGATAGGACCAGTAATGGCAGAGTTATGGCTATATTTTGCCTCTTTATGAAGATAGTCACTTGCTTCATTGATGTCATAAGAGCCATATTAGCCAGTAGAGCGTCCACAGGCCCTCTTGGGCCTCTTGTTCTTTTAAAATGATCGCCAACGCGTAATACATGTAGCATCAGCTTATGGTCCTCTACTAAGTTTGTTCAAATGGTGACCCTGGGGTCAAATTTGTCCCCGCCCCGGGTGTCACAGTTTTGTATAGACTTATATAGGATTTTATTTTTAAAAATCTTCTCGGAAACTACAACAGCCAGAGGTTTAATATTTTGCATTTGCTATAAGCTTGTGGTCCTCTACCAAGTTTGTTCAAATGATGACCCAGGGGTCACATTTGGCCCCACCCCGGGGGTCACGGTTTTACATAGGCTTGAATAGGGAAAAACTGAAAAAAAACTTCTCTGGAACCACAGGGCACAGAGCTCTTATGTATTACATGTAGCATAGGCTTACGGTCCTCTACTAAGTTTGTTCAAATGGTGACCCTGAGGTCAAATTTGTCTCCGCCCCGAGGGTGACAGTTTTACATAGACTTATATAGGAATTTTTTTTTTAAATCTTCTTCTCGGAATCTACAAGAGCCAGAGGTTTGATATTTTACATTTATTATAAGCTTATGGTCCTTTATCAAGTTTGTTCAAATGGTGACCCCGCCCCAAGGGTCACATGTTTTACATAGACATGTAAAGGGAGCTTCTTCTCTGAAACTGCAAGAGCCAGAGGTTTAATATTTTGCTGTTGCTATAAACTGATGGTCCTTTATCAATTTTGTTCAAATGGTGACCCTGGGGTCACATCTGGCCCCGCCCCGGGGGTCACAGTTTTACATAAATGCTTGTATAGGGAAAAACTAAAAAAAATCTTCTTCTCTGGAACTGCAAGAGCCAGAGGTTTAATATTTTGCATTTGGTCCTTTACCAAGTTTGTTCAAATGATGACCCTCGGGTCACATTTGACCCCGCCCCAAGGGTCACATGTTTTACATAGACATGTATAGCGAAAAACTTAAAAAAAAATCTTCTCTGAAACTGCAAGAGCCAGAGGTTTAATATTTTGCATTTGCTATAAGCTTATGATCTTCTACCAAGTTTGTTCAAATGGTGACCCATTGGTCACATCTGGCCCCACCCTGGGGGTCACAGTTTTACTAAGGCTTGTATAGGCAAAAACTGAAAAAAAAATCTTCTCTGTAACCACATGGCACAGAGCTCTCATGTAGCATCAGCTTATGGTCCTCTGCCAAGTTTCTTCAAATGGTGACCCTGGTGTCAAATTTGAACGCGCCCCGGGGGTAACATTTTTAAAAATAAATAAAAAATAATAATTTGATTTTTTTTTGTTTTTAATTTTTCTTTTAATTTTTTTTTCATTTGATTTTTTTTTGTTTTCTTCGATTTGCACGATGGGTACCCGCCATAATGTTTCAAATGGAAACAAAATAAGATCGAATGCATTAAATTTTTATTTCATGAAAGTTTTGTGATATATTTTTAGTCCTAGTGAACCTTTTTCGAATTCAAAATACATTGTTTCTTTGTAATCTACAATTTGATATATCCTTACGCCGTCGAAAACCCATGACGCCTGGATACATATCATGTGTATGTGTGAGATTATTTCAGCATGCGGTGTATGTGTTTATTTCACACACCATATACAAGACATGTGGTGTATGTGTGAGTTTATTTCACCATGCAGTGTATGTGTGTTTATTTCACACAGCATATACATGTACATGACATGTGGTGTATGTGTGAGTTTATTTCACCATGCAGTGTATGTGTGTTCGGTGTATGTGTGTTTCACACAGCATAAACATGATGTGTGGTGTATGTGTGAGTTTATTTCACCATGCAGTGTATGTGTGTTCGGTGTATGTGTGTTTGTTTCACACAGCATATACATGACATGTGGTGTATGTGTGAGTTTACTTCAGCATGCGGTGTATGTGTGTTTATTTCACACAGCATATACATGACATGTGGTGTATGTTTGAGTTTATTTCAGCATGCAGTGTATGTGTGTTTATTTCAAACAGAATATACATGACATGTTATGTATGTGTGAGTTTATTTCAGCATGTGGTGTGTTTATTTCACACAGCATATACATGACATGTGGTGTATGTTTGAGTTTATTTCACCATGCGGTGTATGTGTGTTTATTTCACACAGCATATACATGACGTGTGGTGTATGTGTGAGTTTATTTCAGCATGCGGTGTATGTGTGTTTATTTCACACAGCATATACATGACATGTGGTGTATGTTTGAGTTTATTTAAACATGCGGTGTATGTGTATTTATTTCACACAGCATATACATGACATGTGGTGTATGTTTGAGTTTATTTTAGCATGCGGTGTATGTGTGTTTATTTCACACAGCATATACATGACATGTGGTGTATGAGCATGCATTGTATGTGTGTTTATTTCACACAGCATATACATGACATGTGGTGTATGAGTTTATTTCAGAATGTGGTGTATGTGTGTTTATTTCACACAGCATATACATGACATGTTGTGTATGTTTGAGTTTATTTCAGCATGCGGTGTATGTGTGTTTATTTCACACAGCATATACATGACACGTGGTGTATGTTTGAGTTTTTTTCAACATGCGGTGTATGTGTATTTATTTCACACAGCATATACATGACATGTGGTGTATGTTTGAGTTTATTTCAGCATGCGGTGTATGTGTGTTTATTTCACACAACATATACATGACATGTGGTGTATGAGCATGCGTTGTATGTGTGTTTATTTCACACAGCATATACATGACATGTGGTGTATGAGTTTATTTCAGAATGTGGTGTATGTGTGTTTATTTCACACAGCATATACATGACATGTTGTGTATGTTTGAGTTTATTTCAGCATGCAGTGTATGTGTGTTTATTTCACACAGCATATACATAACATGTGGTGTATGTGCGAGTTTATTTCACATAGCATATACATGATAGTTGTATATATGTGTTTATTTTGCATAGCATTTACATGATATGTGAATGTGTAATGAATGGCGCATAATATTTGTTAGTTAGGGACAGACTGCCAGTTAGTGTATTGGCATATAAAACTGAATTGTGTAAAGAAGTAAGAAAGCCAATCTTATATGTAGTATGTTTTACTGTCCCTGTTAAATTGTTTATTTTGTCTTACTTTATAGAATACTCTGACTAGTCTATAGTTTAGATAATATTGATAGAGTAGGAAAAAATATACCACCAAATAACAGTGAAAGTATATTAGGTAAACCGTATGTCCTCTGCTGTGTTCTTTCTAATGGTTTATGTTCCCTGCTGTGTCCTCTCTCGGAAACTGCCTATAAATGGGTAGTAAATTTGGCTCTAAATAGTTTGCGTGAAACTTCTAGCAACCCTCACTCGGTATTCAATTTCAAACTCTTATATTTGGTCAACGTAATACCTTGTGATTGAGAACCAAGTTGTCTGGTACCTGGGATGCAGTATTCGTCTACTGGTACCCAAAACCACACTCCTTGAAAAGTGTTTAAGCTTTATTTATGATTAAACACATGAACTATGATATTAGTTGGGTATTGATCAAATTGATGAGTTTCTATTATATTTTTTAAGTTTCATGTAAAAATACTGGGGGCATTTATGTTTTATTTATTATACCCATATAAATGCATTTTCCATTACAGGATTACACACGAGGGGGACATAATCCTTAATGTTTCAAACTTGTGACACAAATGAAATTATTAGCAATAGATCCAGGATTTCAGGGCATGCGGTCAGTGTCTTTAGATTAAATTGAATAAGGTGAACACAAGCCTATGACTCAGAATTTATGCAGGGTGGTAGGGCACTAATTCCTTCCTGAATCTGCACCTGATGATGATAATCCAGGATTTAAAGAGATGGGGAGGGGATTACCACTTAAATAGGTCATGTCAGGGCATTTAACTGGGAAATGGGTCATGTCAGGGATATAACTGTTGAATAGGTCATGTCAGGGCATTTAACTGGGAAATGGGTCATGTCAGGGATATAACTGTTAAATAGGTCATGTCGGGGCATTTAACTGGAAAATGGGTCATGTCAGGGATATAACTGTTAAATAGGTCATGTCGGGGCATTTAACTGGAAAATGGGTCATGTCTGGGATATAACTGTTAAATAGGTCATGTCAGGGGTTTTTACTGGAAAATGGGTCATGTCAGGGATATAATTTAAATAGGTTATGTCGGGTTTTAACTGGAAAATGGGTCATATAAGGGATATAACTTAAATAGGTCATATCAGGGCATTTAACTGGGAAATGGGTCATGCCAGGGATATAACTGTTAAATAGGTCACAGGGCTTGAATTTAGCACGCGCAAACTCGTAAAATGCAAGTTGATTTAAGAAAATGCGAGTAGAAATTTTCAGCACTCGCATAAAAATGTGAGTGCACCTTTTCTGTACAAAATTAGCATAGATGATCAAATAATGAAACAGGAAATTTAAAAACTAGTTATATTTAGTTGTCATTTCCAACACAATCTTATATACATGTAAGTATTATATAAGTTATAAAGTTATGCACAGAACTGTCTTATTAAAAAGAGAAAAAAGTACAAGTAAGAATGCATTTTTGCGAGTTGAAAATATTCTGCACTCGCAAAGAAAAGCAAGTGGTAAAAAAGTTAAATTCTACTTCTGGATCATGTCAGGGATATACTTAAATAGGTCATGTCAGGGGTTTTAACTGGGAAATGGATCATGTCAGGGATATAACAAATAGGTCATGTCAGGGGTTTTAATGAATGATGTTTTACGGCACGTCGACACCTAAATAGGTAATATTGTGCGCAAAAAACGACGAAATATAGTAATTAAAAATTAATGTAAATGTATAAAGATAAAACTATTAAAAAATAAGGGAGAGGGTTTTTAAATGGGAAATAGGTTATGTCAGGAATATAACTGTTAAATAGGTCATGTCATGGGTTTTAACTAGAAAGTGGGTCATGTCAGGGATATAACTGTTAAATAGGTCATGCCAGGGGTTTTAACTGGGAAATGGGTCATGTCTGGGATATAACTTAAATAGGTCATATCAGGGATCTGAAGATCTATGATCTGATAGTCTTTTGGGCATAATGTGAAGTTTCAAACAAGTTTTGTACAGCATTGTTACAATGTCCTACATGTGGATGTAGTGGACTAGTTCATTTCTGTGCAAGTAAATCATGTACATATGAATATTGTATTGGTGCAGCTATTTGTATTTTTTACATGTATTTTATTATTTTAATTAAATGTTAAGGCAGCCTTTAAGAAGTGTTTCAAGCTGGTCTTCTTTAGATAAACTAGTACTTTTATTGATTTTTCAAGATCGAAATAAAATAATTTAAAGGGACACTGTCCGTAACTTTTAGATTATAAAACACGCAATAATTATGTTCGCAAACATTACACACTAAACATTATTGAATATTTACTAATTAAAAGTAAGATTGTTTAACGGAATTCAATCGCGGTACAAAAAAACAGTAAATCCGCTTCGTGCGTTTGAACTCGCAGCCCAAACTAGAATTTCACCCGCAGTAATAATAGTGTGCGTGAGCGTCAAGTGGTCGACATCGCTCCCGGCTGAGCTAACCGGGCTATACATATTACGCAATACATGCTAATGGAAGTCACGTGATTGCAGAAAAGGTAAATATTGTGGGTCCCACTTTATTTACATATAATAATTAAAACTTCTTTTTTTTCAAACTCACGAATGTATTCCTACATACTTCTTAGGGTCCATCCTCATGTTTTCATGTATACATTTCACTGAATAAAAGTCAGACAGTTATTTGGTTATGATCAATATCTGCTTACTTACAGACAGTGTCCCTTTAATAGGGTCAAGCTACAAATGTTACAAGATCATGCATTTATATTAATGCTTAATTTCTTAACATGTGTGGACAACATTTTTAAATCGTATTAAAGTCTTTTACCACTTTATTATATATTCATCTCTTTAAAAACCAGTTTTATCTTGCTTATCTATATTTAGTAACACCTTGTATTCCCAAATCTATATTTAGTTACTCAGTACATGCCAAATCTATATTTAGAGCATCCACACACTCAAATGCTGGGAAACCATCATATGATAAAGAACTCGGAGCAATGTTATAATTTTCAACTCAGATCTGGAGTCCCCTGCATAATATAACAATGAGTTAATACAGTGACTGATGAGGATGATGTACAAGATTAGACATTAATTACCATTGGAGTATACTGTACAGGCGGGTAAGTTTTACTGGCTTCCTATGTCTATGATATCAAGGGTTCTATGGTATCATGGTATTGTCCAATCTATAAAACAGTATGCATCTCTGCTAAAATATGATACTTATTTTTACAGATGTGATTGACTTTAGGTACATATAATAAAACAATTAAAAAACAACAACATATTTATCATAAGTAAAATGATATTTCAAAATAATGCAAAAATATTGACAATTTCCTTATGATCTTTAAAATTCATCACCCCTAGTCTCCTTAAATGCAGTTTCCATTACCTAGAAGGTTATAAAATTCATTAATATTTAGTTGATGAGTCTGTTGTACATTATTGTTTCTAGAAATGGTCACTCATAATTTGAATCTTATACCAGTTACTAACAAATACAGGATACACAATATGTGCATACCGTGATACCACAGAACTTTTAATATAATAAGCTCAATGAGGGTACCCTTCTTTTCAAATCTAATTCTGACATTTTTACGTAAACTTGATAACATTTTATATCATAACAATTTAGTAGAAGGGTCACAGAAAGCATTTGAGTGTCCGTTTTCTTTAAATAGTGTGTACAGTTTATTTTTTTCGTCAATCCATTTAAGTACCGTGATACCATAGAACACCATGCTACGTTATATACATACACCAAAGAAATATTTTGGAAGTAAAATGAACAGTATTTTAAAAGGCTTCTCTACATAGGGCCTATCTATTGAGTTTATTATCCCCACGTTTGAAACTAGTGTTAGAGGATATTGTCAACGCCCCGTTTGTCCATCCACCCGTTACCCTATCTCCTCCTAAACCACTCAGAGGAACTTAACCAGAGTTTTCTGTATAACTTCTACACAGAATCAATCTCCAGGTAGAGTTATCATTCCTTGCACTCACATATATCTCTGCTATAAACTACTAAATTACAAGATTTTGGTAAAACATTTTCAATTGGAATATTTTTGCCTGAAATTTATTTATTTATTGTGTAAATATAATTTTCAGAATATCTGCAAATTAGATGTTGCAAGATTTGAAATTATATAAATGCATGTAAACAATTTAGTCGGGATTATTTTACTACAAAATAATAAGTACTTAGGTCTCCTCAATCGATACACATAATGATATGTAAACATTTCCAACCGAAGTTCGATAGCAAAAAATTAATATAAAAAAATACTCATAGAAAAACAATTTGAAAATATTGAATATAGGTCTATATTTTATCTTTGCGGATCACGCAAAAGCATTTATTATAAACATCGTCATAGCTTTTTTGAATAATCACGTGACCTAACCGTTCGCCCTACTTTCTTTGAAGTTGACAGAGTCAAATGACTCCCAGGGTAGAGATTGGCACAGAAAAACAAGGATGAGCAACATTTTTTTTGGATCCGGCCTTAGAGATCTTCAGTGGGGTGTCAAACAATAAAACGCACTAACAATTCAATTTCCAACGTTTTCCATATAACTATGTATATTGACCACACCATATCAAGTAAGATTTTATTATTTTAAAGTCAAACGTCTCACAGGGGATGATGGGATAACACTTTATACTTTTCTGTGGGGTCCAGGGTATGGGGTGCCAAATATACAAAAAATCAATTGAAGTTTCATTTTTGTCTCGCCTTTTGAAAAAATGCGATACATAGGTGCCGCTAATGTTGGCGGGCTCGACGGCGTCAACATATTGTATTATAACTTTTTTGCCCTTGGGAGTAGAATGTTCAAATTTCATATATAACCTCCTGGTCATTGGCCGTCTTGATGCCAATAACTTCCAGCCCTGCAATTGACCGTGGGTCCGAGTCAAGGTCACTTAAATACATGTACCGTCACCAAATTTTAACACAAATATTGACGGTACATGCATTTTAGTGACCTTGACTCCGACCCACGGTCAGTTGCAGGGCTGGAAGTTATTGGCATCAAGACTGGCAATGACCAGGAGGTTATATATGAAATTTGAACATTCTACTCACAAGGGCGAAAAAGTTATAATACAATATATCAGCATGAAAGTTTTGGTTAAAATTTGCGTTAACATTTGCGTTAACATTTGCATTAACATTTTGGAGTAGAGTGTTCAAATTTCGTATATAACTTCACTGGTTATTGTTCTTCTTATTCCAGTAACTATCAGTCTCCAACTGACCCTATGTCAAGGTCAGTTTCCTCTTAAATGCATCTACCGTCTCCAAAAAAAATGTGTTAAAGTGCTTTAAATTATTATAACTTTGTTGTTCTTTGGAGTAGAGTGTTCAAATTTCATATATAACCTCACTGGTCATTGCTCTTCTTATTTCAGCGACTTCCAGCCCTCCAACTGAACCTTGGTCAAGGTCAGGGTCACTTTAATAAATGTATATTCTCCAAATTTCACATTGTTTTCGCAGCACTGCAGCAATGTACAGTGTTCAAAATCTCATATATAAACTCACTGGACATTGTTCTTGTCCAGCCATAAACTCATTGTTCTTGTCCAGCCATAATCTGTATAGCTTTCTTCTATTTTAAATGCATACATGTTCCAATGTTCATGTGCGTTTTAAAAGGTTTGACAGGAACTTAATTGCATTATCTTTTTTATGTAGCTACTGCAACAAGCTGGGTAATTTGATACTCCTGCAAAGGTTTATCAAAAGTGTCTATCTTTTGAACTTTTTACTTTAATTCCAATCAGTGTAACATATATAAGGTTGTAAATATTCTGGATAAAAATATGTTTAAACAAATAACAAATCTTTTTCGTACAAAAAAAAAATGTACTGCTTCATGGGGTTGAACTCGTAACCCACACTAACATTACACTCGAAGGTAATAATAGAACGTCGTAATAGCCAACTCCGCTACTGACTGAGCTAAGCGGGCCAGACATATTACGTAAGACATAGTTATTCTATAAAGAAATCCTAATGTCGCAATAATACAAATAGAATGTTCCGAATATACAAATAGAATGTTCCGAATATTTTAAAAAAAAACATGTTTCGTATTCTTGATGTAAAACATGCCATTTAGTGCATTTCTTTGATTTTATCATGCAGTCCACAGCAGTAACACATGACGACTTTTTCTTTGTATCGAATAGATCTATTCTATATGAGTTTTATGAGGATCATCGTATGTTCAGTTGACTCAAACATCGTCTGAAGTGCACACAAAACGTGGAATTTCTGAATTTAGTTGATCTTTTCATGAATATTGATAAGATGAAAGGTTCATCTGACCTGACCTCCAAGGCAGTGTTGTCCGATCCTATAAGCGGAGAGTATCAAAGCGTAATTAGGATATGATTTTAATGAGATTGAATGGAACCCAAGGCTGATGCTGATTGGATGGTTGTATCCATCTTCTCATGCCTGGAGTAAGTGTATTAATGGTTATAGGGTGGGGATATCAACGGTTTTCAAGTTATGACCCAGGGGCTATTGCGCAAGGGGTGAGGACAGATTCAGAGGCCTAGGCTAGTTGGATGGATGTATCCATCTGTTCATGCTCAGTATGTGTTTTATGCTCTGACAGTAAGTGTACAACTGCGGTTTCAGAGAAAAAAAAGATTTTTAAAGATATTCCTTTACAACTCTGTAAAACGGTGACCTCAGCTAGGGGGGAAGCCAGATTTGATCACAGGGTCACCATTTGAACAAACTTGGTAGAGGACCACAAATGTATGCTACATGCAATATATGAGAGCTCCATGCCCTGTTGTTTCAGAGAAGAAGATTTTTTATTTTTTTCCTATATAAGTCTATGCAAAACATGCCAGATCTCTGTGTATACAAACGGGGGTATACAGCATATTTTTCTCACATTTTTTCCCCTTCCATATATATTTCACTGGTAACTGTTTTTACAAAAACGTATGGTAGATTATATTATGAGCAGAGAGAATTGGATATGGGTTAATCAAAAGCCTTTATGTATCCAATCTCCCACATTTAAAGGGAGACATGGCAATCATTAGTTTTTCTACATCAACTGCATTTGTACAATTTTAAGAATAGTATAAAGCAAACTGATTTTGCATATTAAATACTCTTGATTACATTTAACCAATAATATATTAAAAACTATAATGGTATAATAACGAAGTAAAGCTGAAAACATTTTATTGTATTTAATTATATGCAAGTAGGTTTAAAGTCAAAATGATACTGGATTAATACATCGAGAGGCTAATTTTAATGCTTGATAAAGACTTTAATATTGCCGCATGTCCCTTTATACCTGACATTAAAGTCATGACATTATTAGAATTTGTAGTTTACTTAGTTGAAGCTTATTTTCTATTCTGTAAACATCTGTATGCATAGTTATATAAATAGTTAGTGGGATCCTAGATTGTAGTGTGTGTCAATTTAGTACATCGCGATTTGGGGTATTTCCAATAATACCTCAACCTATATAAAAGAAATCTCTTTTGTGTTTTTTGCCACATTCTCAATAGAGGACACTCTCTCATTTTGTTGCTTTTTACAGGCTGTTAATGGAATTAAGGCAGGACCACGTAATGATTCGTACATTATACTTGTATTAAAGGTGACTATAAAAAAGAGTATGAGAGTGGAGCTTTGGAAACGGCCGAACACGACACATACAAAATATTTCAGTCTCGGCTTGATTGGGACTGTTCATGAACGGTAGAGAAATATGCTAGCTTCCCCTCACGCCCATAAGCCATATTCTATCTTGAAGGAGAATACATTTTTATTGTTTAAATTTATTTCTGTACACATCTCTTTCAATTAAAACTCTCATCGTATGTATAATGGTGTTTCAATAACTGCCTTTTTCTACAGAGAATTCCAAGGTGGCAGACTAATCAAGACTTATACAGGTGACATCATCAAGCTGATACCATGGCAACACATTTACAAAAAACAATGGAGGACAAATTATACCGGAACTGGGTGAAGGGTGGGCTTGCACACAAATATACAAAAGACGGTATCCAGCGCTTCGTTGATGCCGAAGTACAAACGTTTCAGCAAAGAATTTTGACAGACAGTTGTCAAGTCAAAGGTTTGCCAGCAAAAACAATCTGTAACAGCTGTAGCACACATAGCGTCCTTAATAAGCATTGCCTATGTCGTTGTCATGGTTTATGTGAGGAAATCCGTGACCAAATCGTAAAACATCACAGATATTGCAAGAAAAGTCCATACGGGTCCATCATAGGTCCCTCATGGAAAAACTCAGATGCCCAGCTTTGGTTCAGTAACAGCTGGGAGGTAGCTAAATGTTACATGGCCGCAAGCGGCTACAGTGGCGCGAATTCTGCTGCAGACACAGATTTACCAGGGCTTCTCAGTGTGGTTATCAACCTCACAGACTTCCAAAATTCACTCACAGAGAACCTTTCAAATCCAGACAACCTATTCTGTCAGGTATACTACAATTTATTGGTCTTCTTTCTAAAAGATATAATTATCATTAAAATTCCTTTGAAGATCTGTACATGAAATAACGGTTTAAAGTATTTACACATTTATCTAGCGAGTGCTACCACTGAATAATAATGCAGTTAGCTGATGGAGATAGACTTAAACATTTTGAAATATTTGAGATTGGAATTAATGCATGCAAAAATGTATAGATTTATTGCCTTATGCAATTATGCAGTAATTGTTGAACACTATAAGAGTATATTGACCATTACTTTGTAATTTGTCCTTTTTGAAAGCAAATTTAAAATCATAAACCTTTCTTTGATTAGGCAAAAACAATAAGGAATGAGATCCTTCATACATCTACATTTCAACTGTCTGACACCAAACTGAATGATTATGTTGATGTAATGATACAACTACTGAGTGCTCCAACACACCTGGCTGCAGATAATGATGCTCAGGATGCCATCAACCAGCTGGCACAGGTGAGTCTAAAACAAACACAACTAGAGGTTGTTTTTAATAAAAACAGATATCTCCCCCACTGGGGGAAAAGGCAATAAACCCACCAAAAATCATTTGATTGGAACACCACTAGGTTTGGTACTGATCATCCATACTAAGTTTCGTCGAAATCCGGCCAAAGGCTTAGGAAAACTACAAAGTTTGTGTATGAAAGCCTTTAAAGGGACATAACTCCGCCAAAAATCATTCATACGGAACACAATATCAATATGCGCAACTAGGCTTGGTACTGATCTTCCCTGCAAAGTTTCACTGAGATCCAGTCAAGAGTTCAGGAGAAGTAGTCCGACCTGTATAAGGGACCATAACTCCGCCAAAAATCATTCATACAGAACACTACATCAATATGTGCAACTAGGCTTGGTAATGATCTTTCCTGAAAGGTTTCACTGAAATCCAGTCAAGAGTTCAGAAGAACTAGTCCGACCTGTATAAGGAAACATAACTCTGCTAAATATCATTCATCTGGAACATGGCGATGATATGCGCAACTAGGCTTGATACTGATCATCCCTATACAGTTTCGTTGAAATCAGGCCAGGTGTTCAAGAGAACTGGTCAGGACAAAGTTTGTATATAAGGGACCATAACTGCTCCAAAAAGCATTTGACTGGAACACGGCAACGATATCATAATTTAGGGTTTGATACTGATCATCCCTGTCAAGTTCCGCTGAAATCCGGCCAATGATTCAGGGAACTAGTCTGGACAAAGTTTTTATTATAACATTTAAAGAGTCATAACTCTGCCAAAAATCATTCAATTAGGCTTGGTACTGATCATCCTTGCAAAGCTTTATTGAAATCCGGCCAGGGGTCCAGGAAAACTAGTCTAGACAATGTTTGTGTATTAAAACCTTTAAAGGTTTATAACTCTGCCAAAAATCAACCGGAACACGGTGACTATATGCGTAACTAGGCTTGGTAATGATCGTCCTTGCCAATTTTCGTTGAAATCTGGCCAGGGGTTAGGAGAACTAGTCCGGACAAAGTTTGTGTATTGAAACCGTTAAAGGGCCATAACTCCACCAAATTGCATTCAACCGGAACACAGGGCCGATACATGCAACAAGGCTTGGTACTGATCATCTCTGCTATGTTTTATTGAAATCCATCCAGGGGTTCAGTAGAACTAGTCCAGACAACGTTTCTGTATAAGGGGTCTAAATTCTGCTAAAAATCATTCAACCCGAACAAAGTTTGTGACATACAGACAGACATAAGACAGACAGAAAAACAGACAGCACAATTACAATGTCTCCCCATCCACTTCATGGAGGGAGACATAATGATAGAGCTACTGAGTGACCCAAAACACACCTGGCTGCAGATGTCAACCAGGATGCCACCAACAAGTTGACACAGGTAAGTCAAATACAAACACGAGAATACAATTACTGAGTGACCCTAAACACCTGACAGCAGATAATGTCGTCCAGGATGCCATCCACAAGTTGATGCATGTAAGTCCAAACAACCACATGGATACATTTACTGAGTGACCCAACATACCTGGCTGCTGATAATGTCGCCAGGGAGGCCATCAATAAGTTGACACAAGTAAGTTCAAACAAACAAGGATACAATTACCGAGTGACCAATCACACCTGGCTACAGGTAATGTCGCAGATGCCCAGGATCCCATCAACAAGTTGACAAATTAGTATGTCAAATACAAACACAACATATTTACTGAGTGACCCAAAACACCTGCCTGCAGATAATGTCACCCCGGATGCCATCAACAAGTTGATACAGGTAAGT
Organism: Cyrtodaria siliqua; assembly: GCA_037043455.1. Classification (NCBI taxonomy): domain Eukaryota; kingdom Metazoa; phylum Mollusca; class Bivalvia; order Adapedonta; family Hiatellidae; genus Cyrtodaria; species Cyrtodaria siliqua. The sequence goes on along the minus strand of JAWPHD010000857.1, from coordinate 257,837 downwards.
CCAAACAAACAAAAGGATACAATTACTGAGTGACACAAAACACCTGGCTGCCAATAATGTCGCCCAGGACACAGGTAAGTCGAATACAAACACGAGGATACAATTACTGAGTGACCCAACACACCTGCTTGCCAATAATGTCACCCAAGATGCCATCAACAAGTTGACACAGGTAAGTCCAAATAAATACAAGGATACAATTACTGAGAGACCCAAAACACCTGGTGGAGATAATGATGCCCAGGATGCCATCAACAATAAATACTGAAAAGTGGATCCATTGTAAGCAACAAACACAAACAAGAGATAGAAGTAGCAGACTCGGTGTTATTGAGCCTGTTCATGAGAGGTAATGTAGTGTGCAACATCTCTCACGCCTCCTAGCACTGGCTTAAGCGATATTCTACTTTAAAGCCTCAAATATTGGGCTTGATGATCCCAAAGGACCAGTAAGTAATATCACTACTGATTTGTAGACAGGGCGTCTTTTTACAACTGCCATCCAGCACTAAACAATAGTGTGAATGTCAATAAATACTGAAAAGTGGATCCCTTGGAAGCAACAAACAAAAACAAGAGAAAAGTAGCAGACTCGGTTTTATTGAGTCTGTTCATGAGAGGTAATGTAAAGTGCAACACCTCTCATGCCCCTAGCACTGCCTTAAGCGATATTCTACTTTAAAGCCTCATTATTGGGCTTGATGATCCCAAAGGACCAGTAAGTAATAACACTACTGATTTGTAGTTGGAGCAACTTTTTACGGCCGCCGCACAGCACTAAACCCAAACATAAGTACAATCAAATTCTTATTGAAGTACTGATAGTTTTACAGATTCAGCAATGCAGGTACCAGTTTCATCAACATATATTAGTACCATATTTAATGCCTGGTCTGCATTATGCAGAATAATACGTTACATGATGGGGAGAATGAAAGTGAGTTACACAGATTGCTTCATTGCTACTACCTTGGCATATTTTTTATTGGAGTCCACTAAATGAATAAAACGATGAAATCAGGTCTACATTTGCTCTCTGTTCAGTTTGTGAAAAGAACATTGTTTCACATATGTGAATTTAACACTTAATTACACTATATAAGAAGGAATCACGGATTGACCAATATTGATTCTAAATGGTTTCCAGTAAACCAGTTAATATTATTTCTTGAATATTCAAAATCATATTCAAAAATTGGCACGTCTGTGGTCAAAGCTGAAGATTATTTTCATACTTCATTATTTATAGCAGATATATTCTTTCAGTGTGATAGATAAGAGCAATGTTCCATAACATTGCCACAATTCACCCGTTTTATAACATTGCCCCTATGCATGGAAAAGGGTAAAAGAATCAAAATCGGATGATTAACAAAGAGGATATGATCTTTTATAGGTTCTTTTAAAGCGGATATGCAAATCGCCATTTTGAAGGCTATCATAGTTTTTACTTACCATATATGGAATATTTATAAAATCTGACAATTTACTGATTTATAGGAAAAGGTAACAGCAACTGTATGAAAAACAAGAAGTATTGACACACAATACTATGTCCCCTACATGGCATTCTTTAAAATCCCCCAAGACTAATGGAAACCATTTTTTCTATTTATAATAACAGAGACCATGACCTTGGACCAAACGATCCGAATGTCAATCCCAAGCTTCCTTTCCGCGAGCCGCCCTTTTTGGTAATGTTTGTTAAAATCCCCAAAGAAAATTGAAGTTACTGATCGGAAACCATTTTTTTATTTATAGTAACAGTGACCTTGACCTTGGACCAAATGACCCGAATAGCAATCCAAAGCTTCCTTTCCATGAGCCGCACCTTTTGATTAAGTTTTGTTAAAATTCCTCAAGGGAAACACGTTATTGATTGGAAATCAATATTCTATTTATAGTACCAGTGACCTGACCTTGGTCCAAATTATCTGAATGCTCCCTTTCCATGAGCTGCACCTTTTGGTAAAATTTCATTTAAATCTCCCATGGAAAGCTATAGTTACTGATCGCAAACCAATTTTAAATTTTTAGTAACAATGACCATGACCCCAATGACTCCGAGTGCAACCCCAAGATTACTTTCCATATAAGGTGTATACATACCCACCAAGTTTCTGGCCAGTATCTCATTCCTAACTTAAGTTATTGAGCGGAAACCAATTTTCTATTTTTAGTAACAGTGAACTTGACCCCAGTGACCCCAAATGCAATCCCAAGCTTCCTACACATCAAGCTTCAGACTGTCGTCCTTGAATGCTGCTTTCCCTATCCGATATTTTTATATTTCTTTTCAAGCCAATATCTCATTCCTAAGTAAAGTTGTTGAGAAGAAACTGGTTGTTTATTTTTAGTAACAGTGACCTTGACCCCAAATGCAATCCCAAACGTCCTTTTCGTATAAAGTATCAGCACAACAAGTTTCAGGCCAATGTCTCATTCCTCCTTCTTTTACATTTTTCCAAGTTTTTTCAGAACTTTCAATAATAAAAGTTGTTCGGCTGTATGCCTACATTCCCTTTAAACCCTGATATTCATATACATGTACTCTTTCTCTCTCCCTTTCTCTCAGATATACTCTAAATAACCAATACAAATGGTTGCTCAGCCAATAAAGAACAATTTATTCATTTTTTTTTAGCTCAGCAGAGCTTATGGGATGCCGAGTTGTCCGTCGTCCATCCGTCCGTCCGTCGTTAACTTTTTTCTCGTTAAGACGATAGGGCCTTCATTTTTCATCTGATCTTTACCCATATTTAACAGATTGTTAATATCAATGAAAGCTCGGAAAAGTTCGAAAACCAGCCAGATCCGACAGGTAACAGCGGAGTTATGGCCCTTGATTTAGTTAAAAATGCTATATTGCTATATTTTGCCTCGTTAAGACGATAGGGCCTTCATTTTTCATCCTATCTTTACCAAGCTTAACCACATTGTTAATATCAATGAAAGCTTGGACAAGTTCGAAAACCATTCATATCGGACCAGTAACAGCGGAGTTATGACCCTTGATTTAGTTCAAAATGCTATGTTTTGCCTCGTTAAGACGATAGGGGCTTCATTTTTCATCCGATCTTTACCAAACTTTATCAGATTGTTAATGTCAATGAAAGCTTGGGCAAGTTTGAAAACCAGCCAGATCGGACCAGTAACAGCGGAGTTATGGCCCTTGATTTTGTTAAAAATGCTATAATTTGCCTCCTCATATGATAGGGCCTTCATTTTGCATCTTTGCCAAACTTTACCAGATTTTATGACTTTCTTTTTTTATATTATTATTATTTTATTCATTTATTTATTTATTTTTTTTATTTTTATTTTTAGCTCTACTGACCGAAGACCAGCAGAGCTTATGGGATGCCGAGTTGTCCGTCATCCGTCGTTAACTTTTGTCTCGTTAAAACGATAGGGCCTTCATTTTTCATCCGATCTTTACCAAACTTTATCAGGTTGTTGAAAGCTCGGACAAGTTTGAAAACCAGCCAGATCGGACAAGCAACAGAGGAGTTATGGTCCTTGATTTAGTTAAAAATGCTATATGTTGCCTCGTTAAGACGATAGGGCCTTCATTATTCATCCTATCTTTACCAAACTGTACCACATTGTTAATATCAATGAAAGCTCGAACGAGTTCGAAAACCATTCATATCGGATCAGTAACAGCGGAGGTATGGTCCTTGATTTAGTTAAAAATGCTATATTTTGCCTCGTTAAGACAATAGGGGCTTCATTGTTCATCCGATCTTTACCAAACTTTATCAGATTGTTAATATCAGTGAAAGCTCGGTTTATGTGAAATCCGAGATGGCCGCCAAAGCTGAAAATAGATTTTTAAAATACAAGTTTGTAGCGACTACTTCTTGAAAACTGTAAGTGATATTGATATGGGACTTTTTCTAAAATGATCAGCATGACATGATGTTGGTCCTTGTCAAAAATCGTTTTGATTTGACGTTCAACATGGCTGCCAGCGGCCATCTTTGTTTACATAGAGTTATATAGTAACAAGAGGCCCAAGAGGGCCTGTGAACGCTCTACTGGCTGTTATACCATTGATGAATCGAGTCGTACTACATGGTGTCTAGAGTGTACACAAGGTTTTTCAAGTATTTGACCTAGTGACCTAGTTTTCGACCCCATGGGACCCATTTTCGAACTTGACCAAAATATAATTAAGACATCATTTCGACAAAGTTTCATCAAGATCGGGTCAGAAATATGGCCTCTAGAGTGTACACCAGGTTTTAAGTATTTGACCTAGTGACCTAGTTTTTGACCCTGTGTGACCCATTTTCGAACTTTAGCAAGCTATAATTGAGACAAATATTCTGACAAAATTGCATCAAGATCGGGTCAAAAATATGGCCTCTAGAGTGTACACAAGGTTTTTCCAATATTTGACCTAGTGACCTAGTTTTTAACTTCATGTGACCCATTTCCGAACTTGATCAAGATATAATTAAGATAAACAATTTGACAAAGTTTCATCAAGATTGGGTAACAAATATGACTTCTAGAGTGTACACAAGTTTTTTCAAGTATTTGACCTATTGACCTAGTTTTTGACCCCACATGACCCATTTTTGAACATGACCAAGATTTCATTGAGACAAACATTCTGACAAAGTTTCATCAAGATCGGGTCAAAAATATGGCCTCTAGAGTGTACACACGGTTTTTCCAAAGTTTGACCTAGTGACCTAGTTTTTAACACCATGTGACCCATTTTTGAACTTGACCAAGATATAATTAAGACAAACATTTTGACAAAGTTTTATCAAAATTGGGTCGGAAATACGGCTTCTAGAGTGTACACAAGGTTTTTCAAGTATTTGACCTAGTGACCTAGTTTTTGACCCCACATGACCCATTTTCGAACTTGACCGAGATTTCATTGAGACAAACATTCTGACAAAGTTTCATGATGATTGCATCAGAAATGTGGCCTCTAGAGTGTACACAAGTTTTTTCAAGTATTTGACCTAGTGACCTAGTTTTTGACCCCACATGACCCATTTTTAAACACTACCGAGATTTCATTGAGACAAACATTCTGACAAAGTTTCATGATGATTGCATCAGAAATGTGGCCTCTAGAGTGTACACAAGAAAAGTTAACGGACGACGGACGGACGACGGAAGACGGACAACACACGATCCCATAAGCTCTGCTGGCCCTTGGCCAGTAGAGCTAAAAACTTGTAGCGACTACTCCTCTGCAACTACTTGCGGATTTACATGAAACTTTACAGGAATGTTGCTCTTGATGTGTAATTGATCCTAGCAAAATTTCAGATCGGCCAGAAATTCAAGATGGCCGCCACAGCTAAAAATAGATTTTTAAAAAATAAGTTTGTAGCGACTACTTCTTGAAAACTATAAGTGATATTGATATGAGAATTTTTCTAAAATGATCAGCATGACATGATGTTGATCTGAGCCGAACATTATTTTGATTCGACGTTAAACATGGCTGCCAGTGGCCATCTTTGTTTACATAGAGTTTTATAGTAAAAAAACTTGTAGCGACTACTCCTCTGAAACTACTTGACGGATGTTCATGAAACTTCACAGGAATGTTGCTCTTGATGTCTAGTTGATCCTAGAAAATTTTCAGGCTGGCCGGAAATTCAAAATGGCCGCCATGGCTAAAAATAGATTTAAAATAAATAAATTTGTAGCGACTACTCCTGGAAAACTGTAAGTGATATTGATATGGGACATTTTCTAAAATGATCAGCATGACATGTGTTGATCCTTGTCGAAATTTATTTTGATGCGACTTTAAACATGGCCGCTAGCGGCCATCTTTGCTTACATAGATTTATATAGTAAAAACTTGTAGCAACTACTCCTCTGAAACTACTTGACAATTTGTTATGAAACTTCACAGGAATGTTGCTCTTGATGTCTAATTGATCCCAGATTTTTTTTGGGTCGGCCGGAAATTCAAGATGGCCGCCATGGCTAAAAACAGATTTTTAAAAAAAAAATTGTAGCGACTACTTCTTGAAAACTGTAAGTGATATTGATATGGGACTTTTTCTAAAATGATCAGCATGACATGATGTTGATCCTTGTCGAAAATTATTTTGAATCAAAATTAAACCTGGGCACCAGTGGCCATCTTTGTTTACATAGAGTTTGTATAGTAAAAATTTGTAGTGACTACTTCTCTGAAACTACTAGTTGGATTTTCATGAAACTTCACAGGAATGTTGCTCTTGATGTCTAGTTGATCCTAGCACAATTTCAGGTTGGCCGGAAATTCAAGATGGCCACAATGGCTAAACATAGATTTTTAAAAACAAGTGATATTGATATGGGACTTTTTCTGAAATGATCAGCATGACAAGATGTTGATCCTTGTCGAAAATTAATTTGATTCAACATTAAACATGGCTGCCAGTGGCCATCTTTGTTTACCTAGAGTTATATAGTAAAACCTTCAACTTGTAGCGACTACTCCTCTGAATCTACTTGACAGTTTTTATGAAACTTCACAGGAATGCTGACCTAGCTATCAAAATCTATCAGTAGAGCTTCAAGGTCATTGACCTCTTGTTTTTCTTTTCAATTATTATTAAAAAAAAAAAAAAAAAATTTTTTTTTTTTTTTTTTTTTTAATTATTATTATTTTTTTTTTTTTTTTTTAGCTATTTGTTGAACCAGTCGAACCAGTAACAGAGGAGTTATGGCTCTTGATTTAGTTAAAAATTCTATAATTTGCCTCGTTAATACGGTAGGGCCTTCATTTATCATCTGATCTTTACCAAACTTTACCAGATTCTTTAGTTATGGCCTTGATTTAGTAAAAAGCTGTATTTTGCCCAAAACTTTCAAAAAAACGTAAAATGGCAGTCACTCGCTTCATTGATGTTATAAGAGCCATGTTAGCCAGTAGAGCGTCCACAGGCCCACCTTGGGCCTCTTGTTATCATTATATCTCCTCTATTTAAGATCGGATTCTATCAAAACTTTCATAGATTGTAGAGTTCAGGGTCCAGTCGTGCAAAAACAGAAAGGTGGAGGGGCATTCCGGATCTGAACGCTATACCAATTGACAAGATGCAAAAATTGCAAAAAAACTTGCGTCGGGCGCTGTTTTTTTCCATTTCTATTCATTTTTCCAGCACTTTGTTATTCAGATTTTGTTCGTTACACAAACCCCGCTGAATTCAGCAGATTTAGACAATATACTCTCTTTCACTTTCTCTCAGAGACACTAAACAACAACAATATTGTTTTGATGAGCCATTAAACAATTTAAAAAATTTTCCAGATAAAGAATGGTCCCCTGGTAGTGACAGATGAAGATGAGAGGAAGATGCGAGCGGAGTCATTACAGGCCATCAAGGAGGGTACAGATGATGCTATACAAGCTATACAGGCAGAGGGCAGTGAACAAGTTGGACAACTTAACAAGAACAAAGACGATGCTATACAAGCTATACAGGCAGAGGGCAGTGAACAAGTTGGACAACTTAACAAGAACAAAGACGATGCTATACAAGCTATACAGGCAGAGGGCAGTGAACAAGTTGGGCAACTTAACAAGAACAAAGACGATGCTTTACAAGCTATACAGGCAGAGGGCAGTGAACAAGTTGGACAACTTAACAAGAACAAAGACAATGCTTTACAAGCTATACAGGCAGAGGGCAGTGAACACGTTGGGCAACTTAACAAGAAGAAAGATGATGCTTTACAAGCTATACAGGCAGAGGGCAGTGAACACGTTGGGCAACTTAACAAGAAGAAAGATGATGCTTTACAATATATACAGGCAGAGGGCAGTGAACAAGTTGGACAACTTGACAAGAAGAAAGATGATGCTTTACAAGCTATACAGGCAGAGGGCAGTGAACACGTTGGGCAACTTAACAAGAATAAAGACAATGCTTTACAAGCTATACAGGCAGAGGGCAGTGAACAAGTTGGACAACTTGACAATAAGAAAGACGATGCTATACAAGCTATACAGGCAGAGAGCAGAGAACATTTGAGACAACTTGAAAAGAAAAAAGATAATATACAAAAAGAAATTCAGGCAGAAGGCAGTAAACAAGTAGGACAAGTCGAGGAGAAGAAAGACGATGCACTGAAAGCTATAAAGAGAAAAAGCAGTGAACAGCTGAGACAATTTGAAGAGAAAGTAGGTGTTACACTGAATGCAATAGAGACAAAAGGAAGTGAACAAAAAAAACGCAAAGTTGAGCAGGCAAATGAAGCTGAGCAGGCGTACATCAAAGCGAAAAAAGGTAATTAAAAAAACTAGAGATTATTTAACTGTCAGCTGGGTTTGATTAAAATTAAGAACATTCTTCAGAAAATGATAAGCGTGTTGTTTTTTCACGAATGAGTAGGCTCAAATGATTGATAAAATGAAACACAGCCTACCACCGAGTGAAGGATTTCTTTATATATAATTCAATAGTTGAAAAAAATATATGTTCATGCATTTGGCCGACAGAGCTAAAAACAAAAGCTCTAACTAGAAGATTGTGTTGCCTGCATGTTCCATTTCTCAGCAAGGACTACCCGACTATAAAGTGCAATCCTTCATGAGCTATGGAGCAGAAACAACTTTATATAATAGGATCAGTGTGACCATGACCTTCGACCTACTGACCCAAAATTCAATAGGGGTCATTGCCTTACCAGGGCCAATCTAACTATAAAATTTGAATACAGTGCAATCCTTCAAAGGTCATTGACCTTTAACACTTTATTCATTGCTGGGTCACAGTGACCTTGACCTTAGACATAATGCTGCTAAAATCAACAGAGCATTCACTTGCCCAAGACAATCAAACTATCCAATTTGGAGGAGGTGGGTGCATTCCTTCACATGTTATTTACCGGAAATTAATGTTTCATATTTGGGTCATGGTGATCTTGACTTCAGACAGACAGACCCAAAAAATGGTAGTGGTCATTGTCGTATTACGAACCTCCAAACTATTATGAAGCTAAAATCATTCACAAATTAAAAAGCAGAAACAAAATTTCATTATTGAGTCGTAGTGACTTTGATCTTTTACCTACTGATCCCAGAACCAACAGCGGTCGTCCTCTCAACAAGGACAATCAATGTCTGAAAATTTTAATAAATTATTTTTCATTATCAGGTCACAGTAACCTTTGACATTTGATTAACTGAACCCAAAATCAATAAGGGTCACCCTCTCATCAAGGACAAAAAGTAATAAGTTTGATGACTGTGTGCATTCCTTCACATGAGTGGAAACAATTTTTCCCTATCAAAGCGCAGTGACCTTGACCTTGACTTGATCAGATTATTCTCTCACCAAGGACAATCAAATTTTAAAGTTAGAAGACTGGGTGCAATCCTTTACAAGTAATTGAGCAGAAATGAAAGTGTGACGCCGACGACAGAGGGCCAAGATGATCCTGTCTGAAATGCTTCCCAGGTGACACAAAAACTATATTCTAACTAAAAACATAAAGTATCTGACTTCATGAAAGTGAAATATCTCACTGTGAGAACTGTCAACCTGAAATTCTGAGGGATACCAAGATTGTCCCTAACAGACCTCACCTGTCAAGTGAGAAAGTGTTGATTCTTACGGACAGTATACTATACGAACTGGTTCTACCCAGAACAAATGGGGTGGTCTTCTCTACCACAAAAACAATCGACTGTCATATATGGCTTAACATGTGCTAAAAAGGACACAAAACACATTCAAACAAACAAAAACAGTAGTCCTACAGGCTGTGTGCATTCCTTTTTCAGTTCAGAAACCCTTTCACATTTTGTTTCTAAACTTTCTGCTATTAAAGTTGCTGATTAAAATCATAAAGGGACAAATGACAGTCTTGAATCCTAATATAACTGATGAGGTCAGGCTAGATTTTTTTTAACACTATTTTGATATTTTCAAATCATTTGATAATTGTTTAACAGCTCAAATTATGATCACATACCACACTCATTGAGTATAATGCATCAATAATATAGTAAAGACTACATTAAATAACAAAACAAAATAAATCTTATTTCTTTCATATTTAAATATTGACAAGTAGCAAGATCAATGACTGCTGTGTGTCCCTTTAAATTTTCCCTAGATAAACAACTGATTTTTCACTTAACAGGATTCAGATTTTGAAAAAAATATTTAAATTACTGTTTCTTTTAACAGATCTGCAGACAGACCTCATCAAGCTATATCAAGAAGACTACCTAAAGGAATCTCTCTGTCCTCTTATGCCAGAAAACAAAGATACCGATATTGCTGACTTATACGTCAAACCTCGCATGAGGCAAGTAGATCCACAAACTTGTCAAAAGGAAGGAGGTAAAAAAGTTGAATCGTACAAAGATATATTTTACAAGGACTCCCAGCAATGTAAAAGAATCTATATATCTGCAGATGCTGGTATGGGAAAGACAACCCTTTGTCTAAGGATGATTTCAACCTGGTGCAGAGCTCACTCCGAAAATGCAAGATCAGATCAATTATCAGATGATGAACAGGCCATGCTGAATTTCCAGTTCCTGTTTTACATTTCTCTTAGAGATGCTTCAGACGAAAATAACATAGAGACGATGATTAAAAACCAGCTGCCTGTGGAACACAACCTAGCATCGAAGTTGTTGCAGAAAGAATCAGAAAAATGTCTCATTCTCCTGGACGGTCTTGACGAATGGTCTGCACCAAAAGATCATAAAAGTACCCCTAATGTAAATAAAGGACTTCCTGGAAGACCAGTCATGACCAACTTGACCATCATAACAACCAGTCGTTCCTGGAAGATTGAAGTTCTACGACTGAAAACAACAGAGATTCATAATCAAATAGAACTTACAGGACTGGATGCTGATTCCTCCATAGAATTTGTGGGGTCTGTTGTTGCTATCCTTAATACCAGGCGTGGGCGAGAGATGAAAATAGACGACTTTTTCTCAACAATATTACATCACAAACTATGGCAATTTTTCACCATCCCTTTAATATTAAAGCAGCTCATATATATGTGGTATGAAGGGAAACCCCTCGGAAAGTCACAATGTGACATATACAGTGGGATTATCAATCTACTGTTTGAGCTGGCTGAGGAAAAACTGGCAGATAATCTGGAATTGGCCAAAATTAAGGAAAGGACTACAAAGTCATTGATTCAACTTCCAAAATGTTTTGAAGGTAAAACTAAATGCCAAGAATATGGATATTTAGTTTATTCTCTAAGTAGATTGTCATTCGAAACACTATTCAGTCAGAAGCCAGAGTCATCTCTTGTCTTTGAAAGTACAGTAGCAGAGTTGTATGGTTTGTCCAAAACTGAGATTGATGTTTGCCTCAAGGTAGGAATACTGACGCAAAGAAAAGTAGTAAAAGGCTGCACATCTCGCATGAAAAGTTTATCGTTCCTACACAAAACATTTCAGGAATTTCTGGCTTCTTTGTTTGTAGCACTAAGTCCATGTCCCACTGACGAACTTGTTAAAATAATATGTAACGTATGTAATTCAGTAGACAAGGTGTTGGAAATGTCAAAAGTGTTTTTGTTTGTTAGTGGAATGAGTCCTGAATTTGCATACAGACTAACGGAATACATCACTGATGTGACATCTGAGGTTAAACAGGAGTACAGACAAACTTGCTGTTTTAGAAGGGAAATATATAATATGAGCTATAAATTAGAAGATTCCCCATCTCGAAGTATATTAGAATGCATACAAGATATTATAATTGGGTGTGTTGAGGAGAGTTCAAACAATTGTGATGAATATATTAGTCTAAAGCTGGAAGACATTTTCTTGTATAATGATGGTCTTGATGAAGCAGAAATCTCAACCACAATGCATCACTTGATTTGTGCAAATAGTGAAAACATAAAGTCTATACATATAGATGCAGTAGACACAGATTTCCTGGAGAGCATTTCAAAATTATTATCATTACAGAAAATAACAATCAACATCTGGTCGAATGATATAAGTTTAAACACTATTTACCCTGTATTGTGTTTATCAAAGGACACTTTAATTGCACTGGAATTGTATACCAATTTATGTCGTGTATTACATAATATGTCTGAAATGTCCCTGGAACAGTTCTCTACCATGCTTCCCAATGTAAATAACCTGAAAGTCCTCGCTCTGGAAGGCTTTGAACTGACACTTCCTCAATATGACCATTTGTTGGCTTTTGTATCACAGGCAACACAATTGACACATATTTTTATGGAACACCTCACTTGCACAGCCAGTGGTATGGACTGTGATATTTACCATCACAATACTACGGTCGCAAAAATACACAAATTAGATTTATCACATCATAACCAATTACAATATCTTTATATTCGTCTTTCCGATGTTACTATAGCCAATGTAAATCCAACAAAGCTGGAGTGCTGTGTAATCAGTGTATTACCATGTGACATGGGATCCACATTCTCAAGTCTCAAAGAAATGCAAAACCTTACGGTATTACATCTTTACAATAAAACGTATATCGGCATGTCTATCAAAACTTACAGTTTGAGCACAAACAAGTCGGATGTAGTTATTTACTGCAGACTTAATGACGACAAAGATGTGGACACACTATTACCATGTTTGCTAACACCGCTTGTAGACCTTACAGAAATTGCATTCTGTGGTATAGATTTTGGTGATAAAAATGAATTAAAGTTTTCACAAGAGGTGAAGTACCTTGAATCAGTAACGATATGTGATGTACAAATGACAAACAAAGCATTAAGCAGCTTTATGAACAGTTTACCAATAAATGTAAAGACATTAAATATGACTGATGTGACTATTGACAGTCCAATAAGTGAAGGAGAAGTACAAGTACTGGCAAAGATGGAGAATCTGGAATCGGCAACTCTAGAAAATGTTAAAATGACAAGTCACTCGTTTACTCGCTTATGGAGCAGAATGACAAATATAAGAACATTAGTTTTGAAGAATTTGAAAGTAGAAGTACAAGTATTGCCAAAAATGGAGAATCTGGAAAACTTAAGTATAAGAAGTATGTCTGAATGTACATTACTGGTATGCGTCTTTAACAGTATACCACAAATCCAGACCATCCTCCTGGACGGATATTTTCAGGCTAGGAGTCCATTAACAATCCAATTATCACAAGACATGAAGAATCTTAAATCAGTTGAAATAAGACATCGTTCAATGACATATGAAGGGTTACGCAGTTTTGTGGACAGTATACCAGAAACACAGCATTCTGTGGAGGTTGAGCTTTTTAATATAGCAATCCCACCAGCAGAGGCTGCCTCAACTCTGGACTATATCACATCTTGTCCAAGGTTTGCAGTGACCAAATGTGGTAGGTCTTTCCTTGCTATGGGAAATGACATAAACTTCCACACAGTGATTACTGGAATCACAGACGACACACAATAGGGAGGAGATAATTAAGTGTTCAACTGAATATATATTGTGTTAAATCTCTGTGTTATTAAAGGGTCACAAGCCAATCTTGATTTTTTTTAATTTGTAGCGTCCTGTTCGTTATTCTACATAACTTGCATATTTGCAGATAATTTGTTTAATTACCATGAAGCCAGTTGTCAATCATTTAACCATTTCAACCAATCAAACCAATAAGTTACCTCCAACAAACAATAGCATGTGCAACTGTATTATAAAGCACATGCAACTATATTATAATATAACCTATTGTCAATATTCTCGTACATCAACAATAGGGCTGAGATATCTAAGTAGTGGCGTTATGTTAGTTATCAATATTCTCGTACATCAACAATAGGGCTGAGATATCTATAAAGTGGCGTTATGTTAATTGTCAATATTCTCGTACATCAACAATAGGGCTGAGATATCTAAGTAGTGGCATTATGTTAATTATCTGAATGATTTAAAGTCAGTTGATTAATTGTTGATTATTTTCACCCATAATGTATGGTAGCATCCACAATGTGTATGTATGGTAGCACCCATAATGTATGGTAGCACCCATAATGTATGGTAGAATAAAAAAGAGAACAAAATCCAATTTGTATCCTCTTTTATTTAATTTTATGCAATCAAAATGACATTGGATTCATAAATCAACATGTAAATTTAAAGCTTGATACAAACTTAAAAGTTGCCATGTGTCCACAGATTGTCATGTGTCCACAGATTGCCATGTGTTCACAGAATGTCATGTGTCCACAGAATGTCATGTGTCCACAGATTGCCATGTGTCCACAGATTGTCATGTGTCCACAGAATGTCATGTGTCCACAGATTGCCATGTGTCCACAGAATGTCATGTGTCCACAGATTTCCATGTGTCCACAGATTGTCATGTGTCCACAGATTGCCATGTGTCCACAGATTTTCATCGGTCCAAAGAATGTCATGTGTCCACAGATTGCCATGTGTCCACAGATTGGCATGTGTCCACAGATTGCCATGTGTCCACAGAATGTCATGTGTCCACAGATTGCCATGTGTCCACAGATTTTCATCGGTCCAAAGAATGTCATGTGTCCACAGATTGCCATGTGTCCACAGATTGGCATGTGTCCACAGATTGCCATGTGTCCACAGAATGTCATGTGTCCACAGATTGCCATGTGTCCACAGATTGCCATGTGTCCACAGATTGCCATGTGTCCACAGAATGTCATGTGTCCACATATTGCCATGTGTCCACAGAATGTCATGTGTCCACAGATTGCCATGTGTCTACAGATTGTCATGTGTCCACAGATTGCCATGTGTCCACAGAGTTTCATGTGTCCAAAGAATGTCATGTGTCCACAGATTTCCATGTGTCCACAGATTGTCATGTGTCCACAGATTGCCATGTGTCCATAGAGTGTTATGTGTCCACAGATTGTCATGTGTCCACAGAATGTCATGTGTCCTCAGATTGCCATGTGTCCACAGATTGTCATGTGTCCACAGATTGTCATGTGTCCACAGATTGCCATGTGTCCACAGAATGTCATGTGTCCACAGATTGCCATCTGTTCACAGATTGTCATGTGTCCCTTTAAGGAAAGAGATCTACTGAAGAAGGATACCAAAGTATAAATTGTCAACACTGCTGCTTTCCTGTTGTTATTACTTTATGTTATTGCATCAGGCATGTTATTTAAATATTTGCCATCCAAAATATTGTACCCCATATGAAGTTAAATTGTAAATGTACAATATACATATGGTGAAGCTAGAATTTTTTGATTAAGTTATGAATACAATTTAAGTGAAAAACTATAAATTTTAACAATAATAAAATAGATTCAGAACTATTATTTTTAGAATTCAATTTATTTGGGTCACATAATTCAGATGTAATATGTTATGTTACAACCTTAAAGGGACACATGGCAATCTTGACTTTTTGAAAACTCGCGGCGTCTTGTTATTTTTCCTAAATAACATGCATTATTTCAATCATTAATAATAATTATAAGAATAGTATAAACCAAATTGTTTTTGGATATTACCGACTTTTGATAATACTGCACCAATAATATATTTCAACATTTGGTAAAAATTAACATAGAAAATTGAAAACACAAATTTTATTTAATGATATGCAAGCCGGTTTAAAGTCGATATGTTCCTTGATAAATAAGTATAAACGTTAATATTGACGTTGAGGTAGCGCCGTGGTGTAATGGTTAGCATTGCAGATTAGTAACCCAAGGATCGCGCGTTCAATCCCAGCCAGGACCGAATTTGGGTTAATTATCGAAATATTCCAAAAGTATTTCCTACCTTACCAGTCCTTCGGATGAGACTTAAAAACCGAGGTCTGCTCGCTCAAATGCTTAGTGCAAGACAGCGAGGATAAATAAATGCTTATACACACATTGACGTTTGATAAAAACATCAAGATTGCCATGTGTCCCTTTAAAAGGAAACACGGCAGTCTTGAGTAATTTCTCGAACCTTAAAATTAGCACCTTGATTAATTAATCCAGCATCATTTTGACTTTAAACCTGCTTGCATATAAATTAAACAAAAAATACTTAAACAATTTGGAGTTTTTAATTTATTTCTGTTATTCTACCGTTAGGGTTAAATATATAACTGGTGCAATGTAGTCAACAATAAGTGCTACGCTAAAACAATTCGTTTTGAAATACTCAAATAATGAAAAATAATTAGTTGAAATGAACATTATGTACACAAATAACTAACAGGGACGCCACAAGTCTGAAAAAAATCGAGATTGCCGTTATCTCCCTTTAAACTTTTAAATGATGTACTTACAGACTCAGTTGTACCTACAGACCCATTTGTATTAGACTCAGTTGTACTTACAGACCCAGTTGTACTTACAGACCCAGTTGTACTAGACTCAGTTGTACTTGCAGACCAAGTTGTACTTACAGACCCAGTTTTACTTACAGACCCAGTTGTACTAGACTCAGTTGTACTTACAGACCCAGCTGTACTTACAAACACAGTTGTACTAGACTCAGTTGTACTTACAGACCCAGTTGTACTTACAGACACAGTTATACTTACAGCAGTTGTACTTACAGACTCAGTTGTACTCAGACCCAGTTGTACTTACAGACCCAGTTGTACTTACAGACGCAGTTATACTTACAGCAGTTGTACTCAGACCCAGTTGTACTTACGGACCCAGTTGTACTTACAGACCCAGTTGTCTGTAAGTACAGCAGTTGTACTTACAGACACAATTGTACTTACAGCAGTTGTATTTACAGACCCAGTTGTACTTACATCAGTTGTACTTACAGACTCAGTTGTACTTACAGACTCAGTTGTACTTACAGACCCAGTTGTACTTACAGACCCAGTTGTACTTACATCAGTTGTACTTACAGACCTAGTTGTTAATCTACAGAGTATAGATCATTTAGCATGGGGTTAATCTACAGAGGATAGATCATTTAGCATGAGGTTAATCTACAGAGTATAGATCATTAAGCATGCGATTCGTGACAGAGTATAGATCATTTAGCACGGGGTTAATATACAGAGTATAGATCATTTAGCACAGGTTAATCTACAGAGTATAGATCATTTAGCACGGGGTTTAATCTACAGAATACAGATCATTTAGCACAGGTTAATCTACAGAGTATAGATCATTTAGCACAGGGTTTAATCTACAGAGTATAGATCATTTAATTAGCACGGGGTAAATCTACAGAGTATATATCATTTAGCATGGGGTTAATCTACAGAGTATAGATCATTTAGCATGGGATTAATCTACAGAGTATAGATCATTTAGCATGGGATTAATCTACAGAGTATAGATCATTTAGCATGGGGTTAATCTACAGAGTATAGATCATATAGCATGGGGTTAATCTACAGAGTTTAGATCATTTACAGGGGGGTAGCGTGGCATACTCCATTACTCCCGGGAGTAACTTTGAAACTGAACAAATAAAAATCCTAAAAAAAATAATAATGCACTAATTCAAATCAGAAGGGGCACGGGGTAAGGGTGGACAATTGCCAATTTTGCATACAATGTCTATATTCCTGACAACTAACGCTTGTACGAGCAGCATTTTGGTTTAAAGATAAAAAAATATATATATCGGAGGCTCCCAACTCCGTAATTCGTACTGCGTGTCAGGAGTATGTTGAAAACATGCCAAGCTACGCCCCTGATTTAGCATGGCATTAATCTACTGAGTATAGATCATTTAGCAAGGGGTTAATCTACAGAGTATAGATCATTTAGCATGGAGTTAATCTACAGAGGATAGATCATTTAGCATGGGGTTAATCTACAGAGGGTAGATGATTTAGCATGGGGTTAATCTATGGAGGATAGATCAATCAGCACAGGGCTAATCCACGCTACGGAAGATTGATGATTTAGCATGGGGTAAATCTATAGAGTATAGATCATATAGCCTGGGGTTAATCTATGGAAGATAGATAAATTAGCATGGGGTTAATCTACAGAATATAGATCATATAGCATGGGGTTAATCTGTGGAAGATAGACAAATTAGCATGGGTTAATCTACAGAGTATAGATCATTTAGCATGGGGTTAATCTACGGAGGACAGATCATATAGCATGGGGTTAATCTACAGAGTATAGATCATTTAGTATGGGGTCAATCTACAGAGGACAGATCATATAGCATGGAGTTAATCTACAGAGTATAGATCATTTAGGATGGGGTTAATCTACAGAATATAGATCATATAGCATGGGGTTAATCTGTGGAAGACAGATCATTTAGCATGGGGTCACTCTACAGAGGACAGATCATATAGCATGGGGTTAATCTACGGAGGACAGATCATATAGCATGGGGTTAATCTACAGAGTATAGATCATTTAGTAATGACATTTTTGTCGTTTGAACGAAGGTGAATTAGACGAAAATTGATTTCCCTTGATCGTGTAAGCTCTGATAGGTGGCGTTACAGTAGTGCACGAGGTGTTGTTGAGCTCTGTTTGGCGCTAAATTGTCATTCAGCTTTGGGTACGACTGACGATAACACGGTTTTTATATTCGTCCAAAATTATGGAAACTCACTTGTGCGCGGGCGGTGAAAATTTGCCAAGCAGTCAAAATTTTGACATAAACAATAATTTGAAGGAGAATCTGCTGGAGTTACGTGGCCAAAAACGTGAATTAAGCGAATTGAAAGAAAACGTGAATGAAAGTGCTAAAAAGTTAAAAACGGAAAAGGACATACATTGGCGCTTCGAAGGCAATAAGGTACAATTTGAATTTAATTCAGAAATAGAGGACACTCTAAAGCAAACGTTGTGGGCTTTGTCCAACACGAAGGTTGAATATGCGAGAGAAGTGCTCACCGAAGCTTGCGGCAAACTCCAGGTGCGGAACAAACACATTCGCATTGCGGATTCATCCGAGGGCGGATGGGAAACCGTCCGACAATATGCAACCAACCCACTTGCCAGCGACTCGGATGATGAATCCCGAATTAACAGGGCGGAAACCCGTGCTGTTCGGAAAAGGAAGAGTCAGCAGAAACCAAAATCCAAAAAACCAGCAGTTGCCTATGGGTATTCGGACAGTTTTACTGCAGGTCGTTCTATGGGTGGCCCTTCTAGAGCAGGGGGTTTCAACTTTCAAACACCAGCCCAACTGTTGGGTACCAAGTATGGCTCTTTTCGTGGCTACACAGCCCCTTCAGCCCTTTCCAGCTTGGACCCTGCTTCGCGTGCGGTGAACTCAACCATGTGCGACGTACGTGCCCATATACCAGAGGTTCACAGCAACCTGATCAACCCGTCAAGAAATGAAACAGTCCAAAAGACGGAAACCCCAGTGGAAAAACCTGGTATTGATTTTCAAGATGAGTATTCTATTTATAGCAATGCTATGTACGATCAAGATCGATTTACAGATAATTTCTATGTTTATGAACAAGGACAAAAAGAAATTATTGTTAAAAATAGACTTAAAAATCATATTGATTTTTGGAAATCGATTGGTGCAAATCAGTTTATATTAGATGCTATCATGTATGGTTATAAGATACCATTTTATTCTTCACCAGAGAAATGTATATTAAAAAATAACAAATCGGCATTAGAAGAAAGTCCGTTTGTTATCGGAGCTATTAAAGATTTACTAGATCGAGGTTTGATAGAAAAATGTATTCAGGTGCCCACAGTAGTAAACCCACTGTCTGTTTCTATCCATAGCAATGGCAAGAAACGTTTGATTTTGGATTTGAGGGTTGTAAATAAACATGTATGGAAACAATCCATTAAATATGAAGATTTAAGGCTTGCCATCATGTACCTGGAACATGGAGGTTGGATGATCAAATTTGATATCCACTCAGCTTATCATTTTTTGGATATACATGTAAAAGACACAGATTATTTGGGGTTTTCTTTTGTAGATGAGACTGGCAATGTTGCATATTACAAGTTTTTAGTATTGCCGTTTGGCCTCGGGGTAGCCCCATATTTATATACAAAGTTTACACGCCCTTTAATTGCAAAATGGCGAGGTGAAGGCAAGAAAGTGATTATGTTTCTTGACGATGGTTTTGGCACTGCCGGTACTTACTCTAGTACACAGAAATTGTCTAATGAGATCAAAGCAGATTTGCTAAATTCTGGGCTCATACCCAAAGTTGACAAATCCATATGGGCACCGGTACAGGTGCTAGAGTAGCTTGGAGCCCTTTTGAATTCCATTGAGTTTACAATTTGCATTCCACAGCGTAGATTAGATAAGGCCATGCATACTCTTGGCGAGCTTAAATATATGTCATGGGTTCCCGTCAGGAAGGTTGCCAGTTTTGTTGGTCAAATAATTTCAATGAGGAAGTTATTGGTCCAGTTTCTCAGATAATGACTCGTTACATAAGTATGGACATATTAAAGGCCAACACGTGGAATTCACATATTAAACTGTCTCCAGACAGTTTAGAACAACTTAAGTTTTGGGAAAGTACTATGACATCGTTAAATGTTAAGCATCTCAATGCAACAGGGGCCTGTTCTAAAATAGTCTATAGTGACGCGTCAGGCACAGCGTATGCTGGGTATGAAGTCGGGACCATTAATGGGGTGTCCCATGGCACATGGTCCGGTGAGGAAGCTGGTAAATCTTCCACATGGAGAGAACTCTGTGCTGTGTTCAGGGTGCTAAGAGCATTAGTACATGTTCTTAAAAATCAAAGAGTGAAATGGTTCACTGATAATATGGGGGTTTGCAGTATAGTCAAAAAGGGGTCTATGCAACCCGATTTACAGAAATTGGCTATGCAGATTTTAAATTTTACTTCTGAATCCTCAATTCACTTAGAAATTGAATGGATTCCGCGAGGTCAAAACGCAAGGGCAGACTATTTGTCAAAAGTTATTGAAGTAGATGATTGGGCGATTGGACAGTACATTTTAGATTCGATTCAATCTAGATGGGGGAAACTTGATGTAGATTTCTTTGCATCAGAGCACAATGCCAAATTACCAGTTTTTATTCAAGATTTTGGTGCTATAAATCGGCAGGTGTAGATGCGTTTACGCATGATTGGGGACATTGTTTTGGATTATATGTACCCCCGATTATTTTAGTGTCTAGAGTTCTTAGGAAAATGGAACATTGTAGAGCCAGGGGTATTCTGGTTGTCCCGGAGTGGAGGTCAGCAAATTTCTGGCCTCTCTTGTGTTGCGAAAATGGAGGTTTCAAATATTTCGTGCAAGATGTTATGTATTTACCCACAGACAAGGATTCTTACACACCATGTAAAAATGGGGTAGGAATATTCGGAAACGAAGACCTAAAATTTAACATGCTAGCCATGTACATAAATTTTAAATTGAGATAGTTGCTCAAGGGAAACTACCTGTACAAAATTGTACACATGTGAAATCAGATTTAGCTCCCCTGCATAGGAGATGAGCAAATAGCCCTATGGCTTTTGGTATTTATTACATGCCAGTATATGCATACCATTATGCGATTATAATACCCTGTTTAGGGTGTTAAAGGGCGTATGCCAGTGCAACGAGCCGGCATCGACTTGTTGGTTACTATGTGCGGGTTTCGGTGCATAGGGTTAAATATAATTGCAAGTAGACTGATGTATGTAAATCATAATTTATATTGAAATAGTCTCACACAATTATTTTTTCAGAGTTATCAGGATGAAGTTGATGAGCTACCGGGCGCCTTGGCGGACAAGGTCTCCTTGCTACCGGAATTACTCAAAGAATCACAAGCGGACAATACTTGCTTGAGTTATAAACGTGGATTCACGCGTAGGAAATCTTGGTGTTTGAAATCTTGGTGTTTGAGTAATGGACTAACAAGTAAGGAAGCCTTGCCGGCCAAGGCGTTACATGTAGCGCTATATTTGACTTCTTTAGTTCAAACAGCAAATACACCAAGTCCGATTATTAATGCAATATATAGTATAAAATGGTTTCACGATATGTTCGATTTAAAATCGCCCACGGATTCAAAATTAGTTAAGAATATTTTGGAAGCTGCTAAACGTAAGCTTTCCAAACCTGTTCGTAAAAAAGAGCCAATCACAATTGAATTATTATCAAAAATGTATAATGATTTGTACAAAGAAGACAATGTTAAAAATCAGAAAACAATTTGTGCATGTTTATTGGCATATGCCGGATTCATGAGGAGTGAAGAACTGTTGAAGTTGCGTAGAAATGACGTTTTGATAAATCCTGTATATATGAGTGTGTTTATTGAATCTAGCAAAACTGACAAATATCGCGATGGAGCTTGGATTCTGATTGCAAGGACAAATTCGATGTTGTGCCCAGTGTTAAATCTTGAACATTATTTTTCATGGGCAAAAATAAAAAGTGATTCAGATGTTTATATATTTTCTCATTTGACCGCAACCAAAACTGGCTTTAAAGTAAGAGAAGATGGAAAGCATTTGGTTTATAGTAATCTCAGAACTTTATTCTTGGAAGCTTTTAAACCTTATGTTCCAGATATAAGCCAGTTTTGCTTGCATTCACTGAGATCAGGCGGAGCTACGGCTGCTGCTAATAGGGGTATTCCTGATAGAATGTTTAAGCGCCACGGTCGATGGCTTAGTGAATCTGCCAAAGATGGCTACATTAAGGATTCTGTAGAAGAGAGATTGAAAGTTTCACTGTCCTTGGGACTTTAATTATCAAAGAATTTATGTAAATAGATCTAGAGTGATTATGGTGAAGTTATATATTTAATAAGAGTATTCATAATACTGGAAAATGCTAACATTTCCTTATGTTACAGCCCGTTCTTTTAGTTCAGTCGGTCGATTGTATCCCAACGGCTCATACCAAAAAATACTTGTGTTTTGTTGTTTTATTGTAAGTCTATCGGAGGTGGAGTATATTAAGGGAAATGACATTTTTGTCGTTTGAACGAAGGTGAATTAGACGAAAATTGATTTCCCTTGATCGTGTAAGCTCCGATAGGTGGCGTTACAGTAGTGCACGAGGTGTTGTTGAGCTCTGTTTGGCGCTAAATTGTCATTCAGCTTTGGGTACGACTGACGATAACACGGTTTTTATATTTTACATACAAAATTTCGGTTTAGTAGGAACGTGTTTTTCAAAATGTTGAATGGGCTTCAATGCAGAAGTTACACTAATCAGAGATAAAAGTTTCTTGTAACGGCATGCATTACGCAAATAAGCTCAACATTATATTGGGTACAAATGTTGTAATAAAATAAATATACATTCATATTCATGTTACCATGTATCACTCTGTATTTGTATCCGCATGGGTTTAATTATAGCCTATGGATTTATTTCTTTTTGAAATTATCTATCTATCATATTGATAATTTGTATACTTGTCTTAGGCATTTAAACTGCTATATTCAACAGTTTACATAATTGCTGCATGCATGTTTGATTGAATGATTTGAAGTGTGAAAATTGATGGTTAAAAAATACACGGTCGGTCGATTGTATCCCAACGGCTCATACCAAAAAATACTTGTGTTTTGTTGTTATATTGTAAGTCTGTCGGAGGTGGAGAATATTAAGGGAATGGGGTTAATCTACAGAGGACAGATCATATAGCATGGGATTAATCTACAGAGTATAGATCATTTAGCATGGGGTTAATCTACAGAGGACAGATCATATAGCACAGGGTTAATCTACAGAGTATAGATCATTTAGCATGGGATTAATCTACAGAGTATATATCATTTAGCATGGGATTAATCTACAGAGTATAGATCATTTAGCATGGGGTTAATCTACTGAGTATAGATCATTTAGCATGGGGTTAATCCACAGAGTATAGATCATTTAGCATGGGGTTAATCTACTGAGTATAGAACATTTAGCATGGGGTTAATCTACTGAGTATAGATCATTTAGCATGGGCTTAATCTATGGAGGATAGCTCATTTAGCATGGGGTTAATCCACAGAGTATAGAACATTTAGCATGGGGTTAATCTACTGAGTATAGATCATTTAGCATGGGGTTAATCCACAGAGTATATATCATTTAGCATGGGGTTAATCTACTGAGTATAGAACATTTAGCATGGGGTTAATCTACTGAGTATAGATCATTTAGCATGGGGTTAATCCACAGAGTATAGATCATTTAGCATGGGGTTAATCTAATGAGTATAGATCATTTAGCATGGGGTTAATCCATAGAGGATAGATCATTTAGCATGGGGTTAATCCACAGAGTATAGATAATTTAGCATGGGGTTAATCTACAGAGTATAGATCATTTAGCATGGGGATAATCTACATCGGATAGGTTATTTAGCATGGGGTTAATATATGGAGGATAGATCAATTAGCATGGGGTTAATCCACAGAGTATAGAACATTTAGCATGGGATTAATCTACATACAAAGTATAGATCATGTAGCATGTGGTTAATCCACAGAGTATAGATCATTTAGCATGGGGTTAATCCACAGAGTATAGATCATTTAGCATGGGGTTAATCTACAGAGTATAGATCATGTAGCATGTGGTTAATCCACGGAGTATAGATCATTTAGCACAGGGTTAATCCACAGAGTATAGAACATTTAGCATGGGATTAATCTACAGAGTATAGATCATTTAGCATGGGGTTAATCCACAGAGTGTAGAACATTTAGCACGGGATTAATCTACAGAGTATAGATAATTTAGCATGGGGTTAATCTACAGAGTATAGATCATTTAGCATGGGGTTAATCTACAGAGGATAGATCATATAGCCTGGGGTTAATCTACAGAATATAGGTCATATAGCATGGGGTTAATCTATGGAAGATAAATTAGCATGGGGTTAATCTACAGAATATTGGTGATTTAGCATGGGGTTAATCTACAGAGTATAGATCATATAGCATGGGGTTAATCTACAGAGTATAGATCAGTTAGCATGGGGTTAATCATTTCAAAAATTTCCAGTTCATCAACATTTGTTTTTATATCATTTACATTTCTAATTAACATGTATATCTACATTTAGGCTCGAAATAAGAGTAATCATCAGAAACCAAGTTTGATTGATTACGTTATCGCGCTATTCAAGGTAAGGTAATCAACCAAGTGTGGGATCCGCTGATGGACAAGCGCTACATATTACTTTGATAATTATAGGACAAGCGCTATATATTACTTTGATAGTTGTAGGACAAGCGCTATATATTACTTTGATAATTGTAGGACAAGCGCTATATATTACTTTGATAATTGTAGGACAAGCGCTATATGTTACTTTTATAATTGTAGGACAAGCGCTATATATTACTTTGATAATTTTGTAAAACAAGCGCTATATATATTACTTTGATAATTTTGTAGAACAAGCGCTATATATTACTTTGGTAATTGTAGAACTAGCGCTACATATTACTTTGAAAATTATAGAACAAGCGCTATATATTACTTTGATAATTGTAGGACAAGCGCTATATATTACTTTGATAATTGAAGGACAATCGCTATATATAACTTTGATAATTGTAGGACAAGCGCTATATATTACTTTTATAATTGTAGGACAAGCGCTATATATTACTTTGATAATTGTAGGACAAGCGCTATATATTACTTTTATAATTGTAGGACAAGCGCTATATATTACTTTGATAATTATAGGACAAGCGCTATATATTACTTTGATAATTGTAGGACAAGCGCTATATATTACTTTGATAATTTTGTAAAACAAGCTCTATATATTACTTTGATAATTTTGTAGAACAAGCGCTATATATTACTTTGATAATTTTGTAGAACAAGTGCTATATATTACTTTGATATATTGGGCTGGCAGCAGACTGGAAATAATGTCTATCAAATATAGACAGTGGCCAATGGGTTGACAACAGACTGGAAATAATGTTTCTAGCTTCACAAGGGAGTGTCAAATATAGACAGTGGCCAATGGGTTGACAACAGACTGGAAATAATGTTTCTAGCTTCACAAGGGAGTGTCAAATATAGACAGTGGCCAATGGGTTGACAACAGACTGGAAATAATGTTTCTAGCTTCACAAGGGAGTGTCAAATATAGACAGTGGCCAATGACCAATGGGTTGACAGCAGACTGGAAATAATGTTTCTAGCTCCACAAGGGAGTGTTTTAGAACCAATTATTTTGTTTGTGCAATCTCAATGCTATGTAAATAGGGTCTCAAATGATATCACTCTTTGCAGATGAGTCATGTAATTTGTGTAGTCAAGAAAATGAGTTTCCCTTACAATAAAATCAATTTCAATGTCATCAGTTTATTTTATTATTATTAAGCTCTGTACACTGCATCAGGTGTGGCAGTTATTTTATCTCCAAAAGAAGCAACCTGCGATGTGCAAACGATGAAATATCACCCCGAGTTTAAGCATAAGCATGCTGGGAGTGACTTCGGTCGACATACCGTTATTATTTTATTCACATGAAAGCAAATAGTGTCATTGATATTTACATCATGAAATTTATGCATTTATTTTATCATGAAGCAAATTCCATTATTTACCTACACGAAGTATGTCACTTTTATTCAATGTAGTCGCCTTTTTTACTCAGTCTGATTACTCCGCCCCCACATTGACAGGCAATCTTTATTGAAAGTCCTCAGTTCAAAACATTACTGCATTTTGATTGACAGTATCCGTGTTATTTAATTGCGTTCGACCAATGAAATCTCACATACATGGTATTCGCAACATCTTGTATACTTCTTCGAAGCATTACTCGAATGTATATCGAAGGTCACCATATTGGTTACGTCATATTAGCATGACGTGCATTAGATTCCCTCCAAAATGAATTTGCATTCAAAATCAAAGTTATTTTTAAAGAATCTCCGATTGCTCTATCTAAAGTTTATTTACACGAAGCAGTCATAAAACCTTCATCTGTATTGCAAATAACAAACCTGCAACGCAAATTATACATCAACACGTGTTGTAATCGGCCATATTGTTTATATAGCAATAGCAACAAACTGGCCATATTGTTTATATAGCAACAGTGCAATAATTGCCGTGCCGTTGCCTTCCTGCTAACAAAATGTTAAGATTTCGAATATACCGAAGTGTCGATGTACACACGAGGCATGATCACAAAGAATGACTTGATTGGCTGAGTTTTCATGATTGACACATGGTTCACTGACAAGAGAAGGATGACGTAATCAATTTTGCCGATGTTCATGTCATAATGAAGTGAATGCGTTAATTCCAGATGGGTGATATATAGACTGCAGATCTATACTAGGTGACAATAGACCGACTGCAGATCTGTAACATATGAATGACAATACTGAATTGGGGTTTTAAGGCGCGACAACACATGAAAGGTTATATGGCACCTAACAGGAATGAACATGCCAGGCTCATCCTCCATGTACATCGAGATAAAATATGGAGAACGAGCCTAGAACCTTCTCACCCTGAACTGCAGAGTTGCTGCAAATTCTATTGTAGACACTCCATTTATGCTGGAGTCACGTTATAGTTTTTCTGCCAATGCTCTAGTGATATGAGCGAGATGGCACCTGAAACAATGATGAAGACCTTTAATGAGCTAAACCAGATGAGTGATTATAGACTACACATCTATCCCAGTTGAGTGACTATATACTACACATCTATACCAGATGACTGACTTTAGACTACACATCGATACCAGATGACTGACTATAGACTACACATCTATACCAGATGACTGACTTTAGACTACACATCGATACCAGATGACTGACTATAGACTACACATCTATACCAGATGACTGACTATAGACTACACATCTTACCAGATGAGTGACTATAGACTACACATCTATCCCAGTTGAGTGACTATATACTACACATCTATACCAGATGAGTGACTATAAACTACATAACTCTACCGGATGAGTGACTATAGACTACATATGTATACCAGATGACCGACTATAGACTACACATCTATACCAGATGACCGACTATATACTATACATCTATACCAGATGAGTGACTATAGACTACATAACTATACCAGATGAGTGACTATATACTACATATATATACCAGAAGAGTGACTATAGACTACACATCTATACCAGATGACTGACTATAGACTACACATCTATACCAGATGACAGACTATAGACTACACATCTATATCAGATAAGTGATTATAGACTACATAACTATACTAAATGCGTGACTATAGACTATATACTACAGATCTATACCTGATGAGTGACTATGGACTACACAGCTATACCAGATGACTGACTATAGACTACATAACTATACCAGATGAGTGACATAGACTACATATATATATACCAGATGAGTGACTATAGACTACACATCTATACAAGATGACTGACTATAGACTACATAACTATAGATGAGTGACTATATACTACAACTCTATACCAGAAGAGTGACTTTAGACTACACATCTATACGAGATGACCGACTATAGACTACATATCTATACCGGATGAGTGACTATAGATTACACATCTATACCAGATGAGTGACTATAAACTACACATCTATACCAGATGAATGACTGTAGACTACACATCTATACCAACTGAGGAACTAATGACTACACATATATGCCATATGATCGACTATAGACTACACATCGATACCAGATCAGTCACTACAGACTACACAGCTATACAAGATGAGCGACTATACTAGACTACACATTTATAACAGATGAGTGACTATAGACTACACATCTTACCAGATCAGTCACTATAGACTACACATTTATACGAGATGAGCGACTTTAGACTACACATCTATAACAGATGAGCGACTATAGACTATACATCAATACCAGTGTAGACTACACATCAATACTAGATCAGTCACTATAGACTACACATCTATACGAGATGAGTGACTATTGACTACTTAACTATACCAGAAGAGTGACTAGAGACTACATGTCTATACCAGAAGAGTGACTATAGACTACACATCTATACCAGATGAATGACTATAGACTACATAACTATACCAGATGAGTGACTATAGACTACACATCTATACCGGAAGAGTGACTATAGACTACACATTTATACCAGATGAATGACTATAGACTACATAATTATACCAGATGAGTGACTGTAGACTACACATCTATACCAGATGAGTGGCTATAGACTACACATCTATACCAGATGAATGACTATAGACTACACATTTATACCAGAGAGTGACTATATAATATGTATCTAAGACAGTTGATAGACTATGTTTTGCATACATCTGCTACACAAATCTATTGTAATACACCACAAATATAGACATATCAAAGACTCGTATGATACAAGAAATAAAGAAAATCAAATAATGCTGTAAACATTTTTATTCAAAAGAGAGAAACAATATTAGGGGTTGTATCACAAATATCATCTACTCAATATATCAGTATCATTTTAGTATACCTTGTTTTATCAGAACATCAACTATCATGAAAAAGTTAAAATACTGTCTCAAACATTCCATAGAGCATGTGGTGCACGTGACAAACTGCTGTAACGCTGTGCACAAATGACATAACTGATAGTAAAAAATATGTTGATTCTATAAAACAAATGTCATGATAAATATATAATCATAAAGTGGTATTTTTCAAAAGGTTAAAAACATCAGATTTAAGCATTTTATCAAGTTAAATATTATACATTTCCTTTAACTCTGGTTTGATGCTTTTTTTTAAAAACAGATTGATGACCACTGATAGCCATATTTGCCATTTGTCTTATTGCTCGGGTACCCAACCTTTGAGGCCTTGTCTATTTATTACTAAGTTGAAAAAGGGGCATACTTTCATGTAAATATGTGTAAACTATATAATATGAACGCTAGGTGTATTTGACTTATATGTGAAGTTTCATTCCAATCTGCCCAATGTCAACAGATACAAACTTATATACAGATTTGCTATCATAATTTGCTAATTCAATTTTCTTAAGTTACACAAGGGACAAAACTGTGCCAAAATAAGTTTTAGAGTTATATTACTTGAATGTGGAATGCTATTTCTTGGTACTGAATACAGGTGTGAAGTTTCATTCCACACTGTCCAGCAGTTAAATAGATTATAAGTTAGCATACTCATACTTCACACAATTTGACTAAGTATAAAAAGGGGCATAACTTTGTCAAAATAGGTTGCAGTAATGTAACTTGGTCTGGCATCTTCCCTATTTATAACGAATACATTTATGAATTTTTACTGAATTCTGTATGAGCTTACCGATAAAAGCTATGCAATGCTGACGTCGACACACCGCATGTGCTGCCAACACACCGCATGTGCTGCCAACACACCGCATGTGCTGCCAACACCGCATGTGCTGCCAACACACAACATATGCTGCCAACACACAACATATGCCGTCAGCATAAATGACGCTTGCTAACAACACACCACATGTGCTGCCAGTATTAATGACATGTGCTGCCAACACACCACATGTGCTGCCAGCATAAATGACACATGCTGCCAACACACCACATGTACTGCCAGCATAAATGACACATGATGCCAATATACCACACGTGCTGCCAGCATAAATGACATGTGCTGCCACCACACCAAATGTGCTGCCACCACACATGACATGTGCTGCTACAGAATAATTGATTATTTAAGATACATGTGCAATAACAAGACGGGGTTCACACCTGGGTCTAGCACAGGGTTTCAACGAAAACATTACACACATGAATTCTTCAAAACTAAATGGTTACAAGATAAAGAGAAATATATATTATAATAATCAATATAATTTATAATTCTTCTCTACATTCTATAAGGCTATGACACACTGGGTTTAGCGAATAGGCTCTATATACTTATTGTATAGCTCACTTAATTACCACAAATATTTATAATTAATGTTGTGTTTATTAAATATTTAATCACATTTAATTCTGACAAGTAAAAATGAAAGGAACAACACACAAACTAGTGAAATTTGATATACACTAGAACTCTTTAATATTCCCATTAATACAGCACACATCATAGGGAATCATTAATATTATGAATCATTAAATGTTGTAATTAATATATATATATAAATACACATTATAAATAAAAATACTCAATTACACTACATATTCAGCAAGTATGTCATTTATTCTTTCATTCTCTTTTCCTCTGTCAACCATTAGTAAACGTGGTCCGAGTATTAGCTTTCATACCCCATCCAACCCCTTCTCCAAATAGCGAAAGGGGGTAGGCTGGGGTATGAAATAAAACCTTAATTTCGGCTTAAAAACTTTGCATATTGTACAATTAAAACATTTGATAGGTCATTTTAAACAGGTTTTCACATTTTTTTTCAGTAAAACTTGTTTTTAAACGTGTTTTATTGTCGAAATATCCATTATAAAATCCTGATAATATAAGCTTTCCCTCCGCTTAATGGAATTAAGGCGGGACCACGTAATGTGACCTTACGCCAGATGTCAATCAAAATCCATTTCAACCAATCAAATTAATATGATACCTCCCATAAACATTAGCAGGTGCAACTTACTGTAATATTAATTACCTATTGTCAATATACTCTGTCATCACTAATGTGGCAGAGATATCTAATTACTGAGTTGGCAGGCTAGAAAAAAACATTTCTCCTTAATACAACATTCATATCATTAGTCAAGGGTGGAAATAAAGGTAACAGGTACTAAGTGCAGATTTGTTTTCATATGCACTTTGTAACTCTATACCCATTTGTCAACCCCTTTAAACTAGGTATACAACCCAAGTAAGTTGGACATTAGTTCGCATAAATTTGAATGAAATCAGATAATTCATCTCAGAGTATCACACAAATCACTCTTGATGGTGTGGGTGACAGCGTTATTTGAATGAAATCAGACACTTCATCTCAGAGTATCACACAAATCACTCTTGATGGTGTGGGTGACAGCGTTATTTGAATGAAATCAGACACTTCATCTCAGAGTATTACACAAATCACTCTCGATGGTGTGGGTGACAGCGTTATTTGAATGAAATCAGACACTTCATCTCAGAGTATCACACAAATCACTCTTGATGGTGTGGGTGACAGCGTTATTTGAATGAAATCAGACACTTCATCTCAGAGTATTACACAAATCACTCTCGATGGTGTGGGTGACAGCGTTATTTGAATGAAATCAGACAATTCATCTCAGAGTATCACACAAATCACTCTCTATGGTGTGGGTGACAGCGTTATTTGAATGAAATCAGACAATTCATCTCAGAGTATCACACAAATCACTCTTGATGGTGTGGGTGACAGCGTTATTTGAATGAAATCAGACAATTCATCTCAGAGTATCACACAAATCATACTCGATGGTGCAAGTGACAGCAAAAGCATGGTCTTGACCATGCCTGAGAACCCAGAAAACCTGAGAAACGAGGAACCCAGATCTCCAATCTCTGTCATCCAGGAACCCGGATCTCCGATCTCTGTCATACACTGACTTGGATCCGATACCTAGCTCTCGAAGGTCGTACATAATAATCTCATTTTCATCACAATCGGGGTAATAATATTAATAATGTTAAATTTCACAATAGTTTACAACATGGTATCTATGTACAACTGTATTTACAAACAAATAAACTACCAGTATGCGTTAACAAGAATAAACTCTGGGTAATAAACGAAATATTGCACTAGGATATTAATGTATGTACAAAAACAACACTTGAATTAGGGTAACGGAACAACCAAAAAGGGAACTAACTCTTTGCATAAATAAACAGAATTATTTTGACAGTTATGTGCACATAATCTTCTTTACAAAACAAAATGACTTGCATTGAAAGTCAATTAATACAATATAAAATTAATAAAAATATTCCAATAAAAGCTGCATAACTATAATGCAATAATTCCACTAAAAATGCGGATGTATTACAACTTTGGAAAATGTATTTAAGCAAATTGCAGACCTAGCTCTTATAATCTCATCCACTAGCCTCCCCCACCCCCACCCCACAACCAAGTACTGACAATTTATGACTGTGCTCTAATGAAATGGTATGAAGGGCACTACAGACGGAAAACAATAGATGGAAATGGTAGGAATCTAATATTTTAAAGAAATCTGTAAATTGAGTGCGAGTTTAATATTCACTTCTTAAGAGTAAGGGCTTATTTGAATAATGACTATGGGATATGAGATCACAGATTGATACATGATTAATCACATCAGTAGGCCAAACATCATACAAAACTTAAACCTCACAACTCGTATAAAGATAAAGGCATATTTTCTCAACTCTTTTCATTACAAAATCCCCTAAATGTATTCGCATTATGAAATGTAAATACTGTATTTCTTTGGTGACAGATACTTCTGTTCGTGATCTCTTCATCTGGCAGATCCAGAAGTTCACCACATATATCAACATGGTGGATCTCTTCATCTGGCAGATCCAGAAGTTCACCACGTATATCAACATGGTGGATCTCTTCATCTGGCAGATCCAGAAGTTCACCACGTATATAAACATGGTGGAACCCTTCATCTGGCAGATCCAGAAGTTCACCACGTATATCAACATGGTGGATCTCTTCATCTGGCAAATCCAGTAGTTCACCACTTATATAAACATGGTGGATCCCTTCATCTGGCAGATCCAGAAGTTCACCACGTATATCAACATGGTGGATCCCTTCATCTGGCAGATCCAGAAGTACACCACGTATATCAACATGGTGATCTTTTCATCTGACAGATCCAGAAGTTCACCACATATATCAACATGTTGGATCTCTTCATCTGGCAGATCCAGAAGTTCACCACGTATATCAACATGGTGGATCCCTTCATCTGGCAAATCCAGAAGTTCACCACATATATCAACATGATGGATCTTTTCATCTGGCAGATCCAGAAGTTCACCACGTATATCAACATGGTGGATCTTTTCATCTGGCAGATCCAGAAGTTCACCACATATATCAACATGGTGGATCTTTTCATCTGGCAGATCCAGAAGTTCACCACGTATATCAACATGGTGGATCTTTTCATCTGGCAGATCCAGAAGTTCACCACGTATATCAACATGGTGGATCCCTTCATCTGGCAGATCCAGAAGTTCACCACATATATCAACATGGTGGACCTCTTCATCTGGCAGATCCAGAAGTTCACCACGTATATCAACATGGTGGATCCCTTCATCTGGCAGATCGAGAAGTTCACCACGTATATCAACTTGGTGGATCCCTTCATCTGGCAGATCCAGAAGTTCACCACGTATATCAACATGGTGGATCCCTTCATCTGGCAGATCCAGAAGTTCACCACGTATATCAACATGGTGGATCCCTTCATCTGGCAGATCCAGAAGTTCACCACATATATCAACATGGTGGATCTTTTCATCTGGCAGATCCAGAAGTTCACCACATATATCATTCTGGTGGATCTTTTCATCTGGCAGATCCAGAAGTTCACCACATATTTTAACATGGTTCGCCTTCAGATTCACAAGATACAAGAGACATGGCCATTCATGTTGAGGGGCAACGCTGTAGTCCACATCCCAGTTTTAGTTTCTACGTTTTATCCCACTTCCTGAAAAATATTGATATTTTCCCAACTTCCTGATGACGTTACACCTTTTCCCCCAGTTTCGCCCATTTCAATCTCATTTTCCCATTTCACAAATCCCGTCGACTCCATCTCACCATTACCCATGTTTTATAGAATCATTATACTTTCATCATTACGAATGTTCAATAAAGGGTACACAATAACTGCATCTATGGATACATTATACAACACTGAGGCTGGAATAACAGGCAGCAAGAAACAATGGGAATGTATAAAGATTGTGAATAAATATGTTAGTGTTACAACTAATTCTTTGATATACGTGTCAACATAATAAAGCAGGACACAGGGGACACATCTAAATACACGCTTATCAACTCTCCCACACTGTGGGTGACACACTCAATTTTGTTGGATTCATACTCCGCTTTATTTTCTGCTACTAAACACTTGACTGAATGACTCCAAAAAGTCCTTCAAAATTTCAGTTTTTTTGCTCTCAAAGTCTCCTTTAATCTCTCTATTCTGGACATGAAATGTTGACATGCCTGTAACGAGAATGCTGCTCAAGACACCAAAGTCCATTATAGGCATTCGCCTAACCCGAGACGTAATAACACAAGGATCCACAAATCTCACATAGTCTCGTGCCTATTTTGTCCCTTACCTTACTTGTCAATTATACAGCAATCATGTTTGGTATAAGGGTTGATTAAACTGCACGACGAATTTCCGAGCTAAAGCTACGACGTGCATATCATTTACGAATTCTGTCATACAGCATGACGATAATACATACTACATGAATGTATTCAACCAATGTTAGACCATGTTTATAAGGAAGCACCTGGTACTCAAAGTAATTAATAGGAAACATAGCTACGTAGTGTTGAACACCAAAATTCAGGTTATGTAAATCGTGACAAAAATCCCCAGTTTTAACATCGCAACATTTCAACTTTTGTTGATTTCTTATATAAAAAGTTGTCATGTTGATTTATCTTAAGTCCGTATTAGAAGCAGGTCACATGTCACCGAAGTATGAGTATCGTGGTAGCCATGGTAACAACGGAACTAACTAGGAAGGAGATCGGGTGTGTAAGTGAACCGGCACATTTTGTATCGTCCTCCTGCAAAAGATGATAAAATATATATGAGAGAGATACTTACATTAAACATTCTGGCAAACTGGGATGATATATAACATATGAAAGAGATACCTACATTAAACACTCTTGCAAACTGGGATGATATATAACATATGAAAGAGATACCTACATTAAACACTCTGGCAAACTGGGATGATATATAACATATCAAAGAGATACCTACATTAAACACTCTGGCAAACTGGGATATATAAAACATAATGAAGAGATACCTACATTAAACACTCTGGCAAACTGGGCTGATATATAACACATGGAAGAGATACCTACATTAAACAATCTGGCAAACAAACTGGGCTGATATATAACACATGGAAGAGATACCTACATTAAACAATCTGGCAAACAAACTGGGATGATATATAACATATGAAAGAGATACCTACATGAAACACTCCGGCAAACTGGGATGATATATAACATATGGAAGAGATACCTACATTAAACACTCTGGCAAACTGGGATGATATAACATATGAAAGAGATACCTAAATTAAACACTCTGGCAAACAAACTGGGATGATATATAACATATGAAAGAGATACCTACATTAAACACTCTGGCAAACTGGGATGATATATAACATATGAAAGAGATACCTACATTAAACACTCAGGCAAACTGGGATGATATATAACATATGGAAGAGATACCTACATTAAACACTCTGGCAAACTGGGATGATATATAACATATGAAAGAGATACCTACATTAAACACTCTGGCAAACTGGGATGATATATAACATATGAAAGAGATACCTACATTAAACACTGGCAAACTGGGATGATATAACATATGAAAGAGATACCTACATTAAACACTCTGGCAAACAAACTGGGATGATATATAACATATGAAAGAGATACCTACATTAAACACTCTGGCAAACTGGGATGATATATAACATATGAAAGAGATACCTACATTAAACATTCTGGCAAACTGGGATGATATATAACATATGGAAGAGATACCTACATTAAACACTCCGGCAAACTGGGATGATATATAACATATGAAAGAGATACCTACATTAAACACTCTGGCAAACTGGGATGATATATAACATATGAAAGAGATACCTACATTAAACACTCTTGCAAACTGGGATGATATATAACATATGAAAGAGATACCTACATTAAACACTCTGGCAAACAAACTGGGATGATATATAACATATGAAAGAGATACCTACATTAAACACTCTGGCAAACTGGGATGATATATAACATATGAAAGAGATACCTACATTAAACACTCTGGCAAACTGGGATGATATATAACATATGAAAGAGATACCTACATTAAACACTCTGGCAAACTGGGATGATATATAACATATCAAAGAGATACCTACATTAAACACTCTGGCAAACTGGGATATAAAAAACATAATGAAGAGATACCTACATTAAACAATCTGGCAAACTGGGCTGATATATAACACATGGAAGAGATACCTATACTAACACTCTGGCAAACTGAAATCATATATAAAATAATGAAGAGATACCTACATGAAACACTCCGGCAAACTGGGATGATATATAACATATGGAAGAGATACCTACATTAAACACTCTGGCAAACAAACTGGGATGATATATAACATATGAAAGAGATACCTACATGAAACACTCCGGCAAACTGGGATGATATATAACATATGGAAGAGATACCTACATTAAACACTGGCAAACTGGGATGATATAACATATGAAAGAGATACCTACATTAAACACTCTGGCAAACAAACTGGGATGATATATAACATATGAAAGAGATACCTACATTAAACACTCTGGCAAACTGGGATGATATATAACATATGAAAGAGATACCTACATTAAACACTCTGGCAAACTGGGATGATATATAACATATGAAAGAGATACCTACATTAAACACTCTGGCAAACAAACTGGGATGATATATAACATATGAAAGAGATACCTACATTAAACACTCTGGCAAACTGGGATGATATATAACATATGAAAGAGATACCTACATTAAACACTCCGGCAAACTGGGATGATATATAACATATGAAAGAGATACCTACATTAAACACTCTGGCAAACTGGGATGATATATAACATATGAAAGAGATACCTACATTAAACACTCAGGCAAACTGGGATGATATATAACATAATGAAGAGATACCTACATTAAACACTCTGGCAAACTGGGATGATATATAACATATGAAAGAGATACCTACATTAAACACTATGGCAAACAAACTGGGATGATATATAACATATGAAAGAGATACCTACATTAAACACTCTGGCAAACAAACTGGGATGATATATAACATATGATATAGATACCTACATTAAACACTCTGGCAAACTGGGATGATATATAACATATGAAAGAGATACCTACATTAAACACTATGGCAAACAAACTGGGATGATATATAACATATGAAAGAGATACCTACATTAAACACTCTGGCAAACAAACTGGGATGATATATAACATATGATATAGATACCTACATGAAACACTCCGGCAAACTGGGATGATATATAACATATGAAAGAGATACCTACATTAAACACTCCGGCAAACTGGGATGATATATAACATATGAAAGAGATACCTACATTAAACACTCTGGCAAACAAACTGGGATGATATATAACATATGAAAGAGATACCTACATTAAACACTCTGGCAAACAAACTGGGATGATATATAACATATGAAAGAGATACCTACATTAAACACTCTGGCAAACTGGGATGATATATAACATATGAAAGAGATACCTACATTAAACACTCAGGCAAACTGGGATGATATATAACATATGAAAGAGATACCTACATTAAACACTCCGGCAAACTGGGATGATATATAACATATGAAAGAGATACCTACATTAAACACTCCGGCAAACTGGGATGATATATAACATATGAAAGAGATACCTACATTAAACACTCTGGCAAACAAACTGGGATGATATATAACATATGAAAGAGATACCTACATTAAACACTCAGGCAAACTGGGATGATATATAACATATGAAAGAGATACCTACATTAAACACTCTGGCAAACTGGGATGATATATAACATACGAAAGAGATACCTACATTAAACACTCTGGCAAACTGGGATGATATATAACATATGAAAGAGATACCTACATTAAACACTCTGGCAAACAAACTGGGATGATATATAACATATGAAAGAGATACCTACATTAAACACTCTGGCAAACTGGGATGATATATAACATATGGAAGAGATACCTACATGAAACACTCCGGCAAACTAGGATGATATATAACATATGAAAGAGATACCTACATTAAACACTCCGGCAAACTGGGATGATATATAACATATGAAAGAGATACCTACATTAAACACTCTGGCAAACAAACTGGGATGATATATAACATATGAAAGAGATACCTACATTAAACACTCAGGCAAACTGGGATGATATATAACATATGGAAGAGATACCTACATTAAACACTCTGGCAAACTGGGATGATATATAACATATGAAAGAGATACCTACATTAAACACTCTGGCAAACTGGGATGATATATAACATATGAAAGAGATACCTACATTAAACACTCTGGCAAACTGGGATGATATATAACATATGAAAGAGATACCTACATTAAACACTCTGGCAAACGGGGATGATATATAACATATGAAAGAGATACCTACATTAAACACTCTGGCAAACTGGGATGATATATAACATATGGAAGAGATACCTACATTAAACACTCTGGCAAACGGGGATGACATATAACATATGAAAGAGATACATGTACCTACATTAAACACTCTGGCAAACTGGGATGATATATAACATATGAAAGAGATACCAAACATGTCAAACACTCTGGCAAACTGGGATGATATATAACATATGAAAGAGATACCTCCATTAAACACTCTGGCAAACTGGGATGATATATAACATATGAAAGAGATACCTACATTAAACACTCTGGCAAACTGGGATGATATATAACATATGAAAGAGATACCTACATTAAACACTCTGGCAAACTGGGATGATATATAACATATGGAAGAGATACCTACATTAAACACTCTGGCAAACGGGGATGACATATAACATATGAAAGAGATACATGTACCTACATTAAACACTCTGGCAAACTGGGATGATATATAACATATGAAAGAGATACCAAACATGTCAAACACTCTGGCAAACTGGGATGATATATAACATATGAAAGAGATACCTCCATTAAACACTCTGGCAAACTGGGATGATATATAACATATGAAAGAGATACCTACATTAAACACTCTGGCAAACTGGGATGATATATAACATATGAAAGAGATACCAAACATGTCAAACACTCTGGCAAACTGGGATGATATATAACATATGAAAGAGATACCTCCATTAAACACTCTGGCAAACTGGGATGATATATAACATATGAAAGAGATACCTACATTAAACACTCTGGCAAACTGGGATGATATAGATACCTACATTAAACACTCTGGCAAACTGGGATGATATATAACATATGAAAGAGATACCTACATTAAACACTCTGGCAATCTGGGATGATATAACATATGAAAGAGATACCTACATTACACACTCTGGCAAACTGGGATGATATATAACATAGGAAAGAGATACCTACATTAAACACTCTGGCAAACTGGGATGATATATAACATATGAAAGAGATACCAAACATGTCAAACACTCTGGCAAACTGGGATGATATATAACATATGAAAGAGATACCTACATTAAACACTCTGGCAAACTGGGATGATATATAACATACGAAAGAGATACCTACATTAAACACTCTGGCAAACTGGGATGATATATAACATATGAAAGAGATACCTACATTAAACACTCTGGCAAACTGGGATGATATATAACATATCAAAGAGATACCTACATTAAACACTCTGGCAAACTGGGATATATAAAACATAATGAAGAGATACCTACATTAAACACTCTGGCAAACTGGGCTGATATATAACACATGGAAGAGATACCTACATTAAACAATCTGGCAAACAAACTGGGATGATATATAACATATGAAAGAGATACCTACATGAAACACTCCGGCAAACTGGGATGATATATAACATATGGAAGAGATACCTACATTAAACACTGGCAAACTGGGATGATATAACATATGAAAGAGATACCTACATTAAACACTCTGGCAAACAAACTGGGATGATATATAACATATGAAAGAGATACCTACATGAAACACTCCGGCAAACTGGGATGATATATAACATATGGAAGAGATACCTACATTAAACACTGGCAAACTGGGATGATATAACATATGAAAGAGATACCTACATTAAACACTCTGGCAAACAAACTGGGATGATATATAACATATGAAAGAGATACCTACATTAAACACTCTGGCAAACTGGGATGATATATAACATATGAAAGAGATACCTACATTAAACACTCTGGCAAACTGGGATGATATATAACATATGAAAGAGATACCTACATTAAACACTGGCAAACTGGGATGATATAACATATGAAAGAGATACCTACATTAAACACTCTGGCAAACAAACTGGGATGATATATAACATATGAAAGAGATACCTACATTAAACACTCTGGCAAACTGGGATGATATATAACATATGAAAGAGATACCTACATTAAACACTGGCAAACTGGGATGATATAACATATGAAAGAGATACCTACATTAAACACTCTGGCAAACAAACTGGGATGATATATAACATATGAAAGAGATACCTACATTAAACACTCTGGCAAACTGGGATGATATATAACATATGAAAGAGATACCTACATGAAACACTCCGGCAAACTGGGATGATATATAACATATGAAAGAGATACCTACATTAAACATTCTGGCAAACTGGGATGATATATAACATATGGAAGAGATACCTACATTAAACACTCCGGCAAACTGGGATGATATATAACATATGAAAGAGATACCTACATTAAACACTCTGGCAAACTGGGATGATATATAACATATGAAAGAGATACCTACATTAAACACTCTTGCAAACTGGGATGATATATAACATATGAAAGAGATACCTACATTAAACACTCTGGCAAACTGGGATGATATATAACATATGAAAGAGATACCTACATTAAACACTCTGGCAAACTGGGATGATATATAACATATGAAAGAGATACCTACATTAAACACTCTGGCAAACTGGGATGATATATAACATATCAAAGAGATACCTACATTAAACACTCTGGCAAACTGGGATATAAAAAACATAATGAAGAGATACCTACATTAAACAATCTGGCAAACTGGGCTGATATATAACACATGGAAGAGATACCTATACTAACACTCTGGCAAACTGAAATCATATATAAAATAATGAAGAGATACCTACATGAAACACTCCGGCAAACTGGGATGATATATAACATATGGAAGAGATACCTACATTAAACACTCTGGCAAACAAACTGGGATGATATATAACATATGAAAGAGATACCTACATGAAACACTCCGGCAAACTGGGATGATATATAACATATGGAAGAGATACCTACATTAAACACTGGCAAACTGGGATGATATAACATATGAAAGAGATACCTACATTAAACACTCTGGCAACAAACTGGGATGATATATAACATATGAAAGAGATACCTACATTAAACACTCTGGCAAACTGGGATGATATATAACATATGAAAGAGATACCTACATTAAACACTCTGGCAAACTGGATGATATATAACATATGAAAGAGATACCTACATTAAACACTCTGGCAAACAAACTGGGATGATATATAACATATGAAAGAGATACCTACATTAAACACTCTGGCAAACTGGGATGATATATAACATATGAAAGAGATACCTACATTAAACACTCAGGCAAACTGGGATGATATATAACATATGAAAGAGATACCTACATTAAACACTCTGGCAAAACTGGGATGATATATAACATATGAAAGAGATACCTACATTAAACACTCAGGCAAACTGGGATGATATATAACATAATGAAGAGATACCTACATTAAACACTCTGCAAACTGGGATGATATATAACATATGAAAGAGATACCTACATTAAACACTCTGGCAAACAAACTGGGATGATATATAACATATGAAAGAGATACCTACATTAAACACTCGGCAAACACTGGGATGATATATAACATATGAAAGAGATACCTACATTAAACACTCTGGCAAACTGGGATGATATATAACATATGAAAGAGATACCTACATTAAACACTATGGCAAACAAACTGGGATGATATATAACATATGAAAGAGATACCTACATTAAACACTCTGGCAAACAAACTGGGATGATATATAACATATGATATAGATACCTACATTAAACACTCTGGCAAACTGGGATGATATATAACATATGAAAGAGATACCTACATTAAACACTCCGGCAAACTGGGATGATATATAACATATGAAAGAGATACCTACATTAAACACTCTGGCAAACAAACTGGGATGATATATAACATATGAAAGAGATACCTACATTAAACACTCTGGCAAACAAACTGGGATGATATATAACATATGAAAAGATACCTACATTAAACACTCTGGCAAACTGGGATGATATATACATATGAAGAGATACCTACATTAAACACTCAGGCAAACTGGGATGATATATAAATATATAACATATGAAAGAGATACCTACATTAAACACTCCGGCAAACTGGGATGATATATAACATATGAAAGAGATACCTACATTAAACACTCCGGCAAACTGGGATGATATATAACATATGAAAGAGATACCTACATTAAACACTCTGGCAAACAAACTGGGATGATATATAACATATGAAAGAGATACCTACATTAAACACTCTGGCAAACTGGGATGATATATAACATATGGAAGAGATACCTACATGAAACACTCCGGCAAACTAGGATGATATATAACATATGAAAGAGATACCTACATTAAACACTCCGGCAAACTGGGATGATATATAACATATGAAAGAGATACCTACATTAAACACTCTGGCAAACAAACTGGGATGATATATAACATATGAAAGAGATACCTACATTAAACACTCAGGCAAACTGGGATGATATATAACATATGGAAGAGATACCTACATTAAACACTCTGGCAAACTGGGATGATATATAACATATGAAAGAGATACCTACATTAAACACTCTGGCAAACTGGGATGATATATAACATATGAAAGAGATACCTACATTAAACACTCTGGCAAACTGGGATGATATATAACATATGAAAGAGATACCTACATTAAACACTCAGGCAAACTGGGATGATATATAACATATCAAAGAGATACCTACATTAAACACTCTGGCAAACTGGGATGATATATAACATATGGAAGAGATACCTACATTAAACACTCTGGCAAACGGGGATGACATATAACATATGAAAGAGATACATGTACCTACATTAAACACTCTGGCAAACTGGGATGATATATAACATATGAAAGAGATACCAAACATGTCAAACACTCTGGCAAACTGGGATGATATATAACATATGAAAGAGATACCTCCATTAAACACTCTGGCAAACTGGGATGATATATAACATATGAAAGAGATACCTACATTA
Source organism: Cyrtodaria siliqua (assembly GCA_037043455.1). Taxonomy (NCBI): domain Eukaryota; kingdom Metazoa; phylum Mollusca; class Bivalvia; order Adapedonta; family Hiatellidae; genus Cyrtodaria; species Cyrtodaria siliqua. The sequence continues at coordinate 213,398 of JAWPHD010000857.1, read as the reverse complement.
AACACTCTGGCAAACTGGGATGATATATAACATATGAAAGAGATACCAAACATGTCAAACACTCTGGCAAACTGGGATGATATATAACATATGAAAGAGATACCTCCATTAAACACTCTGGCAAACTGGGATGATATATAACATATGAAAGAGATACCTACATTAAACACTCTGGCAAACTGGGATGATATAGATACCTACATTAAACACTCTGGCAAACTGGGATGATATATAACATATGAAAGAGATACCTACATTAAACACTCTGGCAATCTGGGATGATATAACATATGAAAGAGATACCTACATTACACACTCTGGCAAACTGGGATGATATATAACATAGGAAAGAGATACCTACATTAAACACTCTGGCAAACTGGGATGATATATAACATATGAAAGAGATACCTACATTAAACACTCTGGCAAACTGGGATGATATATAACATACGAAAGAGATACCTACATTAAACACTCTGGCAAACTGGGATGATATATAACATATGGAAGAGATACCTACATTAAACACTCTGGCAAACTGGGATGATATATAACATATGGAAGAGATACCTACATTAAACACTCTGGCAAACTGGGATGATATATAACATATGGAAAGAGATACCTACATTAAACACTCAGGCAAACTGGGATGATATATAACATATGAAAGAGATACCTACATTAAACACTCCGGCAAACTGGGATGATATATAACATATGAAAGAGATACCTACATTAAACACTCTGGCAAACTGGGATGATATATAACATATGGAAGAGATACCTACATTAAACACTCTGGCAAACTGGGATGATATATAACATACGAAAGAGATACCTACATTAAACACTCCGGCAAACTGGGATGATATATATAACATAGTGAAGAGATACCTACATTAAACACTCTGGCAAACTGGGATGATATAGATACCTACATTAAACACTCTGGCAAACTGGGATGATATATAACATATGAAAGAGATACCTACATTAAACACTCTGGCAAACTGGGATGATATATAACATATGAAAGAGATACCTACATTAAACACTCTGGCAAACTGGGATGATATATAACATATGAAAGAGATACCTACATTAAACACTCTGGCAAACTGGGATGATATAGATACCTACATTAAACACTCTCTGGCAAACTGGGATGATATATAACATATGGAAGAGATACCTACATTAAACACTCTGGCAAACTGCGATGATATATAACATACGAAAGAGATACCTACATTAAACACTCTGGCAAACTGGAATGATATATAACATATGGAAGAGATACCTACATTAAACACTCTGGCAAACTGGGATGATATATAACATATGGAAGAGATACCTACATTAAACAATCTGGCAAACTGGGATGATATACAACATATGAAAGTGATACCTACATTAAAAACACTCTGGCAAACTGGGATGATATATATAAAACATAGTGAAGAGATACCTACATTCAACACTCTGGCAAACTGGGATGATATATAAAACATAATAGACATTATTAATATATACTGGTGGTTTAATTGTCGAACCTAGTTTTTGTAAAACGTATTTCCAACCCCTGGAAAAAACAAAAGTACCCTCCCAATTGACATTTTCATGACAGCAAAACATTTTCTGTTTTGTTGAATCACAACAGATGTGCAAACATCATGTGCACATCCCGATTTTTACAACACAAATCTAACATGAAAAGGAGGATAATTTTGGTAAAAGGCATGACAGAGTTATGGTTTTTGTCATATAATATTATTTAATGATAATAAATATGTGTGCCAACTTTCAAAGCTTTCCAACAATTTGTTGATGAGATATGAAGAAAAACAAAAACTTTAACCATACACTTTAACCAAAACATCAAAACGCAGACGGATATACGGACGGACAGATAGACGGAAATCACGAACCATAGGCCTGGATCTGCTTCATAATCCAGCCAAAAAATGAAACAGACTACCGAGATTTTATATGCAATTATTATTATTGACTTACCCTGGCATCATGGTCATAACATTTCTCTGTTGCTCGACGATAACGAGGTTTAATACTGCAAATATTTGTTTTACCTAAAATACAAATGCACATAATGTCATGTCATTTCAGTAGAAAGGATTAGGAAACTGTTGCCGTCATGTTCCTGAAATTATGTTGCTATGACAATCTTCGCAAAATCTTGCTCATGCGATATTTGTATTGTTCTTCACATATTGTCATGAATAAACTTCTTTGTTAATAATACAAGTAAAGTGTAAACATCATAAACATGCTGATGATATTTATTTTTGCCACAACTTGCTTTTAATGCTTTTGTTTGGATGCCAGTTGGAAGGGCTAGTCACTTTCTTGCATGCCAAATCGAAATTCCAAATACAAGTCGTAGATCTGGTTTGAAATTTACTAATATCCATTTCATGAATTGGTCTAATTTACACTTGAAATGAAAAGTCCAACATTTGGTTTTTGCATGGCTGTATAGCGAAAAACAGCAGCATTCATGTGAACGTAATATTTGACAAATCTGTGTGGAAGTAGATATATTCGGACCAAATGGCAACTGCGAATACAGAGTACACAGGGACCAAATACAGTAAAGTCCAAACATGTACAAATTCACATCCATGTGATATTAGGAAATTTCAAAAATCAAGCTGAGTCGAATATTCAGGAAAACCCTTGCCATAATCTTGCATCATGTAATTTTGATTAAATGTGTTTCTTAAAACAGCAAAACCGGACTTATTTATCCACTCAGAAACATTGGTATTTCGCAGATTCTTTCATTTGATCTCACAGTTTTCATCCATGCCACTGATTACAAACAGTGGGAATATTTCTTGTGTAGATCCATGAAATTCGTTTCAATACTTTCAAAGTTAGGGCTGAGAAACTAATTTGACTCATTTGACCGTTGACCTCCAAATGTGACATCTTTGAGGTACAGACCTGATAATTGTGCACAACACATCTTCTCATTGCGATTAACATGTGCATGAAGTTTCAAAATATTCCCTTTAAAACTGTAAAAGTTATATTAAGAGACATGATATTGACTCATTTGACATTTGACCTCCAGTTGTGACCTTGACTTTTGTAGTATGGACCAGATTCCTTAGCATGACACACCTTTTCATAGAGAGTAATATTCGTGTGAAGTTTCATGAAATTATCTTCAGTAATTTCAAAGTTATTATTTGACACAATTTTGACTCATATGATTTTTGACCTTAAGGTTTCACCTTGACCTTGAAGATATGGTCCTGATATTTGCACAAGATACACCTTCTCATTGTGATGAACATTTGTGGAAAGTTTCATGACATTTCAATTAGTATTTCTAAAGTAATGACAAACATGATTAGTTCGGATGGACAAATGGACCAACAAACTAATGGTTGATGGGTGCGATTACTATATGCCACCTCCCTCCGCGGCATAATAAAAGTAGCTAGTCTTATTCCTGCTGCAGAAGTTGACCAGACTTTGCGGTCATGTGACTACTTACTTTCAACGGGCTCCTGTATGAGATCGTTCTTGTCTATCTTTTTCTTGCAGTCTTCACATCCTTCCTTCTCTGCCTCCACCACAACTAACAACAGGTTTGTCTCCTCCACCTGTACTGCTACAAAATCTCTGTCAACATAAAAAACTATGTATATATACATACACTGTACTGCCACAAAATCTCTGTCAACAGAAAAAACTATGTATATATATATATACACTGTACTGCCACAAAATCTCTGTCAACAGAAAAAACTATGTATATATACAAACAATGTACTGCCACAAATCTCTGTCAACAGAAAAAACTATGTATATATATATACACTGTACTGCCACAAAATCTCTGTCAACAGAAAAAACTATGTATATATATATACATACACTGTACTGCCACAAAATCTCTGTCAACAGAAAAAACTATGTATATATATACATACACTGTACTGTCACAAAATCTCTGTCAACAGAAAAAACTATCTATGTATATACATACACTGTACTGCCACAAAATCTCTGTCAACAGAAACAAGAGGCCCAAGAGGGCCTGTGGACGCTCTACTGGCTCAAGATAAAGTTTATATATAAGGGGCCATAAGTCTTTCAAAAATAATTCAACCAGAACATGGCAATGACAGGTGCAACTAGGCTTAGTACTGATCATTCTCGCCAAGCGCTGAAATCTGGCAAAGAGTTCAGAAGAGACTAATCTGGACAAAGTTTGTGTATTAAAACATTTAAAGGGTCACAACTCTGCCAAAAATCATTCAACCGAAATATTGCGATGATAGGAACAACTAGGCTTGATACTAATCATTCTTGTCAAGTTTCGTCTATATCCAGCCAGGGTTTAGGAGAACTAGCCCGGAAAAAAATTGTGGTATCAAAATCCTTTAAAGGGCCATAACTCTGCCAAATATCTGTAAACCGGAACGTGACAATGACATGCACAACTAGGCTTGGTGCTGATCATCCCTGCAAAGTTTCATTGATATCTGGCGAGGGGTTCAGGAGAAGTAGATAAGACAAAGTTTGTTTATTAAAACCTTTAAAGGGCCATAATTCTGCCAAAAAAAATAATTTAACCGGAATACGCCAATGATTTGCAAAACTAGACATGGAATTGATCATCCCTAAAAAGCTTCGTTTAAATCCGGCCAGAGGTTCAGGAGAACTAGTCAGAACAAAGATTGTGTATTAAAACCTTTAAAGGGCCCTAACTCCGCCAAAAATCATTCAACCGGAACACGGCGATGATGTGCACAACTAGATAAAGAATCGATCATCCCTAAAAAGTTTCGTTTAATCCGGCCAGGGGTTCAGGAGAACTAGTCAGAACAAAGTTTGTGTATTAAAACCTTTAAAGGGCTATAACTCTGCCAAAATCATTCAACTGGAACACGGTGACTATGTACAACTAGGCTTGGTACTGATCATCCCTGCAAAGTTTCAATGAAATCCGGCCAAATGAAGGCCCTTTCGTCTTAATGAGGCCACGATATAACATATTTCACAAAATCAAGGGTCATGAATTCGATGTAAATGGTCCAATCTGGATGGTTTTCGAACTCGTCTAAGCTTTCACCGATATTAACAATCTGGTAAAGTTTCTTAAAGATCGGATGAAAGATGAAGGCCCTATCGTCTTAAAGAGGCAAAATATACGATTTTTAACTAAATCAAGAGCCATAACTCCACTATTACTGGTCCGATCTGGCTGGTTTTTGAACTTGACCGAGCTTTCATTGATATAAACAATCTCGTAAAGTTTCATAAAGATCGCATGAAAAATGAAGGCCCTATAATCTTAACGAGGCAAAATATAGCATTTTTAACTAAATCAAGGGCCATAACTCATCTGTTACTGGTCCGATCTCACTGGTTTTCGATATTGTCTGAGCTGTCATTGATATAAACAATCAGGTAAAGTCTTGTAAAGATCAGATGAAAGATGAAGGCCCTATCGAATTAACGAGGCAAAATATAGCATTTTTAACTAAATCAAGGGCCATAACTCTGCTGTTACTGGTCCGATCTGGCTGGTCTTCGAAATTGTTCGAGCTTTCATTTATATAAACAATCTGGTAAAGTTTGGTAAAGAACGAATGAAAAATAAAGGCCCTATCGTCTTAACGAGTCAAAATATAGCATTTTTAACTAAATCAAGGGCCATAACTCCGCTGTTAATGGTCCGATCTAGCTGGTCGTCGAATTTATCCGAGCTTTCATTTATATAAACAATCTGGTAAAGTTTGGTAAAGATTGGATGAAAGATGAAGGCCCTATTGTCTTAATGAGGCAAAATATAGCATTTTTAACTAAATAAAGGGCAATAACTCCGCTGTTAAGGGTCCGATCTAGCTGGTTTTCGAACTTGTCCGAGCTGTCATTGTTATTAACAATCTGTGCAAGGTTGGTAAAGATCAAATAATAAATGAAGGTGCTAGAGTGTTCACAAGGCTTAATATGGCATTTTTCAGCAAAACAAGGGTCATAACTCCGTTGAAATTATTTTGATCTTGCCGGTTTTCGAACTTGTTCAAGCTTTCATTGATATAAAGACACTGGCAAAGTTAAGTAAAGATCTGATTAATATTGAAGGCCCTAGAGTGTTCACAAGGCAGAAAATAGCATTTTTCAGAAAAAACAAGGGCCATAACTCCAGTGTTACTGATCTGATTTAGCTGGTTTTCGAACTTGTTCAAGCTTTCATTGATATTAACAATCTGTGAAAGTTTGGTAAAGATCAAATAATAAATGAAGGTGCTAGAGTGTTCACAAGGCAGAAAATGCCATTTTTCAGAAAAACAAGGGCCATAACTCCAGTGTTCTTGACACAATTCAGCCGATTTTCGAACTTGTCTAAGCTATAATTAGTATTAACAATCTGTGCAAGTTTGGTAACAATCAAATAATAAATGAAGGTGCTAGAGCGTTCACAAGGCAGAAAACAGCAATTTTCAGAAAAAATCAAGGGCCATAACTCCGGTGTTTCAGATCCGATTTGGCTGGTTTTCGAACTTGTTCAAGCCTTCATTGATATTAACAATCTGTGCAAGTTTGGTAAAGATCAAATAATAAATGAAGGTGCTAGAGTGTTCACAAGGCTTAATATGGCATTTTTCAGCAAAACAAGGGCCATTACTCCGGTGAAATTATTCCGATCTGGCTGGTTTTCAAACTTGTCCGAGCTTTTATTTATATTAACAACTTGTTAAAGTTTGGTAAAGATCGGATGAAAAATGAAGGCCCTATGGTGGTAACAAGACAAAAGTTAACGACGGACGGACGGACGGCCGGATGGCCGGACGGACGGACGGACGACGGACAACTCGTCATCCCATAAGCTCTGCTGGCCTTCGGCCAGTAGAGCTAAAAACTATCTATATATATAAAAATACACTGTACTGCCACAAAATCTCTGTCAACAGAAAAAACTATCTACCTATATATATACATACACTGTACTGCCACAAAATCTCTGTCAACAGAAAAAACTATGTATATATATATATACATACAATGTACTTAGTTCATGTTTTATTTTAATTCTACTGTGGTGATGGCTTACTTCGTCTCGCATGCGATGGGTCGCGGGTTTGACTAGTACTGTTGTGTATCTATTTGACATTCAACCTACAAAGGGTTTTTCTAGGACTGGCAGACTCCGTTTCAGTATACTAGTAATGTTGTGTGTAGACCTGTTCTAGGACTGGCAGACCCCGTTTCAGCATACTAGTAATGTTGTGTGTGTAAACCTGTTCTAGTACTGGCAGACCCTGTTACAGTGTACTAGTAATGTCATGTGTAGAGAGACCTTTTCTAGGACTGGCAGACCCCATTTGTGTATACTAGTAATGTCTTGTGTAGACCTGTTCTAGGACTGGCAGACCCCGTTTCAGTCAACTAGTAATGTTGTGTGTAGACCTGTTCTGGGACTGGCAGACCCCGTTTCACTATACTAGTAATGTCATGTGTAGACCTTTTCTGCGACTGGCAGACCCCATTTCAGTATACTAGTAATGTCTTGTGTAGACCTGTTCTAAGACTGGCTGATCCCGTTTCAGTATACTAGTAGTGTCGTGTGTAGACCTGTTCTGGGACAGGCAGACCCCGTTTCAGTATACTAGTAATGTCATGTGTAGACCTTTTCTAGGGCTGGCAGACTCCGTTTCAGTATACTAGTAATGTCGTGTGTAGACCTGTTCTAGGACTGGCAGACACCATTTCAGTATACTAGTAGTGTCGGGTGTAGACCTCTTCTAGGACTGGCAGACCCTGTTTCAGTGTACTAGTAATGTCATGTGTAGACAGACCTTTTCTAGGACTGGCAGACCCCATTTATGTATACTATTAATGTTGTGTGTAGACCTGTTCCAGGACTGGCAGACCCTGTTTCAGTATACAAGTAATGTCGCGTCTAGACCTGTTCTAGGTCTGGCATACCCCGTTTCAGTATATTAGACCTGTTCTAGGACTGGCAGACCCCGTTTCAGTATACTAGTAATGTCATGTGTAGACCTGTTCTAGGACTGGCAGACCCCGTTTCAGTATACTAGTAATGTGGTGTATAGACCTGTTGTAGGACTGGCAGACCCCGTTTCAGTATACTAGTAATGTCGTGTGTAGACCTTTTCTAGGACTGGCAGACCCCGTTTCAGTATATTAGACCTGTTCTAGGACTGGCAGACCCCGTTTCAGTATACTAGTAATGTCATGTGTAGACCTGTTCTAGGACTGGCAGACCCCGTTTCAATATACTAGTAATGTTGTGTGTAGACCTTGTTGTATGTAGACCTGTTCTAGGACTGGAAAACCCATTTCAGTAAACTAGTAATGTTGTATGTAGACCTGTTCTAGGACTGGAAGACCCGTTTCAGTATCCTAGTAATGTGGTGTGAAGACCTGTTCTAGGACTGGCAGACACCGCTTCAGTATACTAGTAATGTGGTGTGTAGACATTTTCTAGGACTGGCAGACCCCGTTTCAGTATACTAGACCTTTTCTAGGACTGGAAAACCCATTTCAGTAAACTAGTAATGTTGTATGTAGACCTGTTCTAGGACTGGAAGACCCGTTTCAGTATACTTGTAATGTCATGTGTAGACCTGTTCTAGAACTGGCAGACCCCGTTTCAGTAAACTAGAAATGTTGAGTGTATCTAGAACAGTTGATGTTTCTAATCTTCCACTCTGTCTGCCCCTCCACATTATTCAAGCCCTTATCTAGAACAGTTGATGTTTCTAATCTTGCACCCTGTCCTCCCCTCCACATTATTCAAGCCCTTATCGAGAACAGTTGATGTTTCTAATCTTGCACCCTGTTCTCCCCTCCACATTAAGCAAGTCCTTACCTAGAATAGTCGATGTTTCAAATCTTGCACTCTGTCCTCCCCTCCACATTATTCAAGCCGTCAATGTTTCTAACCTTGCAACCTGTCCTCCCCTCCACATTATTCAAGCCCTTATCTAGAACAGTCGATGTTTCTAATCTTGCACTCTGTCTGCCCCTCCACATTATTCAAGCCCTTACCTAGAACAGTCGATGTTTCTAATCTTGCATTCTGTCTGCCCTCCACATTATTCAAGTCCTTACCTAGAACAGAAGATGTTTCTAATCTTGCACTCTGTCCTCCCCTCCACATTATTCAAGCCCTTACCTAGAACAGTCGATGTTTCTAATCTTGCACTCTGTCCTCCTCTCCACATTATTCAAGCCCTTACCTAGAACAGTCGATGTTTCTAATCTTGCACTCTGTCTGCCCCTCCACATTATTCAAGCCCTTACCTAGAACAGTCGATGTTTCTAATCTTGCATTCTGTCTGCCCTCCACATTATTCAAGTCCTTACCTAGAACAGAAGATGTTTCTAATCTTGCACTCTGTCCTCCCCTCCACATTATTCAAGCCCTTACCTAGAACAGTCGATGTTTCTAATCTTGCACTCTGTCCTCCTCTCCACATTATTCAAGCCCTTACCTAGAACAGTCGATGTTTCTAATCTTGCGCTCTGTCCTCCCCTCCACATTATTCAAGCCCTTACCTAGAACAGTCGATGTTTCTAATCTTGCACCCTGTCCTCCCTTCCACATTATTCAAGCCCTTATCTAGAACAGTCGATGTTTCTAATCTTGCACCCTGTTCTCCCCTCCACATTATTCAAGTCCTTACCTAGAATAGTCGATGTTTCAAATCTTGCACCCTGTCCTCCCCTCCACATTAGTCAAGCCCTTACCTAGAACAGTCGTTGTTTCTAATCTTGCACTCTGTCCTCCCCTCTACATTATTCAAGCCCTTATCTAGAACAGTTGATGTTTCTAACCTTGCAACCTGTCCTCCCCTCCACATTATTCAAGCCCTTATCTAGAACAGTCGATGTTTCTAATCTTGCACTCTGTCCTCTCCTCCACATTATTTAAGCCTTTACCTAGAACAGTCGATGTTTCTAATCTTGCACACTGTCCTCCCCGCCAAATTATTCAAGTCCTTACCTAGAACAGTTGATGTTTCCAATCTTGCAACCTGTCCTCCCCTCCACATTATTCAAGTCCTTACCTAGAACAGTGGATGTTTCTAATCTTGCACTCTGTCCTCCCCTCCACATTATTCAAGTCCTTACCTAGAACAGTCAATGTTTCTAATCTTGCACCCTGTCCTCCCCTCCACATTATTCAAGTCCTTACCTAGAACAGTGGATGTCTCTAATCTTGCACTCTGTCTGCCCCTCCACATTATTCAAGCCTTTACCTAGAACAGTCGATGTTTCTAATCTTGCACTCTGTCCTCCCCTCCACATTATTCAAGCCCTTACCTAGAACAGTCGATGTTTCTAATCTTGAACTCTGTCCTCCCCTCCCCATTATTCAAGTCCTTACCTAGAACAGTTGATGTTTCTAATCTTGCACTATGTCCACCTCTCCACATTATTCAAGCCCTTATCTAGAACAGTTGATGTTTCTAATCTTGCACCCTGTCCTCCCCTCCACATTATTCAAGTCCTTACCTTGAACAGTCGATGTTTCTAATCTTGCACTCTGTCCTCCCCTCCACATTATTCAAGCCCTTACCTAGAACAGTCGATGTTTCTAATCTTGCACCCTGTCCTCCCCTCCACATTATTCAAGTCCTTACCTAGAACAGTTGATGTTTCTAATCTTGCACTCTGTCCAACCCTCCACATTATTCAAGCCCTTATCTAGAACAGTTGATGTTTCTAATCTTGCACTCTGTCCTCCCCTCCACATTATTCAAGTCCTTACCTAGAACAGTCGATGTTTCTAATCTTGCACCCTGTCCTCCCCTCCACATTATTCAAGCCCTTACCTAGAACAGTCGATGTTTCTAATCTTGCACTCTGTCCTCCCCTCCACATTATTCAAGTCCTTACCTAGACCAGTCGATGTTTCTAATCTTGCACTTTGTCCTCCCCTCCACATTATTCAAGCCCTTACCTAGAACAGTCGATGTTTCTAATCTTGCACTCTGTCCTTCCCTCCACATTATTCAAGTCCTTACCTAGAACAGTTGATGTTTCTAATCTTGCACTCTGTCCTCCCCTCCACATTATTCAAGCCCTTACCTAGATCAGTTGATGTTTCTAATCTTGCACACTGTCCTCCCCTCCACATTATTCTAGCCCTTACCTAGAACAGTTGATGTTTCTAATCTTCCACTCTGTCTGCCCCTCCACATTATTCAAGTCCTTACCTAGAACAGTCGATGTTTCTAATCTTGCACTCTGTCCTCCCCTCCACATTATTCAAGCCCTTACCTAGAACAGTCGATGTTTCTAATCTTGCACTCTGTCCTCCCCTCCGCATTATTCGAGTTGAAGTAGTATTGTGCGTGGGTTTTGATACATGATTTTGTCTTCTCAGGATGGACATATGCTTCTGCTTGATTAGATGTACTTGAGAACATCATGCTGTAAACAAGGACACAGATTAAACAATTACAACAAGCAAAGTAACAGTTTCATTAAATTGAGACTAACACATTACGTGGTCCGAGTATTAACTTTCATACCCCATCAAACCCCTTGTTAAAGAAGCAAAAAGGGGATTGGCTGGGGTATGAAAACGTTTGCATACTGTAAAACATTTAATAGGTCATTTTAAACATATTATCACATTTTTTTGAGTAAAAAATGATTTAAACATGTTTTATTGTCGAAATATCCTTTATAAAATCCTACTAATATAACCTTTCTCAATGCTCAATGGAATTAATGCGGGACCATGTAATGAGAACTACATTGTACATAAAAGTCTGTTTTTATTGTTTAATTAACTTTGTTTTGATCGGATTACAAATAAAATATTGCACATTTTAAAGATTCAGTTAAAACATTGAATAATGTAAGTTTTCATGGGCGAGGCCATATCTAAACAAAATGACTTCAAATAAATAAGATGACTAAGACAACACCATTTAAAGAAATAGTCAATAGTCAACCATAGACCATAGGCCTCAGCAATTGTATAATGTTCAACACATACAACCCTTTAACTGATGAGTGATTCTTGTAGAAGGACTTACTTGTACAAGTTCAGGTTGGTAAAAGTCCTGAAAATAGAAACATGATTCTATCAATTTCATTACAACGTTTTTATACTCATTTTCATATAAACATGACATATGACACTTTTCATATAACTTGTCAAAGCTAAGTTTGCAACAGACTGATGACCTCAAAAAGGTTTTCTAATAGAATTCCTACAAAATTATGTGTACAACACACCCACTTCTGATCCTGCTAAAAAAATAAAATGTGTGTAGTTTGATGGAAATCCCTTCCATACTTTCAAAGTTCTCATGTGAACTTGAACTCCAAGTGTGATCTTCACCTTTGAGGTATGTATGACCCTGATTTGTGCTCTCACTGTGTTCAACTGTGATTAAGATCTGTGTGAAGTTTCATGAAATTCCCTTTGGTACTTTCAAACTTATGGTAGGATTGTATTAACTACAGTCCCTGGTTATGACTGAGACATACATTTGACTCATTAGACCTTTGACTTCCAAGTGTGACCTTGACTATTGCAGTACAGACATGATTCTGTGAATAATAACTGTCTGAAGTTTCGTAAAAATCCTTCTATACTTTTAAAGCTGTGCTGAAACACAAATTTTACTCACTCAACCTTTGACTTCCAAGTCTGACATTGACCTTTGCAGTTTGGACCCTATTCTTAAACACATCATAACTTCTCCTTGTAATTAACATTTGTTTGAAGTTTCATGAAATTCCCTTCATTACTTTGAAAGTTATGGTTGAGACAAGAATTTGACTCATTTGATATTTGACCTCCAAGTCTGACCTTGACCTTTGAAGTTTGGACCCTATTCTTGCACAAAACAAAACTTCTCATTATAATTAACATGTGTGTGCAGTTTCATGAAATTCCCTTCAGTACTTTGAAAGTTATAGCTGAGACAAGAATTATACTCATTTGATCTTTGACCTCCAAGTCTGACCTTGACCTTCCTTTGAGCTTTGGCCCATATTCTCCCAAAAAACAAAACTTCTCATTATAATTGACAAGTGTGTGAAGTTTCCAGTACTTTGAAAGTTATGGCTGAGACAAGAATTTGACTCATTTGAGCTTTGACCTCCAAGTGTGACCTTGACCTTTAAGGTATGGACCTGATTCTTACTGCAACACACCTTCTCATTGTGATAAACATTTGTTTGAAGTTTCATGAAAATTCCCTTCAGTACTTTGAAAGTCATGGATGAGACACACATTTCTCATTTGACCGTTACTGATTTGGCAAGTGTGACCTTGACATACCTTCTTACCAGTAATTGTTTGAAGTTTCATGAAATTCAATTTAGTACCTTCAAAAACATGACTGTTTCAGTCCGATGGACGGACAGATGTTGTAACTATATGTCTCCCTATTATGGCATACAAATAAATGCTGTATCTCAAACAACAAAGGTAAGTTGTTCCTTTAAATACACAAGAGGTCAATGACCTTGAAGCTCTACTGATTGATTTTGATTTCAGGAAGTAGTCGCTACAGACTTGTTTTTTGAAAATCTATTTTTAACCGTGGCGGCCATCTTGAATTTCCTGCCGACCTGAAATTTTGCTAAGATCAATAAGACATTAAGAGCAACATTCCTGTGAAGTTTCATGAAAATCCGTCAGGTAGTTTCAAAGAAGTAGTCGCTACAAGTTTTCATTATATAACTCTATGTAAACAAAGCAGCCATATTTAAGGTCAAATCAAAACGATTTTCGACAAGGACCAACATCATGTCATACTGATCATTTTAGAAAAAGTCCCATATCAATATCTCTTATTGTTTTGAAGAAGAAGTCGCTACAAACTTATTTATTTTAAATCTATTTTTAGCTGTGGCGGCCATCTTGAATTTCCGGCCGACCTGAAATTTTTCTAGGATCAACTAGACATCAAGAGCAACATTCCTGTGAAGTTTCATGAACATCCGTCAAGTAGTTTCAGAGGAGTAGTCGCTACAAGTTTTTACTATATAACTCTATGTAACCAAAGATGGCCACTGGCAGCCATGTTTAACGTCGAATCAAAATAATTTTCCACAAGGATCTACATCATGTCATGCTGATCATTTTAGAAAAAGTCCCATATCAATATCACTTATAGTTTTCAAGAAGTAGTCGCTACAAACTTATTTTTTAAAAATCTATTTTTAGCTGTGACGGCCATCTTGAATTTCCGGCCGACCTGAAATTTTGATAGGATCAATTAGACATCAAGAGCAACATTCCTGTAAAGTTTCATGACAATCCACCAAGTAGTTTCAGAGAAGTAGTCGCTACAAGTTTTTACTATATAACTCTATGTAAACAAAGATGGCTGCTGGCAGCCATGTTGAACGTTGAATCAAAACGATTTTTGACAAGGATCAACATCATGCCATGCTGATCATTTTAGAAAAAGTCCCATATCAATATCACTTATAGTTTTCAAGAAGAAGTCGCTACAAACTTGTATTTTAAAACTCTATTTTTAGCTTTGGCGGCCATCTTGGATTTCACATCAACATGAATTTTTGCTAGGATCAACTAGACTTTATGGGCAACATTTCTGTAAAGTTTTATGAATATCCATCCAGTAGTTTCAGCTGTGAAGTCGCTACAAATAAAAGTTTACGGACAGACGGACGGACGGACGGACGACGGACGCCGCACCACGGCATAAGCTCTGCTGATCTCTGATCAGTAGAGCTAACAAGAACATTTTTTCCTTTTCACTTACATATTACAAAGAATCAGAGTTTAGCTTTATTTAAAAGAATTATGATTTATCTCGATGTTCAAGGAAACATCTTAATTTAAAAGATGCATTGCTTTGCTACTATATATGTTACTGAGTGTTAGATACACAACTATTTATAGCGTGACTGATATTTTACTTACTAACAGTTAAGACATAGAAAGCGTTACTAACCATGTGACAGCGCTGGTCCACCAGTTGAATGTGAGGAATTCATAGAATAATGTCATCGACGGCTGAAATACACAATTGTACCATGTTTTAGTGTCAACAAGGTTAACATATAAACATGCTCAATAGATCGAGGAGAAGGGGTCACTTCTCTAACAGACCAGTATTTCAATTCCCAACTGTATTGTTTTAAATTCAATGGACCTGTGTTAAGAGACCAATTGGAATTTATAGAATAATGTCATCGATGGCTGAAATACACAACTGTACCATATTTTAGTGTCAACAAGGTCGACAGATAAACCTACTCAAGAGATCGAGACGAAGGGATCACATTCTCTAACAGATATACAAATAATCTTACTACATTTTCATCATCTCGAATGTGCAGTAAGAAGACTTTTTATCACGTAATCTGAGATAAAGGAGAGTCGTGATACTGTGTATGGAGAATATGTGACTTACTATATTGAAGGAGAGAGTTCCTGCACCGGTTGTCTGATCGTCTGCCGACTCAGACGGACATGTGGCCTGGTAGTCCTGGTGCTCCAGTCTGTAAATATAAAACGCCAATCAAATTACCACTAAAATAGCATAATCAAGCATAATCACAGCTTGAACATTTTACATAAAAAACATTAAAAGCCAAAAACGTACAATGTGTGTTTTTAAATTCACATGTATCACTGATACACTTTATTGTCTGATTACTTCCCTTTGTCCGTAAGTTCCCATTATTGTTATGTAAACATTTTAGCACCCAGTTACTTCCCTTTGTTCATAATTTCATTAGTCCTATAGAGTAATACCAGGTTATATCGGACACCTTCGGGAAATTTCTTATATACGCACCGTTAGAAAAACAATACAAGGATAAACTCGGTTGTTACTAGTGTTACGATTCCAGTCCAATGTGCTATAATATGAATATGTTCCGCAAATGTATTTTAATCGAGTAAACACGTGTTTGAAGTAATAAACCATCGGCTGGGGAGTATCGGACAGTCAGCAGGTTGTATCAGACATCAAAAATGGGTTGATCGGACATGCATTTTTCAACTAATATGAAGTCATTTAAATGTGTTAATAACAAATAAACATGATTACCAGCTAGGTAGCAGGTATTTTATTAGTAAATGAGAATTATTGCATCTCCGAGGCTATGAACAAAACAAGAATTGCGTATAACATGTTCTTATACAGTTACAATAATTTTAAAATGGCGCAAATGCTTAACGGTATATATTCAGAGGAAAACACTGAAATTAGCTGTAAATAAACGAGGTAATGTGTACCTTCACTTTCTTACCACAAATGTTAGCCCTACGACGAGAAAGGAGTAACGTGCTTAAAAACCTTTCTATTAACATTTAGTAAATTGCAACTGATTTTCTCATGACGCGGGAACAGTTTACAAAATCTTACGGTCGCTATTTGTTTTTTTTGTGTGCGCTCTTTTTTCTACAGCGAAACCGTTGTGTACAATGAATTAGTCCCAGGTATCCATCATTATGTGAATTACCAGAGGCCCGTAAATTTATGTAATTTAGGGTTTGGTTAGAATAAAAGGATATTACATTTTACTTACTTTAGAAGCGTAGCGGTCTAGTTTTTACAAGTAGCGATCGTTGTTATGCACCGCGACATGTACGATCATGTTTATATGGATCGCGCGCTGTGACGATCCGTTACTTATCGTAAAGTAGCAAGGGAAATGTTAATATTGGAAATATTATTTAGATCTAGATCTTCATCGTTAATTTATTAGATCTAGAAACTATACTGGTTGTGTACCAGTTATCGTCATTCACCAGATTTCGTCATTATCAATAAAACGCTCGATGTTGTGATTATTTTTCGACCCCAGTTTACAAATCACTACACACTATCATCAGACGATTGGAGAGGAAAAAAATAGTTTAGAAATGTTAACATGCACTCTCAAACCAATCCGTTTACCTATATAAGTACCGTTATAAACAAAACACAATAGGGGAAAATCACGCGCTAATGCGCATGCGCAGGAAAATTTCCTTTTAAAATAGCTGACCTTTTACGTCGAACCATTGAATCAATTTGACGTGCCCAAAAATCTAAAAGCATGTGCTAAACATTTTCAGCCAAGGGAGACAACTAGATTTACATTTGCGGACAGTTATTTCCCTTTAAATTATGAACGTCGAAGTGAAGTAAATTACATCCGATACCTACAGTTGAAAAAACATTTTAAATTGTAGATATAATTTTTTTCTAGATATTTTTTTTTTGTGTATTCATGTGAAATGGTATATTTATGTTTCAATCAATAACTAAACACGTTTTCATCATCTCAAACATGGATTATTCGGTATTAAACTGAACATGACGATAACTACTACATTCAGCTCAGACGACCGGCCCAATTCAGTCTATATTTAGTAACGGTCACGTGACACTTGTTACTGAGAATAGGAACAATGTAAACACAGAATATTTACGGCAAAAGGGTAAGCTTCTCTATCGGCAAAATTATTTATGAGATGACTAGTTTTGATTTAGATATATTAAAGAATCAACATAAAAATGACGATATCTGGTATAAAGCCAGTACGGATATTATTTTCTAGGCAAAAGTACCCGCACATCTCTATTCAACACTAACATTAATGTCATAGTCTCAGGAGAGATTTCTGTCCGAAACAACCCAATGCGACGTTAAAGTTACGTTTTACACATGGGGTTTATCGGACACTTGTTTTTTTCTATCTTTTGATATTTTCCCCCTCAAATTGAAAATATTTCTTTTTTAATTATTAAAATAAATAAACAAAAGAAAACAAATTTAAAGGAATTTTACATTCACTATTCTTTATATTCTAGTTGTGTAACCGATGTTTAAAATTTCTGCGCTTTCTTAGTTTTCAGTCAGATAACGAAAGGGTGATCACTACTACAATCTGGTCCACACCAATCAAAACAGTCAATCCATTTCGTCACTTGTGCTTACGTATTTGTGTTTATGTAGGACAGAATTGTAAACAGACAGGAATAGCAATGCAGTTACAGTAGTATTGCATTTACTGGAGCTATAAATACAGATATTGTGAACTGTCCGAAGAACCCCGGCTGTCCGATATAAGCCGAGGAAGGGGGTAGTAGGATTGTGTGTCGGATATGGCAGTATCAAACTTGTTTTTTATGAAGTGTCTTCAATTACCAAGATATAGAGTAGGGAGGTATTTGGCTAGCTTTAAACCAAATCAAACTTTCGTTAATATAAACACTTGAACCAAGTTTGACATGTGACCCAGGGGTGGAGCCAAATTTGACCCCAGGGTCACCATTTGAACAAACTTGGTAGAGGACCATAAGCTCAGTGTAACTAGAACTGTCGCCAGAGGTGGACAAATACCCCCCGCTGGCAACTTGTTGCATGGTGGGTAAACATACAAGACTTTGTTCCTATAAGATATATAGACATATATTATAGAGAAAAAGCCCGGACAAGAATTTTCTATTTGACTACCAAGTATGAAATGCATTAAAAATACAAAGGGCCATAACTGAGTGGAATATTATCGAACTGGAACGTCACGACAATAAAATGTATGAGCATCACCACTTGATATTGATTCTTAACTGAGTGGAAAATTATCGAACCGGATTGTCACGACAATATGCGCATCTCCACTTGATATTGATTTTTAACTGAGTGGAAATTATCGAACCGGAACGTCACAATAATATGCGCATCTCCACTTGATATTGATGCTTTGTAGTAAGTTTCACGAAACTCTAACATGGGTTTTTAGAGATATAGCCCGAACAAGAATTTCGTATTATATATATATTAGATATACAATGGGCCATAACACAGCGGAAAATTATCACACTGGAACATTGATACTTCCTAGCAAGTTTCGCAAAATTGTAAGAAGAAGTTAATTGAGAAATAGGCCGGACAAGAATTGCGTCTACGGACAGATATAAGAAAAACAAAGGGCCATAACTCAGTGGAAAAATTATCGAACCGGAACGTCACGACAATATGCGCATCTCCACTTGATATTGTTTTTTAACTGAGTGGAAAATTATCAAACCGGAACGTCATGATAATATGCGCATGTCCACTCGATATTGATACTTCCTAGCAAGTTTCTCGAAATTCAAAGAAGGAGTTATTGAGAAATAGCCCGGACAAGAATTGCTTTGCAGGGGGTATAAATAAAAATATTAAACCTGCCTCTTGTAATTTCAGAGAAAAATATTTTTTAAGTTTGTCCCTATAAAAGTCTATGTAAAACAGGTGACCCCGGGGAGGGCTAAATTTGACTCCAGGGTCACCATTTGAACAAACTTGGTAGAGGATCATAAGCTGATGGTAAATATAAAATATTAAACCTTCGACTCTTGTAGTTTCTGAGAAGATTTTTTAAAAGATTTTCCTTATGTAACTCTATGTAAAACATGGGGTGGGGCCAAATTTGATAACAGGGTTACCATTTAAACAAACTTGGTAGAGGACCATAAGCTGAGTGTAAATACAAAATATTAAACCTTCGACTCTTGTAGTTTCAGAGATTTTTTTTAAACTGTTTCCTTATATATAAATAATATAAATCTATGTAAAACTGTGACCCCTGGGGCAGGGCCAAATTAGTCCCCAGGGTCACCATTTGAACAAACTTTGAACAAACTTTGTAGAAGAACATAAGCTGATAATAAATACAAAATATAAAACATGTAACTCTTGTAGTTTCAGAGAAGATGATTTTTTAAGTTTTTCCCTGTATCAGTCTATGTAAAACTGTGACCCCTGGAGAGGAGCCAAATTTGACCCCAGGTCCCCATTTGAACAATAGAGGACAATAAGCTGATGGTAAATACGAAATATTAAACCTTTGGCTCTCATGGTTTCAGAGAAGAATATTTTTTAAGAACTTACCCTTGTGCATAAAATGCTTGTACATGTATATGGGCCGCACTTACAAACATTATTTGCAGCACACCTGTTTCATAAGAATATAGTTTATAAAATATTATAAGTCTATGTAAAATTGTGACCCCTGGGGTGGGGCCAAATTTGACCCCAGGGTCACCATTTGAACAAACTTGATAGAGGATCCTTAAGCTGATAATAAATAAAAAATATTGAACCTTTTTCTCATGTAGTTTCAGAGAAGATTTTTGAAGTTCTTCCCTATAACTCTTATGAAAACTGATTCAACAAGGGCCCCTAAGCTTCCGATTAAACGAAAATGAACCAAGGTTTCTTGAGAGATAAAAAATAAAAATAAATAAATAAACAAGAGGCCCAAGAGGGCCTGTGGACGCTCTACTTGCTAAAACAGCTCATAGATTTAGATAGAGCTAGCTAGATATAACTCTCTTCTCCTATAGATTTAACAAAGGAAAATACAATATAGCATTTTTCAACAAATCAAGGGCCATAACTCTGCTATTACTAACAAGATCTAGCTGGTTTTCGAAATTGTCTAAGATTTCATTGATATGTATACCGCGCTTTGCACAACTAGACATCATACTAAGGCTTCCTGCCAAATTTCGTAGATAATCAACAAGCTGTTTAAGAGGAGTAGCGCCGACAAGAAATTTAAAATAAAAATGGCAAAGGGCCATAACTCCATCAGCGAACTGGAACAAAAGCGTGATATGCACAACTAGACATCTTACCGATGCTTCCTGCCAAGTTTCGTCGAAATTCAAGAAATTTTAAAGTAAGTGTCAAGTTATTAAAAAGATAATGAAAAAAAAAAATATATATATATATATTCAAATCGATCTACAACAAAAAAAAAATTGAAAAAGATTTAAAAAAAAAATAAAAATAATTAAATTAAAAAAAAAATTAAAAAAATTAAAACAATTGAAACAATTAAAAAAAAAATTGAAAAAAAAAAAAAAATCTAATTAAAAAAAAAAGAAATAAAAAAAAAAAAAAAAAATGTTACCCCCGGGGCGCGTCCAAATTTGACACCAGGATCAACATTTGAACAAACTTGGTAGAGGACCATAAGCTGATGCTACATGTAATACATGAGAGCTCTGTGCCATGTGGTTCCAGAGAAGAAGATTTTTTATCAGTTTTTGCCTAAAAAAGCCTTAGTAAAAGTGTGACCCCCAGGGTGGGGCCAAATGTGACCAATGGGTCACCATTTGAACAAACTTGGTAGAAGACCATAAGCTTATAGCAATTGCAAAATATTAAACCTCTGGCTCTTGCAGATTTTTTAAGTTTTTCCCTATACATGTCTATGTAAAACATGTGACCCTTGGGGCGGGGCCAGATGTGACCCCAGGGTCACCATTTGAATAAAATTGGTAAAGGACCATTAGCTTATAGCAACAGCAAAATATTAAACCTCTGGCTCTTGCAGTTTCAGAGAAGAAGATTTTTGAAGTTTTTCCCTATACATGTCTATGTAAAGCATGTGACCCTTGGGGCGGGGCCAAATGTGACCCCAGGGTCACCATTTAAACAAACTTGGTAAAGGACCATAAGCTTATAATAAATGTAAAATATCAAACCTCTGGCTCTTGTAGTTTCCGAGAAGAAGATTTTTTAAAAAAAAATCCTACAAGTCTATGTAAAACTGTGACCCTCGGGGCGGGGACAAATTTGACCCCAGGGTCACCATTTGAACAAACTTAGTAGAGGACCATAAGCTGATGCTACATGTAATAGATTAGAGCTCTGTGCCATGTGGTTCCAGAGAAGAAGATTTTTTTCAGTTTTTCCCAATACAAGCCTATGTAAAACTGTGACCCCCGGGGTGGGGCCAAATGTGACCCCTGGGTCACCATTTGAACAACTTGGAAGAGGACCACAAGCTTATAGCAAATGCAAAATATTAAACCTCTGGCTCTTGCAGTTTCGGAGAAGATTTTTTAAGTTTTTCCCTATACATATCTATGTAAAACATGTGACCCTTGGGGCAGGGCCAAATGTGACCCAAGTCACCATTTGAACAAACTTGGTAACGGACCATAAGTTTATAGTAAATGCAAAATATCAAACCTCTGGCTCTTGTAGTTTCCGAGAAGAAGATTTTTTAAAAAAAAGTCCTATAAAATGTCCTATATAAGTCTATGTAAAACTGTGACACCCGGGGCGGGGACAAATTTGACCCCAGCGTCACCATTTGAACAAACTTAGTAGAGGACCATAAGCTGATGCTACATGTAATACATGAGAGCTCTGTGCCATGTGGTTTCAGAGAAGAAGATTTTTAAAACTTTTTTCCTATATGTCTATATGAAAAACATGCAAAATCTCAATATACAAATGTTGGACCCCCGAAGCACGGCCATTTTTGACCCCGGGGACTTTATTTGAACAAACTTGATAGTCTTGGCGCTGGCGATCATTTTAAAAGAAAAACTGTTGAAATCTGTCTAGCCGTTCTGGAGAAGAAGATTTTTTAAGGTTTCGACCATATATGGTAATGGCAGCCATCTTGGATGTAGCGCTGACCTAATTTTTACAAATCTAAAAAGCATTCATCTAAGGATCATCCATGTGAAAATTGGTCAAAATTAGCCAAGCGGTTTCTGAGAAGTCGTTTGAAGAATTCCCTTTACATGTCTATGTAAAACATGTGACCCTTGGGGCGGGGCCAAATGTGATGCTAAGGTCACCATTTAAACAAACTTGGTAAAGGACCATAAGCTTATAGTAAATGCAAAATATCAAACCTCTGGCTGTTGTAGTTTCTGAGAAGAAGATTTATAAAAAAAAAATCCTATATAAGTCTATGTAAAACTGTGACCCACGGGGCTGGGACAAATTTGACCCCAGGGTCACCATTTGAATAAACTTAGTAGAGGACCATAAGCTGATGCTACATGTAATACATGAGAGCTCTGTGCCTTGTGGTTTCAGAGAAGAAGATTTTTTAAAGTTGTTTCCTACATGTCTAGTATATGAAAAACATGCAAAACCTCAATATACAAACTTTGGACCCCCGGGGCACGGCCATTTTTGACCCCGGGGATTTTATTTGAACGATCTTGATAGACTAGGCGTTGGCGATCATTTTAAAAGAAAAACTGTTGAAATCTGTCGAGCGGTTCTGGAGAAGAAGATTTTTTAAGGTTTCGACCATATATGGTAATCGCAGCCATCTTGGATGTAGCGCTGATCTAATTTTAACAAATCTAACAAGAGGCCCAAGAGGGCCTGTGGACGCTCTACTGGCTAACATGGCTCTTATAACATCAATGAAGCGAGTGACTGCCATTAACGTTTTTTTGGAAGTTTCGGGAAAAAACAGCTTTTGAACTAAATCAAGGGCCATAACTAAAGAATCTGTTAAAGTTCAGTAAAGATCAGATGAAAATGAAGACCCTACCTTTAACGAGGCAAAATATAGCATTTTTAACTAAATCAAGAGCCATAACTCCTCTGTTACTGGTCCGACTGGTCCAACATAGAGCTAAAAAAATTATTAATTAAAAAAAAAAAAAAAAAAAAATTAAAAAAATTAAAAAAAAAAATTTAAAAAAAAAAAAAAAAAATTAAAAAATTAAAAAAAAAAAAAATTAAAAAAAAAATATATTAATTTAAAAAAATAATTAAAAAAATAAAAGTTTGGTAACGATCGGATGAAAAATGAAGGCCCTCTCGTCTTTACGAGGCAAAATATAGCGTTTTGAACTAAATCAAGGGCCATAACTAAGTTGTTACTGGTCCGATATGTTTGGTTTTCTAACTTGTCCGAGCTTTCATTGATATTAACAATCTGATAAAGTTTGGTAAAGATCGGATGAACAATGAAGCCCCAATCGTCTTAATGAGGCAAACTTTAGCATTTTTAACTAAATCAAGGGCCATAACTCCGCTGTTACTGGTCCGATATGGCTAGTTTTCGAACTTGCTCGAGCTTGCATTGATAATTACAATCTGATAAAGTTTGGTAAATATCAGATGAACAATGAAGCCCCTATCGTCTTAACGAGGCAAAATATAGCATTTTTAACTAAATCAAGGGCCACAACTCCGCTGTTACTGGTCCGATATGGTTGGTTTTCGAACTTGTTCGAGCTTTCAATGACATTAACAATCTGATAAAGTTTGATAAAGATCGGATGAACAATGAAGCCTCTATCGTCTTAGCGAGGCAAAATATAGCATTTTTAACTAAATCAAGTGCCATAACTCTGGTGTAACTGGTCCGATCTGGCTGGTTTTCGAACTTGTCCGAGCTTTCATTGATATTAACAATGTGGTAAAGTTTGGTATAGATAGGTTGAATAATGAAGGCCCTATTGTCTTAACGAGGCAAAATATAGCAATATAGCATTTTTAACTAAATTTAGGGCCATAACTCCGCTGTTACTTGGCAGATCTGGCTGGTTTTCGAACTCATCCGAGCTTTCATTGATATTAACAACCTGTTAAAGTTTAGTAAAGATTAGATGAAAAATGAAGGCCCTATCGTCTTAACGAGACAAAAGTTAACAACGGACGGACGACGGACGGACGACGGACGGACGGACGGACGACGGACAACTCGGCATCCCATAAGCTCTGCTGGCCTTCGGCCAGTAGAGCTAAAAAGCATTCATCTAAGGATCATCCATGTGAAGTTTGGCCAAAATTAGCCAAGCGGTTTCTGAGAAGTCGATTGAAGAAAAGTTAACGGACGACGGAAGACGGACAACACACCATCCCATAAGCTCTGCTGGCCCTTGGCCAGTAGAGCTAAAAATAAAACAAGAGGTTTTGATAGCTAGAACTAGATCAGCATTCCTGTGAAGTTTCATGAAAATCTGTCTAGTAGTTTCAGAGGAGTAGTCGCTACAAGTTTTTACTCTATTACTCTGTGTAAATAAAGATGGCCACTGGTAGCCATGTTTAATGTCATATCAAAATAATTTAACAAGGGCAAACATCATGTCATGCTAATCATTTTAGAAAAATATCACTTATAGTTTTCAAGAAGTAGTTGCTACAAACTTGTCTTTGAAAAATCTATTTTTAGCTGTCATGGCCACCTTGAATTTCCGGCTGACCTGACATCAAGAGCAACATTCCTGTGAAATTTAATGAAAATCCGTCAAGTAGTTTCAAAGGAGTAGTCTCTACAAGTGTTTACTATATAACTATGTATACAAATATGGCTGCTGGCAGCCATCCCTCCAATTTTCGACAAGGATCAACATCATGTCATGCTGATCATTAGCTCTACTGGCCAAGGGCCAGCAGAGCTTATGGGATGGTGAGTTGTCCGTCTTCCGTCGTCTGTCGTCCGTCGTCCGTCAACTTTTCTTCAAACGACTTCTCCTCAGAAACCGCTTGGCTAATTTTGACCAAACTTCACATGGATGATCCTTAGATGAATGCTTTTTAGATTTGTTAAAATTAGGTCAGCGCTACATTCAAGATGGCTGCCATTACCATATATGGTCGAAACCTTAAAAAATCTTCTTCTCCAGAATTGCTGGACAGATTTCAACAGTTTTTCTTTTAAAATGATTGCCAACGCCTAGAATATAAATTTTGTTCAAATAAAGTCCCCGGGGTCAAAAATGGCCGTGCCCCGGGGGGTCCAAAGTTTGTATATTGAGGTTTTGCATGTTTTTCATATAGACATATAGGAAAAAACTTTAAAAAATCTTCTTCTCTGAAACCACAAGGCACAGAGCTCTCATGTATTACATGTCACATCAGCTTATGGTCCTCTACTAAGTTTGTTCAAATGGTGACCCTGGGGTCAAATTTGTCCCCGCCCCGGGGGTCACAGTTTTACATAGACTTATATAGGATTTTTTTTTAAAAATCTTCTTCTCGGAAACTACAACAGCCAGAGGTTTTACTATAAGATTATGGTCCTTTACCAAGTTTGTTAAAATGGTGACCCTCGGGTCACATTGGCCCCGCCCCAAGGGTCACATGTTTTATATAGACATGTATAGGGAAAAACTTAAAAAATCTTCTTCTCTGAAACTGCAAGAGCCAGAGGTTTAATATTTTGCATTTGCTATAAGCTTGTGGTCCTCTACCAAGTTTGTTCAAATGGTGACCCAGGGGTCACATTTGGCCCCACCCCACCCCACCCCACAATTTCGAAAAACAGCTAGATCTTGTTAGTAATAACAGAGTTATGGCCCTTGATTTGTTGAAAAATGCTATATTGTATTTTCCTTTGTTAAATCTATAGGAGAAGAGAGCTATATCTAGCTATATCTATCTAAATCTATGACTGTTTTAGCCAGTAGAGCGTCCACAGGCCCTCTTGGGCCTCTTGTTTTAGACACAGAACCATATCAATATCACTTATAGTTTTGAAGAAGTAGTCGCAACAACTTGTTTTTTAAAAATCTATTTTTAGCTTTGGTGGCCATCTTGGATTTCACATCAATGTGAATTTTTGCTAGGATCAACTAGACATCATGGGCAATATTCCTGTAAAGTTTCACGAAAATCCATCCAGTAGCTTCAGAGGAGTAGTCGCCGCAAAAAATGTTTACGGACAGACAGACTTGTTCGAGCTTTCATTGATAAAAAGACCCGGGTAAAGTTTGGTACAGATCCGATTAATAATAAAAGCCTTATCGTGTTCACAAGGCAAAAGTTAACGGACGACGGACAACTCATCTCATAAGCTCCGCTGGCCTTCGGTCAGTAGAGCTGAAAATCATTGACTGGAACTAGATTTGAACCAAGAACCTTAAGCTTTCATTTGTTATTTAATACATGTAGGTATAACCATTAGACCATGGATATTTGTTGATACGTTGCAACATTTTTAACACTAAACAAGCATTACTCAATAGCTTGTGCACAAAAGCCTACTAGTTTAGAGTTCAACTCTTAAAGGGAATGTAGCGCCACCATCATTATTATTATTTAGAGTTCTGAAAAACTTGAAAAAGGGTGAAAGAATTATCAAAATCGGATGATAAACAAAGAAGATATGATCATTTAAATTTTCTGTTGAATCGGATACGGAAGCCGCCATTTTGAGAGCTATGACATTATGGTTCTACATGACCATATATGAAATATTTATAAATATGAAAATTTAATGATTTATAGGGAAAAATGACAACAACTGAATGACAAAATGGAATACTTAATGGCAATAATGCTTTACATTATATGACCATTACACTCTTTTGCAGTGATTTTCTTTGTTTTAAATGATATTTATCAATATTCCATATATGGTAATATGGAACTATGATGTCATAGTTCTCAAAATGGCGGCTCCCATATCCGTTTAAGAACAACCTTTAAATGGTCATTTTCCGTTTAAGAACAACCTTTAAATGGTCATATCTTCTTTGTTTATCATCCGATTTTGATAATTCTTTCACCTTTTTCCAAGTTTTTCAGAACTCTCAATAATAGAGCTTGTTTGGCTGTGTCGCTATATTCCCTTTAAATAAACAAGCTCTACTGATAGGTTTTTAATAGCCAGATCAGCCATGGGGACTATTTTTTTAATGAAACCTGAATTAGGTTATACATATATATTAAGATCCAACTAAGTAATTGCTCTTTTTTAAATTTTTGTCCAGGACCAACTAAATATCATGCCAATCATTTTGGTGAAGTTATCAAATCAATAACACTTATGGTTTCTGAGAAGTAGATGTCATAAAATTGTATTTTAAAATGTTCTTTGTACTGTGGAGGCCATCTTGAATTCCCTGTCCACCTGAGTTTTATTTAGGATCAACCAGACAACAAGATCACACTCCTGTAAAGTTTTATGGAAATCCATCAAATCCATCAAGTAGTTTCAAAGGAGTAGTTGCCACAAGATTTTCCTATATAACGTAATGTAAACAAAGATGACCGCTGGTGGTAATATTTGACATCACATCAAAATGAATTTTGTTTAGGATCAACAACATGTCATGTTGGTCATTCTCATAAAGGCACCAAATCAATATCACTTATGGTTTTTGAGAAATAGTCGCCACAAAATTGTAATTTTAAAATCTATTTTTAGCTGTGTTGGCCATCTTGAATTAAGGTCAACCTAATTTTTGCTTAGGACCGACAAGTCATCAAGAGCAACATTCCTGTGAATATTGATAATGCATGTGAGATTATACTGGAATATTGATAATGAATGTGAGGTTATACTGGAATATTGATAATGGAAGTGAGGTTATACTGGAATATTGATAATGCATGTGAGGTTATACTGGAATATTGATAATGAATGTGAGGTTATACTGGAATATTGATAATGAATGTGAGGTTATACTGGAATATTGATAATGAATGTGAGGTTATACTGGAATATTGATAATGCATGTGAGGTTATACTGGAATATTGATAATGGAAGTGAGGTTATACTGGAATATTGATAATGGAAGTGAGGTTATACTAGAATATTGATAATGAATGTGAGGTTTACTGGAATATTGATAATGGAAGTGAGGTTATACTGGAATATTGATAATGAATGTGAGGTTATACTGGAATATTGATAATGAATGTGAGGTTATACTGGAATATTGATAATGGAAGTGAGGTTATACTGGAATATTGATAATGAATGTGAGGTTATACTGGAATATTGATAATGAATGTGAGGTTATACTGGAATATTGATAATGCATGTGAGGTTATACTGGAATATTGATAATGAATGTGAGGTTATACTGGAATATTGATAATGGAAGTGAGGTTATACTGGAATATTGATAATGCATGTGAGGTTATACTGGAATATTGATAATGAATGTGAGGTTATACTGGAATATTGATAATGGAAGTGAGGTTATACTGGAATATTGATAATGGAAGTGAGGTTATACTGGAATATTGATAATGGAAGTGAGGTTATACTGGAATATTGACAATGGAAGTGAGGTTATACTGGAATATTGATAATGGAAGTGAGGTTATACTGGAATATTGATAATGAATGTGAGGTTATACTGGAATATTGATAATGGAAGTGAAGTTATACTGGAATATTGATAATGCATGTGAACTTACACTGGATTATTGTAAAGTTGATGATGAATGTCAGGTTGTATTGGAACACTGTAACGAATGTTAAGTTATACTGGAATATTGTAAACTTGAAGATGAATGTCTGGTTGTGTTGGAATATTGATAATGAATGTCAGCTTATACTGGAATATTGTAAACTTGATGATGAATGACAGGTTGTGCTTGAATATTAATAATGAATGTGAGCTTATACTGGAATATTGTAAACTTGATGATGAATGACAGGTTGTGCTGGAATATTGATAATGAATGTGAGCTTATACTGGAATATTGTAAACTTGATGATGAATGACAGGTGTTGGAATATTGATGATGAATGTGAGCTTATACTTGAATATTGTAAACTTGATGATGAATGACAGGTTGTGTTGGAATATTGATAATGAATGTGAGCTTATACTGGAATATTGTAAACTTGATGATGAATGACAGGTTGTGTTGGAATACTGATAATGAATGTGAGCTTATACTGGAATATTGTAAACTTGATGATGAATGTCAGGTTGTGTTGGAATATTGATAATGAATGTGAGCTTATACTGGAATATTGTAAACTTGATAATGAATGTGAGGTTGTGTTGGAATATTGATAATGAATGTGAGCTTATACTGGAACATTGTAAACTTGATGATGAATGTCAGGTTGTGTTGGAATATTGATAATGAATGTGAGCTTATACTGGAATATTGTAAACTTGATGATGAATGACAGGTTGTGTTGGAATATTGATAATGAATGTGAGCTTATACTGGAATATTGTAAACTTGATGATGAATGACAGGTTGTGTTGGAATATTGATAATGAATGTGAGTTTATACTGGAATATTGTAAACTTGATGATGAATGACAGGTTGTGTTGGAATATTGATGATGAATGTGAGTTTATACTGGAATATTGTAAACTTGATGACAGGTTGTGTTGGAATATTGATGATGAATGTGAGCTTATACTGGAATATTGTAAACTTGATGATGAATGACAGGTTGTGTTGGAATATTGATGATGAATGTGAGTTTATACTGGAATATTGTAAACTTGATGATGAATGACAGGTTTTGTTGGAATATTGATGATGAATGTGAGTTTATACTGGAATATTGTAAACTTGATGATGAATGTCAGGTTGTATTGGAATATTGATAATGAATGTGAGTTTATACTGGAATATTGTAAACTTGATGATGAATGCCAGGTTGTGTTGGAATATTGATGATGAATGTGAGCTTATACTGGAATATTGTAAACTCGATGATGAATGACAGGTTATATTGGAATATTGATAATACATTTTAGGATATGATAAAAATTAATAATGAAAGCGAACTAAACTGGATATAGTAATAATAAATGTAAGCATATACTGAGATACTGATAACTTTTATCGAATATTAGCTCATACTGGAAGAATTATAAGGGAATGTTACCTATTGGATTATTGATATAAACTTTTTAATGCTTCTTGTATAAGTTGACAAAATGGATCTATTTACCTGTTATATACAGAACTGTTGAGTTCCTTCATAATCTCCGGGTCTACTCGACCAAAAAAACTGCCGACCTGCAGAAATTAATCAAAATTCAATTCATTATCATGACAATCTTGAAGATAGCTTAAAGGTAGATAAGCTCTACGTTAATTTTTGGATAACTCTATAAACTAGAACTATCACTGAAGGTGATGCATAACCCCTCTTTTTTTTAAATATAAATTCTAAGTAAAACAAAGGTCCATAATTCTAAATTGCAGAATTGAAAACCTTGATGCAGAGACACATCATATCATCACGTGTAAGCTGTATCCCAAATGTAATAATAAGCCATGAACATATATCAAGTGAAAGCCACATATGAAGTTCATTATACAATATGACAGTGGAAAATTCTAAGTGAAACAAAGCACCATAATTCTGTAACAAATGCTGCTACTGTAAGCTATCAACAGAAATAAGGCAACAATTTCGATGCAAGTCAATGGTCCGGAACAGTGCAAACATATGTGTGACTAGCTGGATTTCATACTGATACTTCCAAAGTATCGTCCGAAGTAGTGCGGACAAGAAAGTGTGACGTACAGGATGGGCGGACAGACAAGATCAACACTACATGCCCTCCCTCATACTGATACTTCCAAAGTATCGTCAGGAGTAGTGCGGACAAGACAGTGTGATGTACAGGATGGGCGGACAGACAAGATCAACACTACATGCCCTCCCCCTATATATGGCAGGGGATTAAAAACAAGAAGATGGCAAAGCTTACATTTGGATAATATTGTTCCTGATTAGTAGCAATAACGAAGGCTCCATCATCCAACAGATAGCAGCCTAGCTGGTTTGGGAGAGAGCAGTCGTAGTAGACGGATCTGTAATTCAGAACTTTAGTGATATTTTCCATACGCTCCTTTATTCTCTTGTGGGTAAATACTGCTCCAACAACTAAGAATGAAAAGAAGCAGTGGTATAATATCATGTTCTACAAAGTTTGTACATTGGTTTGGACTGATGAAAATTAGATCTACATTATTTTGTGCCTAATTTAACATGCTCACACTTATCCTAATATCTGGAAGTAACACTTATATTAAAAATGTAAGACCTTAACCTTGGACCTATTCACCCCAAAATGAATAGGGGTCATTACCTTACCATGGACAGTCCACCTGTGAAGTTTCATGTATGTGGCCATAACTCTTGAAGAGTTGTAGAACACTCTTGAAGAGTTATAGAACATTCTTGAACTCAGAAGGTTTCTAGGTTACATTGCACCATTGCGTTTGTGCTTCCATGGTGTATAGTCAAATAGTGCCTAATAAAAAACTTTTCCCTGCCTTACTAGCGATACAAAATGCATACTTTTGATTGCTTTTTGTTATTATTACCTATAATTCAGCCAAATGATGTATTGTGAACATTGATTAGTGCTTGTTTGAGATATTTAATTATAATTGACATAGACAGTAAAGCGAAAGTAGAAATGGGGTAAATCTATCTGTGACTAGTCAAAATAGAACGTGACGTCATTCAACAGATTGGCTTGTTCTTACATGATACATGACCCCCTGTTTTTATTGCATTTTTATATTGGCGGACGCTCAAACGTTTGATTGAAATGTGTTTTAAAATGTTCTACGGAGAAAAATGTGCATTTTTTCTCTCTTGATATACATTCGCCCTATATAAAACAAAGACGGAAAATCAATGGTGCAATGTAACCTTCTAGTATCAGGTCATGGTGACCTTGACCTTGAACCTAATGACCCCAATATGTATAATGGTCATTTTCTAATATCAAGGAAACTCGACTTGTAATTTCATAAATGTGGCTATCTCTTGAAGCGTTATAGAGCAGACAAGGTTGTGTCTACAGACCGACAGAAGGACGGACTGAATCCATTATTAGTATACCAAACCTAAACTTTGTTTTGCGGGGGTATACAAAGACAACCTACCTGCAGCCTTGTACTTCAGATCTGGTCCACCAAAACTAGGATTGTTCACAGTAATAGACTTGACAATGGTCACATCTCCCACTGTACCGTTTCCCTGGGATTCTGTAATGTAATAGCCAGACATCGTGATGATGATGATGATGATGATGATGATGATGATAGTGGTGGAGGGAAGACTGACAACATTATTATAATGATGAAGATGATAACAATGAGGAGAACAGCGATGGAGGTATTGAAGCTGGTGATATGATGGTGATGGTGGTGATATTGATGATACTGATGGTGATATTGATGGTGATGGAGAGGAGGACAATGGTGGTGATATTGATAATGATGGTGATATTGTCTCCATTGAATACTCACAGACCTAGAGATGAAAGATGCACAGAATTGTTTTCTTCTCCATTTCTAGGCAAATTATAATTAGTTTTGATGATCGACAAAGGTGGTGTTGAAGATGATGGTAAGGGTTATAACAACTGCGTAAATGATTATAAAGGCATGGACAATAATGCTGATAATGATGACAAGGATAATACTGATGATGAAGCTATTAGTGATGACAACCTTACACGCGATGACAATGACAACAATGATGGTGATAACAACAATGCTGATCTTTATTGTTTAGGTCATTTGTTTTAGCAAAATTTATTTTTTGACTTTTCAGAATTCAACTGGTCAGGGTTCCGGAAATACGGTTGCCCGACGCCCCGGGCAAGTGGATTTTGGGTGCGGGCAAGTGACCTTAGCAAATCTGGTTGCCCGCCACTTGCCCGACGGACATTTCCATTCCAGAACAAATCAAGTGACAAACTAGCAATATCAGAATTTCATTTTGATAACTGAATAAAACTTGCCACTGTTTTTTTCGCCGCTAGCGATTGTTAATAAGATCAAACAACTTTCGGTACAAATCAACAATCTCGCCCAGGCAGCTTAATTTGTGGCATTATTTCAATAAACAACCTAATTAACCCACACGTTTGAAAACAACAATCCTGACACGACCGTCAGACGTGTGTCCATCAGCCAATGAAATCGCGGCAATTATGTCCGTGACCTTCCAACCATAAATTCAGAAATCTCTGAACGTTATTTGGACCTTCCACCAATCAAATCAGAAAACTCTTTCTTAATTTGCAAATTTAATGTGTCAATATAATGATTGACAGACCCACGTGACGTTATGTTTTTGTTAAGATAATTTTGCCGAAGATTTTTTCGTAACGAAAATACATTTCTTTTACTCGAAGCACTCGTTTACCAATGCGATTTTATCAGGTATTTGGTGTATTTCATTGATATAATCTGTAATTAAACGTATATGGAAGTGCATACTACACAAATAAGTTGCATAACTTAGCGATATGCGCATGGCATGGGTTTTCGCGATTTCAGAACCAATCACGGAACTTTTTCTCAAGTTCTGAATTTTCGCTTTTGATAAATAAGGTTACTGCTACTACTTCTTAAACAATTCCTAGGGAACCCTATTCATGCCTCTTGCTTTCATATAATTCCCTTTAGTTAAAATACAAAGTCGTAGGAACGTTACCATGTTTGCAGAAATTGGGGGCCAAGTGAATATTTTTAAAAACGTTTTTGTCTTGTTTCTTTGCTTGTCGCACATTTAAATGAATACAATAGCTTCTTTTTTTTCTTGTCAACTGGTTAATTGTACACACTGTGACATTAAAAATTCCATACATATTTTAAAAACGTTTTTGTCTTGTTTCTTTGCTTGTCACACATTTAAATGAATACAATAGCTTCTTTTTTTTCTTGTCAACTGGTTAATTGTACACACTGTGACATTAAAAGTTCCATACACCAGCTGCCAAGCATTTTTTTTGGATGGTCATCAAAAATGATGGGGTTGTGTGTGTGGTGATTGGTGGGGTTGGAGGGCGGAATAAAATGAGGTTGTATACTGTCTCATCATTTTATGATTTAAGTAACACAAAGATGTAATAGACACAAAAGAAGAAAATGCAACCATTTGATTTTTTTATATGAATAAATACAATGTATTAACTAATTCATAAAATACATTCTCCCTTCCTTTTCTAACTAAGTATAATGGTCCAAATTATGCGGCGGTCCGTCCCGTTTAACACGAATAATGGTCAGCGCCAATTTTTGGGGCAATTAAGTGTTCTTAAATGTGGGACAAGTGACATTATGGGAAAGGCAAGTGACATTATGGGCAGGGCAAGTGACTTTTGAAAATCCACTTGCCCTGGGCAAGTGGATTTTCAAAATATTTCCAGAACCCTGCTGGTACCTAAATCAGTTGTATATCATTAAAAAAAACAGTTTTAGTGGTTAATAAAAATACCTTTCTTTTTAAAATCGGTTGAGAAATAAAACTTTCACATGCGGAAGTTCATTTTGATGCAAAAATCTGCTGCATGAAAATTTTAGAAAATATGTTTCTTTACAATTTTTAACAAAGAATAGTTTAAACATAAATTAAGACACTCTGAGTTTTATAGCAAAACATTAAGGTTAACTGAAGTTATTTGATTTTAGTTTAATTTTCTGATTTCCCTGCAACAAGGAGTTTACATGGGAAAAGCCCCATCTAAAAAGCATTTTGGGTGTACAATATTTATTTCTCAACCGATTTTCAAAACTAAGATATTTTACCACTAAAAATTCATTCCTGTTCTAGTGATGTAATTTATGTACGTATTATTAAAATTGCTCATGTTGTTGCTGAAAACCCTTTGGCAGAAACAAACACCCCGAACAATAGGTCAAATATGATGATGAATAGAAGGTTATTGATGATGATGATGATGATGATGATGATGATGATTATTATGTCAAAACTGATGACGAAGATGACCCCATTGATGATGATGATGATGAGTATGATGATGGAGAGATTAGATTGATCGAGAAGATGTGAAGCAATAATGATGACAAGAACCTTGATACGGATGAACAGGAGGTGGAGGATAATTATGATGCTGATCATGAGTATGCTAAAACTAGTTATAAAGATACTGATGAGTATGATGATGGAGAGATACGAGTGATCGAGAAGATGTGAAGCAATAATGATGACAAGAACCTTGATACGGATGAACAGGAGGTGGAGGATAATTATGATGCTGACCATGATTATGATAAAACTAATTATAAGATACTGATGAGTATGATGATGGAGAGATACGAGTGATCAAGAAGATGTGAAGCAATAATGATGACAAGAACCTTGATATGGATGAACAGGAGGTGGAGGATAATTATGATGGTGACCATGATTATGCTAAAACTAGTTATAAGATACTGATGAGTATGATGATGGAGAGATACGAGTGATCAAGAAGATGTGAAGCAATAATGATGACAAGAACCTTGATAGTGATGAACAGGAGGAGGAGGATAATTATGATGCTGACCATGATTATGATAGAACTAATTATAAAGATACTGATGAGTATGATGATGGAGAGATATGAGTGATCGAGAAGATGTGAAACAATAATGATGAGGACGAGGACCTTGATTTGGATTTGGATGAAGAGGAGGAGGATAATTATGATGATAATCATGA
This sequence comes from Cyrtodaria siliqua, assembly GCA_037043455.1. Lineage (NCBI taxonomy): Eukaryota > Metazoa > Mollusca > Bivalvia > Adapedonta > Hiatellidae > Cyrtodaria > Cyrtodaria siliqua. Next base: position 177,428 of record JAWPHD010000857.1, on the reverse strand, counting down.
TTATAATAAAACTGATTATAAAGATACTGATGAGTATGATGATGGAGAGATATGAGTGATCGAGAAGATGTGAAACAATAATGATGAGGACGAGGACCTTGATTTGGATTTGGATGAAGAGGAGGAGGATAATTATGATGATAATCATGATTATAATAAAACTGATTATAAAGATACTAATAATGATTGTGGAGGTGAACATCTATGGTAGATGTTCATCTGGCAGTCCGAGGAGACCGATATGTTATTTGGGGGTTACCACCTGGCCTTTTCTCCTGACCTGACATGTTACAAAGCTGCAGGGCGAAGGTTACCAAGGTTAGTAATAATGTGTGTGTTGTGTGTTTATTGTGGGGTTTACATGTTATTACAGAGTGTTGCATTCCTTGTTGAAGAATGCCGGTACAGAGGTGATCACACTGTGGTCACGCATACACAAAGTTGTATATTACTTAATGAGTATGATGAAGGTGTGATATCAGTGATCATTTTTCTACTGATAATGACCATACTATAATCATACTAGTGCAAGGTGCTTACCACTGTCTAGTAAATATGGAGTGCTGAACAAATATTGTGGACTGTCAATAGATCTCTTGAAATAGTTTGCCTTCCACGTGTCTCTTTTATCCACGAACATGTCCAAGAGGTCCTCACTGAAACCGTACACTAAAGGTATCTCAATCACATACAGTTTTAAAACAATCAATGCATACATCTGTATTGCAAGCAACATAAAATGTCCATTACAAGTAAAATAGTCCATGCATAGAAATGTTAATTCCCAAGAAAAAAAGTCAATGTATAAAATGAATTTCCATTCCAAGTATAATAGTCCATTCCAAGTATAATAGTCCATTCAATAAATGTGAAATATTTCATCTAAAAATGTACATTTCATCTATAAATGTACATTCCAACTTCCAAAGTAAAACAGTCCATCTATAAATTCCATTCCTAGTAAAACAGGCCATGCACATTCCAATTAAACCATACCAGCACATTCCAATTAAACCATACCAGCACATTTCATTCAGAAAATCAACATTGTGTATATTTTTAAGCCCACACAAAATGCAATGTGGATTTTTCTATCTGTAATTAATTTTCAAACCGATCCAACGTTTTATAAAACATATTTAAATGTAAGTTTAAAATCATATGGTGAATGAATCCAGCTAATCTAGTAAGGACTAAGGAAATAGTTTCAAAAGTCGTGAACATCTCCCAGTTTTGTGCGACACAGAAGCATGCCAACTGTAAAATAGGTAACATGTCAAACAGTTAGATTATCAAGTAATGTACTAACGAAGATTTGTAAAAGCATACATGTAGAAAATATAGTTTATATGCAACAGTAGTGGTTCTTGCAGTAATAAAACAAACATAAAATATTTTCACATACAGTCAAACCTGCACAAGAGGCCACCTGCTTTTAAGAAACCATCCTTCCAGTTCCCATCTGTATTATTTTATTATATTAAAATGGACCTGTATTAAGATGTCACCTGCTTTTAAGAAACAACCCTTCCAGTTCCCAATTGTAACAAGAAGTCAATGACCTTGAAGCTCTACTGATAGATTTTGATAGCAAGATCAGCCATGGGAACCTGTGAAGTTTTATGGAAATAAGACCAACACTTTCAGAGTAGTAGTTGCCACAAGTTTTTCCTATATCACTCTATGTAAACAAGAGGCCCAAGAGGGCCTACAAGAGGCCCAAGAGGGCCTGTATCACTCTACTGGCTACATTCCCTTTAATAAACAATTTTTGCTCTTCCCTCTAGGGTCCTGTAACACACAGGTTTGACTGTATACCATTTAAAAGTAAAATAACAATGTGCTGATTTATTACATTTTGTCATCAGGTGAGACATACATTAACAATGTGCATAAACAAGAGCTGTCGGAGAACAGCGCAGCTCGACTATTCGATTTTTCGGAGAATAATAAATTTATAGCTAGTATATACAATGTACCATCAGAAAACAAGGCTACAACAATGTGGGGTGGGGTTGGGAGCACAACATTGGAGGTATGGGCGGTGAGGGGGCAACATATATGTGTAAGAATTGACCAAAACTACACAGAAATATGTAAAAAAAAAAGAAAAAAAAAAAGACTTCGAGTTTTAAGTGGGGGGCGGGGTGGGGTGGGAGAGAGGCGTGGTGGATGGTGGGGGGAGTGGGGGTGGTGAGGGCAACATATATGTGTAAGAAGCTATGTAATAATTCACCAAAACAACACAAAAATATGAAGAAGGGGCAACATATATGTGTAAGAATTGACAAAAGCAACACAGAAATATGTAAAAAAAAAAAAAAAATTCAAGTGCGGGTGGGGTGGGGGGAGCATGGGTGGGGGGGGCGAGGCGGGAGTGATTTGGCGGTGGGGGGGAGGGTGCAACATATATGTGTAAGAATTGACTAAAACAACAAGGAACTAGAAATTGTTATTGTCCATGGGACAAAAACGTATGGCTTCCCCACTTGCCCGAACAGACATAATTGACGACTCTAGGTCCAACTGTTCTTTATTGATCTGAGATCGTTTTGATATTCAATATCCTTGTGACTGTATCTACTATCTGTATCAGTAAGGCCACAGAAAAAAATATGTGTGGTTCAAGGAACCCGACCGACCCTATTTTTTTAAAGGGCCGACCCTAAAACTTCTTTATATGCAAAAATTGAAAAAAATATATAAAAAAAAAAAAAAATCAAAAAAAAAAAAAAAAATTAAACAAAAAATTAAAATTAAAAAATATTTAAAAAAATTCTAAATTAAAAAAAAAAAAATCAAAAAAATTCTAAATTAAAAATCAATAGGGGTCATCTACTGGTCATGACCAACCATCCTTCCAAGTTTGAGGACCCTAGGTCCAACCATTCTCTAGTTATTGATCGGACATAGTTTCTCCGCAACCTTGACCTTTGACCTAGTGACCCCAAAATCAATAGGGTCATCTACTGGTCATGACCAACCATCCTTCCAAGTTTGAGGACCCTAGGTCCAACCATTCTCTAGTTATTGATTGGACATCGTTTCACCGCAACCTTGACCTTTGACCCCAAAATCAATAGGGTCATCTACTTGCCATGACCAACCATCCTTCCAAGTTTGAGGACCCTAGGTCCAACCGTTCTCTAGTTATTGATCGGACATCGTATTAATAGTCAAGGTCACTACGACCTTGACCTTTGACCTAGTGACCCCTCTACTTGTCATGACTAACCGTCGTTCCAAGTTTGAGGACCCTAGGTCCAACCGTTCTTTAGATACTGATCGGATATCGTTTTGATAGTCAAGGTCACCGCGACCTTGACCTTTGACCTAGTGACCCCAAAATAAATAGGGGTCATCTACTTGTCATGACCAACCATCCTTTCAAGTTTGAGGACCGTAGGTCCTACCATTCTCTAGTTATTGATCGGACATCGTTTGTGACACAGACAGACCTACGGCCTTGACCTAGTGACCCCAAAATCAATAGGGGTCATCTACTTGTCATGAGCAACCATCCTTCCAAGTTTGAGGACCGTAGGTCCAACCATTCCCTAGTTATTGATCGGACATCGTTTTGATAGTCAATGTCACCGCAACTTTGACCTTTGACCTAGTGACCCCAAAATCAATAGGGGTCATCTACTTGTCATGACCAACCATCCTTCCAAGTTTGAGGACCCTAGGTGCAACCATTATCTAGTTATTGATCGAACATCGTTTTGATAGTCAATGTCACCGCAACATTGACCTTTGACCTAGTGACCCCAAAATCAATAGGGGTCATCTACTTGTCATGACCAACCATCCTTCCAAGTTTGAGACCCTAGGTCCAACCATTCTCTAGTTATTGATCGGACATCGTTTTGATAGTCAATGTCACCGCAACATTGACCTTTGGCCTAGTGACCCCAAAATCAATAGGGGTCATCTACTTGTCATGAGCAACCATCCTTCCAAGTTTGAGGACCGTAGGTCCAACCATTCCCTAGTTATTGATCGGACATTGTTTTGATAGTCAATGTCACCGCAACCTTGACCTTTGACCTAGTGACCCCAAAATCAATAGGGGTCATCTACTTGTCATGACCAACCATCCTTCCAAGTTTGAGGACCCTAGGTGCAACCATTATCTAGTTATTGATCGGACATCGTTTTGATAGTCAATGTCACCGCAACATTGACCTTTGACCTAGTGACCCCAAAATCAATAGGGGTCATCTACTTGTCATGACCAACCATCCTTCCAAGTTTGAGGACCCTAGGTCCAACCATTCTCTAGTTATTGATCGGACATCGTTTTGATAGTCAATGTCACCGCAACATTGACCTTTGGCCTAGTGACCCCAAAATCAATAGGGGTCATCTACTTGTCATGAGCAACCATCCTTCCAAGTTTGAGGACCGTAGGTCCAACCATTCCCTAGTTATTGATCGGACATCGTTTTGATAGTCAATGTCACCGCAACCTTGACCTTTGACCTAGTGACCCCAAAATCAATAGGGGTCATCTACTTGTCATGACCAACCATCCTTCCAAGTTTGAGGACCCTAGGTGCAACCATTCTCTAGTTATTGATCGGACATCGTTTTGATAGTCAATGTCACCGCAACATTGACCTTTGACCTAGTGACCCCAAAATCAATAGGGGTCATCTACTTGTCATGACCAACCATCCTTCCAAGTTTGAGGACCCTAGGTCCAACCATTCTCTAGTTATTGATCGGACATCGTTTTGATAGTCAATGTCACCGCAACATTGACCTTTGGCCTAGTGACCCCAAAATCAATAGGGGTCATCTACTTGTCATGACCAACCATCCTTCCAAGTTTGAGGACCCTAGGTCCAACCATTCTCTAGTTATTGATCGGACATCGTTTGTGACACAGACAGACCTTCAGACAGACAGACAGAAAGCACAAAAACAATATGGCTCCCCTACCACACTTTGTGTGGGGGAGCCATAAATATGTAAAAAAAAAAAAAATCTAGTGTGGTGGGGGGGGAGGGGGTTGGAGGTATGGGCGGTGAGGGGGCAACATATATGTGTAAGAATTGACAAAAGCAACACAGAAATATGTAAACAAAATTATAATAGTTTCAAGTGGGGGTGGGGTGTGGTGTGGTGGGGGTGTGTGGAGCGGGGGTGAGGTGAGAGGCAGGGTGGGGGGGGGGGGGGGGGGGGTGATGGGGTGAGAGGGGTGGTGTGGGGGGAGGGGGTTGCAACATATAGGTGTAAGAATTGACTAAAACAACACAGAAATATGTAAAAAAAAGAAATAAAAAAAAAAAAAAGTGTGGAGGGGAGTGGGGGCGGAGGTAGAGAGGGGGGGGGGGGGGGGGGGGGAGGGAGCCCATGCCCCAATATGGGTGAAGTAATAAGATGCATAATGCTATAACAAATCCCAAACCAAAATTACAGATATATACATGCTTACATGCAAACCTAGATCTGCCTTTATTGCACATTTTATGGGCCATCACAATTTGGGTTCCATGGGAGCCCAGAATTTGCAGAAGACAAAATTACTTATCCAACCCTTTACAACATACTATAAGGAAACCAATTCCAAAATTTAGTTCAACTAGGACAAAAAATGTAAGAGATATAGACCTGTAAACACAGCTTACACGCAAAATTTGATGTGAAACAGACATATTTTAAGGGCTATCAGAATTTGGGTTCCATGGGAGCCCAGGGGTTACAGGAACCAAAATTACTTAAGCAGCCCTTACGATATAACTATAAGGAAGCTAGTGGCCAAATTTGGTTTTGCTAGGGTAAGAATTGTAAGAGATATAGACTTGTAAACACAGCTTACACGCAAAATTTGATGTGAAATGGGGCACATTTTATGGGCTATCATAATTTGGGTTCCATGGGAGCCCATGGGTTACAGGAACCAAAATTGCTTATGCAGCCCTTAAGATAATGCTACAAGGAAGCCCATGAACAAATCTGGTTGTGGTAGGATAAGAAATGTAAGAGATATAGACTTGTAAACACAGCTTACACGCAAACCTTGATGTGGGACGCCGACGCCGACGCCAACGGCAACGCAGACGCCAACGCCGACGCCGACCCCGGGGTGATTACATAAGCTCTCTTATTCTTCGAATAGTCGAGCTAAAAAGTGTTCATTCTCTAACTGAAGATTCAGCAACAAACTACAAAATAACATGCTAATCTACTGAATATCGGAATAAAAGGAAATCTGGTCTACACAAACACTTTTTTTGTTATTTTAAATGTTAACAAAAAGTTGAGAAACAATGACGTCGATCGAATGCCTCTTTGAAAACATGATTTATCAATGAAATTCAAGAGACGGAACAATCCAGGCGTTGGTTAAACCTGATTTTGTAATTTTCAATGGTAGAACATTTCAATGGTAGAACATTTATAAATGAAAGAACATTTCTGATAGAACATTTTTAAATGATAGAACATTTCTAAGGGATAGAACATTTCTAAATGAATTTAAACCGGCTCATATGTTGACACTTGTTTGTCCTAATAATAGCTACTGCTGTAACCATTTGCATGTTCTATTTATAGTTAAAGTTGCTACCATTTGCTTTTGCTATTAATAGCTACTGCTTAACCATTTGCATGTTCTACGTACTGGCTGTATTTTAGATTATCAAACACTTATTAATAACAGTCAGATTTCTACGAGAAACGGAAGTGTACTATAAAAAACATAAATCTAACATTTCTAACAGACTACATAGTAATAAAGAATAAAAATAACATTTTAATGCATGACGACGACGCCTCTAATCAGCGATTACCTAGCAGTTACATTGATACATTTAATGTAACATTTTCTACCATGATTTCCCGGATCCTTGCACTCTCCCTGGGTAGCAAGGTTCTTATAATGACAGCTGATACGTTGCACAAGGTAAAGAGAGTTATGCATTTAGAAATAACATACATCAGGAAAAAGTCTGAAAATATTCTTCATATAAAATATATTTACATTGCATAACTTATCACTTCATTATACTTGAAAACAGGTTTTAATCCAGTGGACTAAACAAGCTTGAATACTTTCTTACATGAAAAGGTAATGAAATATTTTAAATCTGACAACTTCTGATAAGTCAAGTAGGTAGAATGGTCTCAAAAATAGGGAGATTTAGTTATCAGAATATTTTCGCATTATTTAAGAAGCACAGTATTTAAATCACTCAGACACTTTTTTACGATGAACTACAGTTAATCGTACTTCAACACAAACCTATGCTCATGTTAACATCGGAATAGTAATTATTTTCCTATCAAATTTACAAAAAAAAACTTATATGTTAGTCCGTCTGTTATGCAATGTTAAAGTGAATGTATCAAAACACAGGGGAAACTTGTACAATACGGGGTTCATGCACGCTAGATGCTGGATTCTATATAATTATGACGTCTGTATGTTTCAGTTAGTACAGGTAGACTTTCCTGTTATGGGGGAGGTGAGGGGTATACTCACCGGATACTGTATAACACACCATGTATAAATTACATTTACAGGATTCAATGTAACACTGTTGTATCTTCATCTTTATTTATATCTCTTTACAACAGTGTTGCACCGAACCCATAAATTTGTTAATGTGAAAGTAAATCTAGTTGAATAGGTTCCTGTTAATCGACACTTAATTAAACAGTAATTGATAAAATAACAACCTTTTTGGATAAAGCCGTGTCAGTCCACCATTTGTTCCCACAAACGCACCAATCATTCTGAAAGTACAGAACATAATCCTAAATGTTTAAAGCTCAGCTGCTAGCACGGTTTTACATTTCCAATGTAGCCTTACATCTAAGGATTTTTTCCCACAAAACATTACGGCATAGTATATTATACAGTGTGGAGTCTTGGTGTGGAGTCTTGGAGTGGAGTGAATAATTGGAGTGACCTTGGAGTCACATTTTGGAGTGACCTTGGAGTCAGATTTGGAGTGAATATTTTGGAGTCAATTTTTGGAGTCTAAATTCAGATATTTTTATTGACTTAGATATTTTTTATTTACTTCTGTGATACAGAATCTTACATTCGTAACTGGAGATAAAATCAAGAGATAAAGTAAACATTGTCTTGGGTTTGGACAGCGAAAATGGCCGATAACAGTAAAATGCTCGTTTTATTTCTATTGATCTACTCTCGCTTCTGAGATATGTCTAATCATGCGCTAAAAAATGAATACACAGCAAGACAATTAAGACCAGTCTCACTGATGATTTAATTTTCACCTCCCATTACAGATGTCAAACTGGCCAGGCCTGATCTTAAAACTGTTTACCTTAATTGTTATTGTTCCAGGTCATGTCCTTAGTCAGGTTCTTAGCAATGAGGGGGGTATTCACAAAAAAAAAAAAATCAATAAATAACTATAATGGTTTGCATGGAAGTAGAATTGATTATGGAATGTCAATGGTAATAATAATGAGAAACGTGTAGAAGGAAGAAACATAATAGTGTGCAAATGGGAAAACAATGCTAGTTAGGATATATTCATAAAAGTAAAGTGAACACTGAATTAATGTTTGAAACTGATTAAATGATAGCATGATTGATAAATTAGTGACAGGATAAATTATTTTATCACAATGGATTAATTTGATGATTATGATTCAAAAAATAAGTTATGGAACGATATATTGGCACAATGGTTTTGGAAGGTTGAGTTGGTGGATGGATGGTTAAATGAAATTGAATGGGTAGTGGGCTGATGGATAGGTGGATGGATGGTCGAATGGATGACTGGGTGGTTCCATTTTGGTAGGGTGGAAATGTGGGTGGGTTACTGCTGGATGGTAGGGTGGGTAATATATATTAATATTTCTGAATGACCCTCAAAAAGTGCACAGTTCCTAACATACTCAGTACAGCTACATAGTCCAATAAGACATGTGCTAACCTTAATGTGAGCCACAGACCTTCTAAAAACAATATAAATGAACTTGGATACTCAAACATTAACCCCAGCATTGAAGCAATGACTCACTCTTTTGTCTGACCTAAACTAGTCCCGAGGGACCAACTAATCTTAGGCCAGGACACTGACATCCAGTGTCAGGGGTATACATAGTTCCAATGTCAGTCATACCACAGAGACTGAAAACAAAAAGCATTAAAGTTTATGGGAACTTAGAGCTCTCTTAGCCCAACTGTTCCACAATCATGGATTTTTCATTTAGAACATCTAGTAACAGTGCCCAGTTAAACTTAGACGTGCAGTTTTGGAATTAGTTGTTCAAATTGGGTAGCTTAATAGACACATGCACACATTTTAAAGAAATTGTAATCATACATAATTGCATGTGCAAATGAAGTAACCCAAGTAAATATATTAGTTTCTAAAAAGTTATTAGATGTAAGGAAAATTAAGACTCCAAGTTAAGACTCAAAAATGTACTCCAAAATATTCATGCCATTTTTGGAGTTAAGAACAAAAGCACATAACACAGAACAAAAGTCGGAACTATTTATTAATTTCTAAAAAGATATTAATTGTAACGGAAAAATAAGACTCCAAATTTAGACTCCAAAAATTGACTCCAAAATATTCACTCCAAATTTGACTCCAAGGTCACTCCAACATGTGACTCCAAGGTCAATCCAAATATTCACTCCACTCCACTCCAAAACTCCACACCAAGACTCCACTCTATATAATATACTATGCCAAACATTACAGGATTGCTCAAGTTCTCTACCTAGCTTCACATGGGTGGGTTACTCAACTCAAGCTGGTCCTCAGTAACATGAGCCTACACTGTCCTACACACATATCATCCATATGCTTTGCTTTCATCACATTTATATTACTTTAAGGGTTTTTTTTGCCTGGAAATAATCACTGCTTATTGTATACATACCCCTTTGCAAGTTCAGGATTGTGCTTGGAGGCTGTCCAGAATTGATTGAAGAACGATGTGACATTGAGGTCCCATAGGAGGTGGTTTATCAGTTCATGGTTCCCTGGATAATGTAAAGGGACACACATACATATATAATTATGTAATAAAATAATACAACTTTACTTTGCAGTTTGTGTGGGAGACTGGAGGTCAGCTTCACAAATAAATTGATCTGTTTTCCAAGTGTCCTTGTACATACAAGGTGAGGTTTTAACACAGCATTGTGAGAGGTTATATCATAGCACCATGTGAGTTTTAACACAGCACCGTGTGAGGTTTTGGAGGTGTCACGTATGATGTGCTATCAGCATGTAAGAAATATATGACCTTTTTGACCTTGAAGATACAGATTCAAGTGTTGGGTTCTGCATGTTGTCTTGATGAGCTTAGTATGTGTGCCAATTTATTTCAAATCCCTACATGCATGTGACAGATATGGAGTAGACAAGAGATGGACATTATTATGTGCATGCAAGACCTTAATGACCTTGATCTTTCAGATACAGACCCGGGTTGTGGGTTCTGAGTCTCTTCTTGATGAGATGTTTATGCCAAAATCAATCCATGCATGAGCGAGTTATGGAGCGGACATGAAAATCATAAGGGACGAATGGACAGATGAATGAACAAATGTATGGATGGGCAATGCCAAATCTATATCCTGCCATCTTAGTCAGGGAATAGAATAATCCCTGTTGCGCTGTATCAAAATGATAAATATCTACACACAATTTTGCAGTATTTCTACCATTTTGATGAAATTATGAAGAATCATAACATGCACTTACATTCATAGTTCTCTGGATTTTCTAGTGCCTGTACAAGATCCAGAATAGTTCCATTGCCAGAGAAGTTGGTATAATAGTCCCTGAAACAGAGAGTTTCATATACATACCCAGAGGAATCAAAGATCCAACTCAATCTCATTAAAATCAAATCCTAATTACGCTTTGATACTCTCCGCTAAGGATCTGAGAATACTGCCTTGGAGGTCACGTCAGATCGACTTTCATCTAATCAATATTCATGAGAAGATCAACTAAATTCAACCAATGAAATCGCGCATTTTATATGCACTTCAGATGATGTTCGAGTGAACTGAACAAACAAAAATCCACATAAAACACATATATCTGAAAAAAAGATAAAGTCGCCGTGTGTTAATGCTGTGGTTTGCAAGATAAATTCAAAGAAATTAACTAAGTGACATGTTTTACAGCAAGAATATGAAGAAAATCATAGGCGCGGTCATTATCGAGATTATTATAACATTAGGCTTTCTATATAGCATGCATAAATACATCTGGCACGCTTAGCGCAGTTGATAGCGACGTTCTGTTATTATTACCAGCGAGTTTAATTCTAGAGTGGGTTACAAGTTCAACCCTATGAAGTGGTACTTCTTTTTTGTACCGCTATTAAATTCCGTCAAACAATCTTGGTTTTATTCAGCAAATATTTAATAATGGTTGATGTGTTATGTTTGTCAATGCAATTGTTTTGTGTTTTATAAGCTAAAAGTTATGGACATTGTCTCTTTCAATACCAAGTGTAGACTGCTCCACAGCATTTGACTGAAATAGGACGTGCGCAGTGAAGCAGTCTATACCAAACGATTTTGTAGGCCGAAATCTGATTGGCTAATCGTAAGGTCAATCTGACGTGACCTCCAATGAAGTGTTGTCAGATCCTTAATAGCGTAGAGTATCGTAGCGTGATAAGGGTCTGACTTTAATGGGATTGAGATTCAACTCATGATATAAACATTATACACCATTTACATATCCTTCGATGCACTGTATGATGTACACATACTTTTTACCAAGGAGTAATCCATAACGAGTACTCACAATTCATTAATGTGCACATACTTTTCACCAAGGAGTAAACCCTAATAAGTACTCACAACTCACTCATGTGCACATACTTCTCATTAATGAGCACTCACACTCACTCTCTCACTAATGAGCACTCACAACTCACTCATGTGAACACACTTTTCACTAATGAGTACTCACAACTCACTCTCTCATTAACATACTTCTAACTAATGAGCACTCACAACTCATTCTCAATAAATAGCACTCACAACTCACTTATGTGAACATACTTTTCACTAATGAGCACTCACAACTAACTCATGTGAACATACTTCTCACTAATGAGCATTCACAACTCACTTATGTGAACATACTTTTCACTAATGAGCACTCACAACTAACTCATGTGAACATACTTCTCACTAATGAGTACTCACAACTCACTCATATGAACATACTTCTAACTAATGAGCACTCACTCTCACTAATGAGCACTCACAACTCACTTATGTGAACATACTTCTCACTAATGAGCACTCACAACTCACTTATGTGAACATATTTCTCACTAATGAGCACTCACAACTTACTTATGTGAACATACTTCTCACTAATAAGCACTCACAACTAACTCTTGTGAACATACTTTTCACTAATGAGTACTCAACAACTCACTCATGTACATACTTCTCACCAGAGTACTCACAACTCACTCATGTAAACTTACTTCTCACTAATGAGCACTCACTTCTCTAACACAAATACGCGTTTTGTTTATTCAAGAGAGAGGGTACTCTGGTTGCGACATATGGATTCGACACGTGTTGTATTTCTTTATAAGGAAGTTTATGGTGGTTGCAGACTTGGAGATGTGGGTTCTTTAAGCCACTTGGACACAGTGACACCACAAGGGTTTCACACCATGTCCACAATATTGGTGACACTTGCTCCAACGAGAGATGAGTGGCTTGTTTATATTTATGTACTCACCAGTCAGCAATCAGCATGGCTGTGTTTGTGTCATTCAGAAGGTCCTCCATTTCCGGATTTTTCTTTGCCATCTCTGAAAGTATCGAGCCAAATCAGATTGCGAATTTTAATATACACATTCATTTAACTCCAATTTTAGTAAAAAATGTGTGTACAGTGTATTTGTTATTCTTTTTCCCATGGGAAATGCAGTTTTCTAAAGTGAAGTAAAATACAAGTAAGTTTGTAAGTCTTTAAAATTTATGTGTCGACTTTTGCGGCTGGTGGACGTGGTATATAATACTGGTTCTACCCAGGAACTAAAGAATGTAATATATCATGTACCTTTCATATGATCGAGGAGTGCCTTGATACCAGGCGGTATGTTCACCACCAGATGGTGTTGATGGTACATTGGTAAACTCACACCAAGGCTGCAGATATAATAACAATGTGTTATATGAAACAGGAAATGTACAATGCTAAAGGTTTTTTGTCTCAATGGGTATTGTTTCTTTTAATAAGAAAGAGGACGCTTTCATTGGCACAAACTGAAGATTTGGTAAGTACTGAGTCACCAAATATAGATTTGGGAATACAAGGTGTTACTAAATATAGATAAACAAGATAAAACTGGTTTTCAAAGAGATAATAAAGACTTACGAGTTAAAGAAATTAAGCATTAATATTAATGCATGATTTTGTAACATGTGTAGCCTGTACGCATGAAACTATTTTATTCCGATCTTGAAAAATCAATAAAAGTTCTAACAGTACTGGAAAGTTTTGTTAAGGCAGATGATATGTCGTTTCTTGTTTATTCTGCTTCCAAAATATAAATATGTGAAGACGGATGTGGATAAGAGGTTAACGTCTGTATTAAAGCAGGATAAAACAAACATCAGATATAGACTAAGTTCTACATTTTGATCCCTTTCCACAACCAAGATGACCTTCGGGCTTTTTTTGTTGTTGCGTCATTGTACTCATCATTGTACTCATGGTGCAATGACAATCAATATGCACACCTTCCCCACCAGACACCATGCAAAACCCCGTAACATATGTACTGACCCTTGAGGCAGCGATAATTCATACTTCACACTCCTGCGGATAACTATGTAGGAGTAAGTGTACTATTTATGCAAAACATCAGCTGAAGACTATACATTCTACAGTTTGATCACTCCCCAACACCCATATATGAAGAATTACATGGTTAGTAACTTAGAGCCTCTGGCGAGTATTTATAATTTTTCGACAGGAGCCAAAATACAACTGAAATTCCTGATTTTCTAAGTTACTATGTAAAAAAAATTATCCTGCAACTATTCTAAATAACATTATTTACTTGAAAAACAATGGAAATGTACAGTTTACGTCTGCTGCCATCAAAATACAAATGGAGTATAGTTTGTCGGTGGAAGTAACTTTGGCAAAAAACGTTTTCGGCGTTTTAATATCGATAATAAATGCAAAATACTTCCTTCTGATAATGTATTGCATTTCTAAATTGATAAGCATAAAATATATTTTTATATTTGTAGTTTAAATGACTGATTCCTGACTTTTTAAATTCATCGAATAATTATAGCTACTAGCATAATTGGGCGGCAAATATTAGGTTAATAGACAGTAGCTATATTTGTATAGTAGAAACATTAGTTGCGTCTGTTTGTATAATACAATATTATGTAGAAACTGTATATAAATAGAAATGACAAATGTTAACATCTTTTTGCCTTTCTTTAAGATTCAACTATTAGTTTTGTGCAAACAAGAACAAAATTATGGTTGAATTTGTTATGTTTTCAGCAATTACACATCCAAAATGCTTTAGCGAATGTGCACACTGCTTTGCATACAAACATTCTGCCATTACTTACACGATCTTGATGTGACTAAACACAAACAGCCAGAAACAAGTCAGCATAACAAGATGAAGCCACTCATAGCGCAACTTGTCGAGAATGGGCAGTCAAAGTCAGTTACATGCTTTTCCTATAAAAGCTTTATAAAGCCACTTAACCTCCGAGGTGGGGCCATTTGACCCCAGGATTTCCATAAAGCCATTTAACCTCCGAGGTGGAGCCATCTGACCTCAGGATTTCCATAAAGCCACTTAACCTCCGAGGTGGGGCCATTTGACACCAGGATTTCCATAAAGTAGCATCGGTAGCTCAGTGAGTAAAGCATCGCGCTTTATGGCTACCGACCTCTGCACCACATGGGTTCTCTCTCTGGTAAAGGCATGTCAGATGGGAGATTTCATCCTTCATCTCGTCTGCCTCTGAAGTTACTGTCCCAATTTAACCTAATATAATGTGTTTACAGGACATAAAACCACATTACATTCATTCATTTTTACAAAACCTGATTCTCCATATTCTACATGTGTTACGGAACATAAAACCACATTACATTCATTCATTTGTACAAAACCTGATTCTGCTATTTCTACATGTGCTACGGGACGTAAAACCACCTTACATTCATTCATTTGTACAGAACCTGATTCTCCATATTCTACATGTGTTACGGGACGTAAAACCACATCACATTCATTAATTTGTACAAAACCTGATTCTCTAAAACCACATTACATTCATTCATTTGTACAAAACCTGATTCTCCATAGTCTACATGTGTTACGGAACATAAAACCACATTACATTCATTCATCTGTACAGAACCTGATTCTCTAAAACCACATTACATTCATTTACTTGTACAGAACCTGATTCTCCATATTCTACATGTGTTTACAGGACATAAAACCACATCACATTCATTCATTTGTATAAAACCTGATTCTCCATATTCTACATGTGTTTACGGGACATAAAACCACATTACATTCATCCACTTGTACAGAACCTGATTCTCTAAAACCACATTACATTCATTCATTTGTATAAAACCTGATTCTCCATATTCTACATGTGTTTACGGGACATAAAATCACATTACATTCATCCACTTGTACAGAACCTGATTCTCTAAAACCACATTACATTCATTCATTTGTATAAAACCTGATTCTCCATATTCTACATGTGTTTACGGGACATAAAATCACATTACATTCATCCACTTGTACAGAACCTGATTCTCTAAAACCACATCACATTCATTCATTTGTATAAAACCTGATTCTCCATATTCTACATGTGTTTACGGGACATAAAATCACATTACATTCATCCACTTGTACAGAACCTGATTCTCTAAAACCACATTACATTCATTCATTTGTACAAAACCTGATTCTCCATATTCTACATGTGTTTACAGGACATAAAATCACATTACATTCATCCACTTGTACAGAACCTGATTCTCTAAAACCACATTACATTCATTCATTTGTATATAACCTGATTCTCCATATTCTACATGTGTTTACGGGACATAAAATCACATTACATTCATTCACTTGTACAGAACCTGATTCTCTAAAACCACATCACATTCATTCATTTGTATAAAACCTGATTCTCCATATTCTACATGTGTTTACGGGACATAAAATCACATCACATTCATTCACTTGTACAAAACCTGATTCTCTAAAACCACATTACATTCATTCATTTGTACAGAACCTGATTCTCCATATTCTACATGTATTAACGGGACATAAAACCACATCACATTCATTCACTTGTACAAAACCTGATTCTCTAAAACCACATTGCATTCATTCATTTGTACAAAACCCGATTCTCCATATTCTACATGTGTTTACGGAACATAAAACCACATTACATTCATTCATTTGTACAAAACCTGATTCTCCATATTCTACATGTGTTTACGGAACATAAAACCACATTGCATTCATTCATTTGTACAAAACCCGATTCTCCATATTCTACATGTGTTTACGGAACATAAAACCACATTACATTCATTCATTTGTACAAAACCCGATTCTCCTTATTCTACATGTGTTTACGGGACATAAAATCACATTACATTCATTCATTTGTACAAAACCTGATTCTCCTTATTCTACATGTGTTTACGGGACATAAAATCACATTACATTCATTCATTTGTACAAAACCTGATTCTCCATATTCTACATGTGTTTACGGGACATAAAATCACATTACATTCATTCATTTGTACAAAACCTGATTCTCCATATTCTACATGTGTTTACGGGACATAAAATCACATTACATTCATTCATTTGTACAAAACCTGATTCTCCTTATTCTACATGTGTTTACGGGACATAAAATCACATTACATTCATTCATTTGTACAAAACCTGATTCTCCATATTCTACATGTGTTTACGGGACATAAAATCACATTACATTCATTCATTTGTACAAAACCTGATTCTCCTTATTCTACATGTGTTTACGGGACATAAAATCACATTACATTCATTCATTTGTACAAAACCTGATTCTCCATATTCTACATGTGTTTACGGGACATAAAATCACATTACATTCATTCATTTGTACAAAACCTGATTCTCCATATTCTACATGTGTTTACGGGACATAAAATCACATTACATTCATCCACTTGTACAGAACCTGATTCTCTAAAACCACATTGCATTCATTCATTTGTACAAAACCTGATTCTCCTTATTCTACATGTGTTTACGGGACATAAAATCACATTACATTCATTCATTTGTACAAAACCTGATTCTCCATATTCTACATGTGTTTACGGGACATAAAATCACATTACATTCATCCACTTGTACAGAACCTGATTCTCTAAAACCACATTGCATTCATTCATTTGTACAAAACCCGATTCTCCATATTCTACATGTGTTTACGGGACATAAAACCACATTACATTCATTCATTTGTACAAAACCTGATTCTCCATATTCGACATTTGTTTACGGGACATAAAACCACATTACATTCATTCATTTGTATAAAACCTGATTCTCCATATTCTACATGTGTTTACAGGACATAAAACCACATTACATTCATTCATTTGTACAAAACCTGATTCTCCTTATTCTACATGTGTTTACGGGACATAAAATCACATTACATTCATTCATTTGTACAAAACCTGATTCTCCTTATTCTACATGTGTTTACAGGACATAAAATCACATTACATTCATTCATTTGTACAAAACCTGATTCTCCTTATTCTACATGTGTTTACGGGACATAAAATCACAATACATTCATTCATTTGTATAAAACCTGATTCTCCATATTCTACATGTGTTTACAGGACATAAAACCACATTACATTCATTCATTTGTACAGAACCTGATTCTCTAAAACCACATTACATTCATTCATTTGTACAGAACCTGATTATCCATATTCTACATGTGTTTACGGGACATAAAACCACATTACATTCATCCACTTGTACAGAACCTGATTCTCTAAAACCACATCACATTCATTCATTTGTACAAAACCTGATTCTCCATATTCTACATGTGTTTACGGGACATAAAATCACATTACATTCATCCACTTGTACAGAACCTGATTCTCTAAAACCACATCACATTCATTCATTTGTACAAAACCTGATTCTCCATATTCTACATGTGTTTACAGGACATAAAATCACATTACATTCATTCATTTGTACAAAACCTGATTCTCCTTATTCTACATGTGTTTACGGGACATAAAATCACAATACATTCATTCATTTGTATAAAACCTGATTCTCCATATTCTACATGTGTTTACAGGACATAAAACCACATTACATTCATTCATTTGTACAGAACCTGATTCTCTAAAACCACATTACATTCATTCATTTGTACAGAACCTGATTATCCATATTCTACATGTGTTTACGGGACATAAAATCACATTACATTCATCCACTTGTACAGAACCTGATTCTCCATATTCGACATTTGTTTACGGGACATAAAACCACATTACATTCATTCATTTGTATAAAACCTGATTCTCCATATTCTACATGTGTTTACAGGACATAAAACCACATTACATTCATTCATTTGTACAGAACCTGATTCTCTAAAACCACATCACATTCATTCATTTGTATAAAACCTGATTCTCCATATTCGACATTTGTTTACGGGACATAAAACCACATTACATTCATTCATTTGTATAAAACCTGATTCTCCATATTCTACATGTGTTTACAGGACATAAAACCACATTACATTCATTCATTTGTACAGAACCTGATTCTCTAAAACCACATCACATTCATTCATTTGTATAAAACCTGATTCTCCATATTCGACATTTGTTTACGGGACATAAAACCACATTACATTCATTCATTTGTATAAAACCTGATTCTCCATATTCTACATGTGTTTACAGGACATAAAACCACATTACATTCATTCATTTGTACAGAACCTGATTCTCTAAAACCACATTACATTCATTCATTTGTACAAATCCTGATTCTCCATATTCTACATGTGTTTACGGGACATAAAACCACATCACATTCATTCATCTGTACAAAACCTGATTCTCTAAAACCACATTACATTCATTCATTTGTACAGAACCTGATTCTCTAAAACCACATTACATTCATTCATCTGTACAAAACCTGATTCTCTAAAACCACATTACATTCATTCATTTGTACAGAACCTGATTCTCCATATTCTACATGTGTTTACGGGACATAAAACCACATCACATTCATTCATTTGTATAAAACCTGATTCTCCATATTCGACATTTGTTTACGGGACATAAAACCACATTACATTCATTCATTTGTACAGAACCTGATTCTCCATATTCTACATGTGTTTACGGGACATAAAACCACAGTACATTCATTCATTTGTACAAAACCTGATTCTCTAAAACCACATTGCATTCATTCATTTGTACAAAACCTGATTCTCTAAAACCACATTACATTCATTCATTTGTACAGAACCTGATTCTCCATATTCTACATGTGTTTACGGGACATAAAACCACAGTACATTCATTCATTTGTACAAAACCTGATTCTCTAAAACCACATTGCATTCATTCATTTGTACAAAACCTGATTCTCTAAAACCACATTACATTCATTCATTTGTACAGAACCCGATTCTCCATATTCTACATGTCAGAAAGACACTTTGTGCAAAATCTAAGATTTTAATGGCCAAACATTTTTGAGATTTTTTCTTCAAACTACAACTACAGTCGAACCTCGATAGCTCGATGTCAGTGGGACCATAGGGATATGTTCGAGCTATCGGTGGCTTCGAGGCATCGAGGGAACGATAAAAACCAATATATCTATCCAAATTTGTGTACCGCCCGAAATAGCGTTACTTGTGTACGTGATGTATCGTTCTCGGTATGTTTTTTATGTTCATGCATGTTTGTTTGAACCTCATAACGGATTTATATAACATGTAATTTGTTACACTGAAAATACAAGAAAAACTGCAATAATGTGTTTGTTTTATTATTTGTTTAAAGAAATATCACAATAATAGATTTTAACATACAAGCCGAAGTCCGAATAATGAGAACAAGGTAAGACTGGTTTCGGTACATAGAATTGAATAGAATAGACAATAGCGTAGCACATAATTTTTATTAAAACCAATCAACAAACGTTATTTAATTAGAAAATCAACTGTGTTTAATCAGTAAACGAAGTTCACTAAACATACTCGGGAAATGCTCTTATCTAATTAAAAAGTGAACACACTTTATTTTAATTATTGTTTTATTTTTATTAAAACCAATCAACAAATGTTATTTAATTAGAAAATCAACCGTGTTTAATTTATCGTAATTATCAGTAAACAAAGTTCTCTAAACATAAATTGTATCTGTCTATTATCGCTTTCAATCATAAATGTTCGAACCTTTAACAACCATCTTGATCTGTTTTCGCACTATGATCGAACTTGCTACAAAGAAATACAACTGCGTCGATTACAATTAATATGGTCGACGTCGCATGGCAACGGATCATCACCTTCGATTTAGCGAGGTTTAAATTCACACAAAAATGGATCTTCGGACCGTAAAAAGTACTCGGGATATTGGGGTATTCGAGAAATAATATTTGAATAATCGAGGTTAAATTACATTGAATTATATAGGAGTTGTGTCGGGACTGGAAAATGTGCTCGAGTTACCGATGGTATTCAAATCACCGGTGTTCGAGCTATCGAAGTTTGACTGTATCATTTAACACTCATTAAGCCATTTTTTTACCACCAGGGACTTGGGTTTCTTCAGCATGTCCATGGGCAAAGACATTTAATTCTTTAGCATGTTGGATGGGACGTAAATGGACTGGTCCGTTACATTGGTGTCTACCTCATAAAACTCTCATGTCTGATTTTTTCTTTATCCCAGTGACTGCGTACACTCTTCATTCTTTGATGAATAATACGTTACTTGTAAAATATTGATACTCATGGCTTAGTAGTTTCTTAAAAGATATCATAATAGATCACTTGAGCTTTGCTCAGGCGAACAAAACTTGACATCTTGTATATATAATTGTAATCAAGCAACCTCCCTCAATTCAATCAGTTTCCAAATTATTTTACATGGTGACCAAATACATTTTGCTCAAAACTAAATTGTTTAAGTTATTTTTAATGGAAAACTATACACAAATAGAGATATACAAAAATTACAACTGCCCTGAAAGTTTCCCTATGAAAAGCATTAAAATAATTATAGCTCAGGGTTTTTTTTCTGGAAAAGGGGAAGGGGCCTGGGGCCTTTGAGATGGGGAAAATTTCCGCGGGCCGCCGGCGTTTTAGTGAAAAAGGGGAAACAAATTGTAAACAAGTTTAAAGTGCATGATTAACTTTTAATATGGCAAATTCAATTGAATTTGCTATCATACATCTTATGATTATAAGGCCATCACTCTATGTTTAACGTTTTTGAATTCCTCCACCAGATTGTCATAATCTTGATCACTTAAACTACCACTGAAGTCACTGATACGCATTAATGCGTCTAAGGTGTCCTGGGACATGCTTCTTAATTCAGTGGCGATGTCCTTCATCAGTGAAAATCCACGCTCTACAACAGCCGTAGACTGTGGAATAAGCAGTGCCAGTTTGAATAGATGAGGCATGGTAAACAAAAGAACGGAATACGGGATGTCGTAAAAGAAATCTCGTAAAGGGAGATCACTGATTTGCGCAGTGCTCTACCTTGATGAGGTTTATTTTACGACATACCGTATTCCGTTCTTTTGTTTACCAGCGTGACTTACTTCCCCTGACAATAGATGACAGCTGTCTGACTTTCGCATTTCGATGGCCGATTTTCGCATTTCGGCAATTCTTCGGAGGGGAATTTATATTTTTAGGGGAAAAACTATACTTATTTTCCAAGGGGAAGGGGCCGTTAAGCGGCCCCTTCTATAGAAGGAAAAAAAAACCTGTAGCTAAATATTTGAGTTTTGTGCTTGAGCGAGACATATGGCTTAAAACAGTCTACTAAATCCCTATATTTAGAATTTTACGATACTTGGTTTCAAGAAACTCATTACTCATTGAGAGATACAAACAGTCTTAATCTGTTTCCCACAGCAATTCAAATGCTCAGTCAGTTCTCAGAACACAATGAGTTGCATCATAATGGCATGACGTGATGTCATAATACCTGGATGTGATGTCATAATATCAGAAAGTGATGTCATGATAGAAACATAGAAACAACAAAATGAACATAATAGTGAAGCATTCTGATTGGTTCAGCGCTAAAAGTTGGACCAATGAAACCAGTTAATTTAAAACTCATTACATTCTCGGAACTCATTGAGGTTTTACTTGACATTGAGTAATGAGGTTCTTGAAATCCAGAAACACAAAATTCTAATAATAAAATAATTCTAACATGATTTAACAGACTGTTTACGTAGGTTTGTGAACTTGGGGAACGGTATGCAGCATTAGTCCACTGGTACCAGTAATCACACCTACAATTGCAGGGCTACTATATGAACATTTATGGCATTACGTGGTCCGAGTACTAACTCCAACATCTTCTCCAAGAAGAAAACAGGGTTTTGCTGGGGTATGAAAAAAAACTTAATTTTGCCTTAAAACGTTTGCATATTGTAAAATTAAAACATTCATAGGTAATTTTAAACAGGTTATCACATTTTTCAGTAAAAATGTTTTTAAACATGTTTTATTGTCGAAATATCCGTTATAAAATCCTGCTAATATAAGCTTTCCCATCGATTTATGGAATTAAGGCGGGACCACGTAATGGGAGGTTTCAAAAGGACGTCCTACAACCTGAAAATATCGCGACTAAGACTGCTTAGTTTTATTTTTAGATATAGAGAAGAAAAGCCTACCTGAATGTAGTGTTACCAATGCCGGTGTAGGAATATCTTCTCATCCTGTCCCCAGTCTCCTGGTCAAGGTGCCTCTGAAATAATGCACAATCATTTTGCTTCAGGAGCAAGTTCAATTTTTATGTTCAGCTACCCGTAAGTCCAGAATTATTTTCTACAACACAAATTCCACATTCATTTTCTATTATTTTCTTTCAACTACTCATAATTTCATAATTATTTCAATTACCCATAATTCCATATTTATTTTCCACTACAATAATTCCATAATTATTTTTCACTACCATAATTCCATAATTATACTTTCAACTGCCCTTAATTCCATAATTATAATTTTAACTTCCCGAAATTAATTTCCACTACACATAATTTCATATTTATTTTCCACTACCCACAATTCTATTTTCAACTACCCATAATTCCATAATAATATTTTCAACTACCCATAATTCCATAATTATTTTAGGTCATTTTGTCCTCAACATCAAATAAACCACATTTAAATCAGGCTTAGAAAAAACAGAGAGTAAGTATACAGGGAGGAGACACGGACCGTTTTGCAATATTATGTTGTCGCGCGTGTGTTTCACTACTGCCTGAAAATGACTACTCCCGGTTGTTGCGAAAAACAGCAAATTCTTATAAATTATTACACTTACAAACTTAAACAAGAGGGCTAAGATGGCCCTGAATCGATCACCTGAGGGTCTTTGCAATAATGAAAAAAATGTCCTCTTCGCAAATGCTGATTGAAGATGTTTTTAAGTCTTTCCTTATATAAGTCTATGTAAAAACATGCAAAATCTCTACATACAAACTTTGGACCCAGGGGTTGCAGCAAACCTGATAGACCAGGGGTAAGCAATCATTAATAATAATAAAGAACAAGAGAACAAGAGGCCTGTGGATGCTCTACAAGCTAAAATGGCTCTTATATCAAGAGGTTTCATCCTTAAATTCCTTTCAATACCTTTTTACAAGTGCAAAACACAATAACACCCTCAACCGAAATTTAAACCCACAATATCAAAATGTGACCCCAGGATCAGCCATTTAAACAAGCTTGGTAGAGGACCATAAGCTTATAGTAAATGCAAAATATTAAACCTCTCGCTCTTGTGGTTTCAGAGAAGAAGATTTTTTAAGTTTTTCCCTATACAAGTCTATGTAAAATATATGACCCTTGGGGCGGGGCCAAATGTGACCCCTGGGTCACCATTTGAAAAAAATTGGTAAAGGACCATAAGCTTATAGTAAATGCAAAATATCAAACCTCTGGCTCTTGTAGTTTCCGAGAAGAAGATTTTTTAAATATTTGTCCTATTTTAAGTCTATGTAAAACTGTGACCCCCGGGGCAGGGACAAATTTGATCCCAGGGTCATCATTGAACGAAACTTAGTAGAGGACCATAAGCTGATGCTACATGTAATACATGAGAGCGTTGTGCCTTGTGGTTTCAGAGAAGATTTTTTAAAAGTTTAATTTTTTTAAAGTATTTTCTTATATGTCTATACAAACTCCGGACCCCCGCGGGCACGGCCATTTTTGACCCAAGGGTACATCATTTGAACAAATTTGATAGTCTAGGCAATGGCGATCATTTTAAAAGAAAAACTGTTGAAATCTGTCCAGCGGTTCATGAGAAGATTTTTTAAGGTTTCGATCATAATTATATGGTAATGGCGGACATCTTGGATGTCGCGCTGACCTAAATTTAACAAATCTAAAAAGCATTCATCTAAAGATCATCTATGTGAAGTTTGGTCAAATTTGGCGAAGAGGTTTCTGAGGAGAAGTTGTTTGAAGAAAAGTTAATGACTGGACAGACGGACGGACGGATGAAGAGTGATCCCAAAAGATCACCTTGAGCCTTTGGCGAAATGTAAACGTAAGTATTATTTATGTACATTGTGTCCACTGATACAGAGCGTGTAATTGTTTGTATGTATAAAAGCACATTTTACCAGACGGTTCCGTGCAACAAAGAGCTATTGCAAACGCGATATGAGACTACGGGTTATATTAGGCATTAATCAGGTGTAGAATTTTAACTTTTTTACCCACTCGCTTTTTTTTTGCGAGTCCAGATATTTTCAACTTGCAAAAATGCATTCTTACTTACACATTTTCGTAAGACATTTCTGTGCATAACTTTATAACTCATATAATACTTACATGTATATAAGATTGGGTCGGAAAAGACAACTAAATATAACTACTTTTTAATTTTCCTGTTTCATTATTTGATCACCTACATGTATGCTTATTTTGTACAGAAAAGGTGCACCCACAGTTTTGTGCGAGTTCTGAAAATTTCTACTCACATTTTCTTAAATCAACTCCCATTGTGCGAGTTTGCGAGTGCTAAATTCGAGCGCTGTTAATAATAACAAAAAGTGAATAGTAGACATATTTTGAAGGTAATTTCACGATGGTGATTATAAGACATTTGAGATATCAACTGAAATTTTAAGTTTTTCAATTTAACAAGAGGTCAATGACCTTGAAGCTGTAGGATTGATTTTGATTTCAGGAAGAAGTCGCTACAAACTTGTTTTTTGAAAAACTATTTTTAGCCGTGGCGGCCATCTTGAATTTCCGGCCGACCTGAAATTTTGCTAGGATCAATTAGACATCAAGAGCAACATTCCTGTGAAGTTTCATGAAAATCCGTCAAGTAGTTTCAGAGGAGTAGTCGCTACAAGTTTTCATTATATAACTCTATGTAAACAAAGATGGCCGCTGACAGCCATGTTTAACATCGAATCAAAACGATTTTTGACAAGGACCAACATCATGTCATGCTGATCATTTTAGAAAAGTCCCATATCAATATCACTTATAGTTTTCAAGAAGTAGTCGCTACAAACTTGTATTTTGAAAATCTATTTTTAGCCATGGTGGCCATCTTGAATTTCCGGCTGACCTGAAATTCTGCTAGGATCAATTAGACATCAAGAGCAACATTCCTGTTAAGTTTCATGAAAATCCGTCAAGTAGTTTCAGAGGAGTAGTCGCTACAAATTTTCATTATACTATGTAAACAAAGATGGCCACTGGCAGCCATGTTTAACGTCGAATCAAAATAATGTTCGACTCGGATAACCATCATGTCATGCTGATCATTTTAGAAAAGTCCCATATCAATATCACTTATAGTTTTCAAGAAGTAGTCGCTACAAACTTATTTTTTAAAAATCTATTTTTAGCTGTGGCGGCCATCTTGAATTTCTGGCCGATCTGAAATTTTGCTAGGATCAATTAGACATGAAGAGCAACATTCCTGTGAAAATCCGCCAAGTAGTTTCAGAGGAGTAGTCGCTACAAGTTTTTACTATATAACTCTATGTAAACAAAGATGGCCACTGGCAGCCATGTTTAACGTCGAATCAAAACGATTTTCGACAAGGACCAACAATATGTCATGCTGATCATTTTAGAAAAAGTCCCATATCAATATCACTTATAGTTTTCAAGAAGTAGTCGCTACAAACTTGTATTTTGAAAAATTATTTTTAGCCGTGGCGGCCATCTTGAATTTCCGGCAGACCTGAAATTTTGCTAGGATCAATTAGACATCAAGAGCAACATTCCTGTGAAGTTTCATGAAAATCCGCCAGATAGTTTCAGAGGCATGAAAATCCGCCAGATAGTTTCAGAGGAGTAGTCGCTACAAGTTTTCATTATATAACTCTATGTAAACAAAGATGGCCGTTGGCAGTCATGTTTAACGTCGAATCAAAACGATTTTCGACAAGGTCCAACATCATGACATGCTGATCATTTTAGAAAAAGTCCCATATCAATATCACTTAGAGTTTTCAAGAAGTAGTCGCTACAAACTTGTTTTTTAAAAAACTATTTTTAGATTTGGCGGCCATCTTGGATTTCACATCAACATGAATTTTTGCTAGGACCAACTAGACTTCATGGGCAACATTTCTGTAAAGTTTCATGAAAATCCATTCAGTAGTTTCAGAGGAGAAGTCGCTACAAAAAAAAGTTTACGGACGGACAGACAGACGGACAGACGGACGACGGACACCGCACCACGGCATAAGCTCTGCTGATCTCTGATCAGTAGAGCTAAAAATGGTGTATAGCTATTGCAAACGAGATACGAAGTACGGGTTATATTAGGCATTAATAATAACAAAAAGTGAATAGTAGACATATCTTTGTCAAGAAGGTAATTTCGTGATGTTGATTAAAAATGTTGGCTGAAATGTTAACTTTGATTTACCGGTATCAATAAATTAGTAAATGGCGGCGTTCTAGCGTGACAACATAAATCGATAAACTAGAGCGTGTATGAACCCGTGTCTCCTCCCTGTATACTTACTCCCTGGAAAAACTTATACAATAATCGGTCTTATTTTATTGAGACATTTTTATTGTCCTATATGTATGTATATAATTTATGGACTTTAACTTTGCATTTAATAATATTTCGGTCATATCATGATGCTATGTACTTGTAGTAGCGAGCTCAATACCCACTTTATAATGCTGCCACACTAAAATACCACGTCATAGACACACATGACACTATACCCGCCCCCCAACCAGTCACATTATACCGTCACTGGGACGAGATTTTCTCCAAGCGGGTTGGCAGAGTTTTTTTTCTTTTCAAAATCTTGTAAAATCTTGTAAAATTTCATTGTTTTGCACATGAACTGGTAAAACAGTTACTCGTAGCTGGCTTAAATGTCAAATGAACAAAGGTGAGATAAGTAATGCACTACTCACCTGATCCTGAGAGATGGTGTAGGTGTTCATGTCAACATTGCCTGTCTCCTGGTCAATCATGGCCTTACGAAGCTAAGGTTAAATAAAGCATAAGAATTAATAACATTATCGCATTGTCAAATGCAAAAGCATGAAAAGTTAAAGATAAATTACTATATTCACTTACGCAGGCCTTTGACACAAGATTTATATGATGATCATGAGGACCATTTTCATTTCCCCACACATCTAATACAAAATTGTCCTTTTCCTATCTCTCTAAATACCTGAAATTTCATCTTGAACATTAAAATTTAATGGATCGCACCTTATAAGAAAACATGACCAAATCATTTTCTCTTTTTCTCAACTCTCCACATCCAACCAGTCTACATTCGGCAGTTTAATTAGCACGTGTCTAATATACAGAGGATGCAGGCTCATTATTTTAGCATGGGGTCAAACCATTTAATTAAGTTAAACTTGTAATAGTATATTTTACCTCTTCTATGTTGGGACTCTGCACCTCCTCCAGAATATCTACATTAGCCGAGTCATAAAGCACGGGCAAATATACATTGTACAGAATATATAAGCTCATTTAGCACAGGACCAAACAATTTCAACTAGATCTATCACTGAAGGAGATGAACACCCCCGCTTAAATTCTAGGTCAAACAAACGGCCATAAAATGGGTGATGTAGAGGGACATAAGGTCATCAGTTGTTATGTGTATATGAAGTTTGGGAACAACCAATTCCAAACTGATGAATGCAAGTAATAAAAATATTTTACGGGACGTGACGGGTCAAAGATGTGTTACGCGACGCGACAGGACGTTACGAACAGCGTGATTACTATATAGCCCCCACTTCACTTTGTGAAAGCAGGGGTATAATTAAGCACAACAAATTAGAGCATGTATATCTTACCTCTTCTTTCTCGGGACTCTCCACCTCCACCTCCAGAAAGTCTACATTGGGCGGATCCTTCAGGTCTTTCTGTAGTATAATAACATAGGCATACATCTCACTCATATATTTAGCCTTACAGACCAAGGTTTGTTAAACACTTTACTCGATCAATATGTAAGTGGCCTGTGGACGCTCTACTGGCTAAACATAAAGTTTATGTATATATAATATCATTCAACCGGAACATGGCAATGATATACACAACTAGGCTTGGTACTGATCATCCCTGCCAAGTTTTGTTGAAATCCAGCCAGAGGTTCAGGAGAACTAGTCTGTACAAAGAATATGGCGACGACATGCACAACTAGGCTTGATACTGATCATCCTTGTCAAGTTCGTTGAAATATGGCAAGGGGTTTAGGAAAACTAGTCCAGACAAAGTTAGTGTATTAAAACCTTAAAGGGCCATAACTCTGCCAAAAATCATTCAACCGGAACATGGCGATGATTTGTACACCTAGACCTGAAACTGATCATCCATAAAAAGTTTCATTTATATCCGGACAGTGGTTCAGGAGAACTAATCAGGACAAAGTTTGTATTAAAACCTTTAAAGGGACATAACTCCACCAAAATCATTCAACCGGAACACGGCGATAATATGTACAACTGAAAAGTTTCACTGAAATCCGTCCAAATGAAGGCCCTTTCGTTTTAATGTAGCCAAAATATAGCATATTTCAAACAAGAGGTCAATGACCTTGAAGCTCTACTGATTGATTTTGATTTCAGGAAGTAGTCGCTACAGACTTGTTTTCTGAAAAATTATTTTTAGCCGTGGCGGCCATCTTGAATTTCCGGCCAACCTGAAATTTTGCTAGGATCAATTAGACATCAAGAGCAACATTCCTGTGAAGTTTCATGAAAATCCGTCAAGTAGTTTCACAGGAATAGTCGCTACAAGTTTTCATTATATAACTCTATGTAAACAAAGATGGCCGCTGACAGCCATGTTTAACGTCGAATCAATATAATGTTTGACTCTGATAACCATCATGTCATGCTGATCATTTTACAAAAAGTCCCATATCAATATCACTTATAGTTTTCAAGACGTAGTCGCTACAAACTTCTTTTTTAAAAAATCTAATTTTAGCTGTGGCGGCCATCTTGAATTTCTGGCCGATCTGAAATTTTGCTAGGATCAATTAAACATTAAGAGCAACATTCCTGTAAAGTTTCATGAAAATCTGCCGAGTAGTTTCAAAGGATTAGTCGCTACAAGTTTTTACAATATAACTTCTATGTAAACAAAGATGGCCGCTGCAGCCATGTTTAACGTTGAATCAAAACAATTTTTGACAAGGACCAACGTCATGTCATGCTGATCATTTTACAAAAAGTCCAATATCAATATCACTTATAGTTTTCAAGTAGTAGTCGCTACAAACTTGTATTTTGAAAATCTATTTTTAGCCATGGCAGCCATCTTGAATTTCCGGGCGACCTGAAATTTTGCTAGGATCAATTAGACATCAAGAGCAACATTCCTGTGAAGTTTCATGAAAATCCGTCAAGCAGTTTCAGAGGAGTAGTCGCTACAAGTTTTCATCATATAACCTGTGTAAACAAAGATGGCCACTGGCAGCCATGTTTAACGTCGAATCAAAATAATGTTTGAATCTGATAACCATCATGTCATGCTGATCATTTTACAAAAAGTCCCATATCAATATCACTTATAGTTTTCAAGATGTAGTCGCTACAAACTTCTTTTTTTAAAATCTATTTTTAGCTGTGGCGGCCAACTTGAATTTCTGGCCGATCTGAAATTTTGCTAGGATCAATTAGACATTAAGAGCAACATTCCTGTAAAGTTTCATGAAAATCTGTCAAGTAGTTTCAAAGGAGTAGTCGCTACAAGTTTTTACTATATAACTGTTTGTAAACAAAGATGGCCGCTGGCAGCCATGTTTAACGTTGAATCAAAACGATTTTTGACAAGGACCAACATCATGTCATGCTGATCATTTTAGAAAAAGTCCCATATCAATATCACTTATAGTTTCAAGAAGTAGTCGCTACAAACTTGTATTTTGAAAAATTATTTTTAGCCGTGGCGGCCATCTTGAATTTCCGGCCGACCTGAAATTTTGCTAGGATCAATAAGACATCAAGAGCAACATTCCTGTGAAGTTTCATGAAAATCCGTCAAGTAGTTTCAGAGGAGTAGTCGCTACAAGTTTTCATTATATAACTCTATGTAAACAAAGATGGCCGCTGGCAGCCATGTTTAACGTCGAATCAAAACGATTTTCGACAAGGACCAACATCATGTCATGCTGATCATTTTAGAAAAAGTCCCATATCAATATCACTTATAGTTTTCATGAAGAAGTCGTCGCTACAAACTTGTTTTTTAAAAACCTATTTTAAGATCTGGCGGCCATCTTGGATTTCACATCAACATGAATTTTTCCTAGGATCAACTAGACTTCATGGGCAACATTTCTGTAAAGTTTCATGAAAATCCATTCAGTAGTTTCAGAGGAGTAGTCGCTACAAAAAAAAGTTTACGGACAGACAGACGGACAGACAGACAGACAGACAGACGGACAGACAGACAGACGGACAGACGAACGACGGACGACGCAACACGGCATAAGCTCTGCTGATCTCTGATCAGTAGAGCTAAAAATGGTCCAATCTGGGTGTTTCTCAAACTTGTCAACTTTCATTGATATTAGCAATCTGGTAAAGTTGATCAAGATCGGATGAAAAATGAAGGCCCTATCATCTTAATGAGGCAAAATATACCATTTTTAAATAAATCAAGGGCCATAACTCCGCTGTTACTTGTCCGATCTGGCTCGTTGATGTATAAAAAAATAAATAAATAAAAAATATATATATATATACATATAAAACAAGAGGCCAATGACCTTGAAGCTCTACTGATAGATTTTTGATAGCTATATCAGCATTCCTGTGAAGTTTCATGAAAATCCGTCAAGTAGTTTCGGAGGAGTAGTCGCTACAAGTTTTCATTATATAACTCTATGTAAACAAAGATGGCCATGTTTAACGTCAAATCAAAACGATTTTTGACAAGGATCAACTTCATGTCATACTGATCATTTTAGAAAAAGTCCCATATCAATATCACTTCAAGAAGTAGTCGCTACAAACTTGTATTTTGAAAATCTATTTTTAGCCATGGTGGCCATCTTGAATTTCTGGCCGACCTAAAATTTTGCTAGGATCAATTAGACATCAAGAGCAACATTCCTGTGAAGTTTCATGAAAATCCGTCGAGCAGTTACAGAGGAGTAGTCGCTACAAGTTTTTATTAGATAACTCTGTGTAAACAAAGATGGCCGCTGACAGCCATGTTTAACATTGAATCAAAACGATTTTCGACAAGGACCAACATCATGTCATGCTGATCATTTAGAAAAAGTCCCATATCCACAAGTTTTTCCTATATAACTCTATGTAAACAAAGACGGCCACTGGTGGCCATGATTGACTTCCAAATCAAAATGACCTCTGGTTAGGACCAACTACATGTCATGGCAGTCAAAGTGGTAAAGGTTCCAAATCAATATCACTTATGTTTTTTGAGAATTAGTCACCACAAAATCGCATTTTTAAAATCTATCTTTAGCCGTTGCGACCATCTTGAATGACAATGATCAACTTCATGTCATACTGATCATTTTAGAAAAAGTCCATTATCAATATCACTTCAAGAAGTAGTCGCTACAAACTTGTATTTTGAAAATCTATTTTTAGCCATGGTGACCATCTTGAATTTCCGGCCGATCTGAATTTTTGCTAGGATCAACTAGACATCAAGAGCAACCTTTTTGTGAAGTTTCAGGAAAATCCGTCAAGTAGTTTCGGAGGAGTAGTCACCACAAGTTTTTCCTATATAACTCAATGTAAACAAAGATGGTCACTGGTGGCCATGTTTGACATGGAATCGAAATGAATCTTGGTTAGGATCAAGACCATGTCGCACCAGTAATTTTGGTAATGGTTCCAATTCAATATCACTTATGGTTTTCGAGAAGTAGTTGTGACTTTTATTGAGAAGTAGTCGCCACAAAGTCGCATTTTTAAAACCTAATTTTAGCAGTGGCGGCAATCTTGAATTTCCTACCAACCTGATTTTTTGCTAGGATCAACTAGACATCAGGACAACATTCATGTCAAGTTCCATGGAATTCCATCAGGTAGTTTCAGAGGAGTAGTCGCCACAAGTTTTTCCTATATAACTCCATGTAAACAAAGATGGCCACTAGCGGCCAAGTTTGACATGGAATCAAAATGAAATTTGGTTAAGACTAAGTACATGTCGCACCAGTCATTTTGGCAAAGGTTCCAAATCAATATTACTTACATATGTTTGAGAAGTAGTCGCCACAAAGTCGCATTTTTAAAATCTATTTTTAGCAGTGGTGGCCATAATTTTACGCTATGTAAACAAAGATCCAGCGGCCATGTTTGACATCTAATCAAAATGAACTTTGGTTAGGATCAACTGCATGTCCTTGCCGTGGTGGCCATCTTGAATTTCCGGCTGACCTGAATTTTTGCTAGGATCAACTAGATCAAGAGCAACATTCCTGTGAAGTGTCATGAAAAGCCATTGAGTAGTTTCAGAGGAGTAGACGCCACCAAAAAAAAGTTTACAGACTGACGACGCACCACGACATAAGCTCTGCTGATCTTTGATCAGTCAAGCTAAAAACAAGGTAAATTGTGTAGTCAAGAAAAAGCATTTCCCTTACAACAAAACACAATTCAATGTCATCAGTTTCTCGTATTATTATCAAACTCTGTGCATTGCTAGAACTGCATCAGGTGTAGCAGTTCTTTCATCTCTAAAACAAACAAAAATCTGCGATGGCCAAACGATGAAATATTGTCTTGAGTTTAAGCTTAAGCATGCTGTGTGTGACTTGGGTCAACAGACTGTTATTATTTTATTCAGTTTAGGCAAATTGTCATTGTTATTTACACCACTGGAAATAATGCGTTTATTTTATTATGAAGCAAATTTCATTATTTACCAACATGAAGTATGTAATGTTTGTTCTATGAATGACTCATTGCGCCAATCAACTTACCATGATGCCATTGGTCAATCATTTATCCATTTCAACCAATTAAACCAATAAGATACCTCCGATAAACAATAGCATGTGCAACTGTATTATATAAATATTGAAACCTATTGTCAAAATACTCAGACATTAACAATAGGGTGGAGATATCCAAGTACTGGCGTCATGTTAATTCCTCAGACATTAAAGTCGCCCGCCAATGTATTCACCTTTATTTTGATTACTCCACCTACCTGCTGTAACACTGACAGGCAACCTTAATTGAAAGAATTCCACTCAAAACATTGCTGCATTTTGACTGACATCATACCTGATATTTAACTGTATCAGAAGTTCTACTGTGTTTGACCAATGAAATCTTGCACATAATGCTTCATTGACAACAGAACGATGACCAAATTTATTTCGCCGACGTTTAAGTCCTAGTAAAGTAAATGAATTAAATTCCAGTGGTGTAATTAACTCTAAAACTTCCATTTCTTGCTGTCCAGAGACCCTTGTTTTGACTGCTTACTATATGCAAGCACGACAAGTGTAGTTACAAACTTCCATATTCCATTTTCGGATATTTTTAAGTCAAACTTCACAGCGAAGAAAACTCCTGTTTTTCTGCCAGAAATATTTGCTGTCAAATAGTGAATTTTTCTGACTTCAAAAATAACACGGGCAAGAATATTGGAATAAAAATGCCAATTTTCAGAAACACACAACGATCCAGGAATTTTTGAAACTAGTCTTGCCGAGTAAGGTATGTATTGGTGCTCAGCATGCTGACGGTTAAAGCACTCGAGACATGCTGAAAACTGAGCATGCATCAAGTTAAAGGTGAACGCATGTTATACATGTAAGTGTAGTTGCAGAATATCTGGATTTTGTTTTTAATTATTTTAAAAATGTCTTGGATGACTACTCTACCTGATGTCTGCCTTCATAAGGCACCTGTACTATGATAATTTACTTTACTATAATTCACTCTCCAATAATTCACCCTACTATAATTCACTTTACTATGATTATTCACTCTATTATGATAATTCTCTCTTCTATAATTTACTTTACTATAATTCTTTCTCCAACTATTCACCCTGCTATAACTCACTTTACTATGATAATTCACTCTATTATGATAATTCACTCTTCCATAATTTACTTTACTATAATTCACTCTCCAATAATTCACCCTACCATAATTCACTTTACTATGATAATTCACTCTATTATGATAATTCACTCTTCTATAATTTACTTTATTATAACTCACTCTACTATAGTTCACCCTATTATAAATCACTTTACTATAATAATTCACCCTACTATAATTTACTTTACTATGATAATTCACTCTATTATGATAATTTTGTCCAGAGGTTGGGGTGGGAGGATTTTGTCCGTACACCAAAACAATACTCTCGAAAGACCTTATATGCAGTGTTCTACCATTGGCCAGGGATTGCCTTTGGAAATATGCAACAACACAACACGGGAAACACGTCTATTAGTAGAAATCCAAGAGATTTGAGTTATATACAGTGTTATAAATTGATGTAAAATCTCTTGAGTACTGCACGTGGCCAAAAATAACTCCAAATCAGTATGGAATTGACTTGTATGGATTGGGATGTTATTTCAAATGGGGACAAGGGACCAATACACAAGGGCCAGGAGGCATTCCTTAAAATTTTGGGAGTTTTGTGAAGAATACCTGTTTTTTTGCTGAAAGCTGGAATAAGTTTCTTGATTAATTTCTCAGGTGCAAATGATCAGGAGTTGTTAAACATTTAAATGACAAATAAAACCAAATAAATGTATACAATCAGTTCAATATCCGATTGCATGTAAGAGATCGGGTCATACTAATCCTTATCAAGTATAACTTTAATTATGGAATCAGGAACCATTCTTTATAGCATATATTAACATCTTAAAAAGATGACATGTATTGCTTTCATGCCACGATTATGAATTATGATTTAATATGATGATACAATATATATTTATCACAGAATTAAATTCATCTTTCCTGGAAAGTGTGGCTGTGGCTGCGTAAACTTTGCAGTTGTTGCCGCCCAGATGATTGTATACTATTGTTTGGGGTGCTTGTTTCAGCCAAAGGTTTTTCTGCAGTGACTTGAGCAATTTAAATAATATGCACATTAGTTATATATCATTAGAACTGGCACTTTTAGTGGTAAATAAAACTACTTTAATTTTGAAAATCGGTTGAGAAATAAATATTTTACAGCCAAAATGATTTTTTGATGGGGCTTTTCCTATGTAAATTCCTTGTTGCATATGCAGGTGGAACTGCAGAAAATCAAGAAATTTCAAATAACTTCAGTTAGCCTTCATATTTTGCTATAAAACGTTAAAGGTGTCTTAATTTACTAATATCCAACAATTTAAAAACATTTTTGGATAAAAATTCGATGTTTGTTTTTTTCCAATTTTTCATGCAGCAGAATTTTGCATTGAAAATGCCCCATCAAAAACAACTATCGCGCATGAATTTTTTATTTCTCATGTGTCCAATTTATGAAATAAGACGAGGAAACATCAGTAGCCACAATATATATACGACATGAAACATACACAATAGTATTATTCTTATACCTGTACTCTCAGGTTTGGGTGGAACACAACATATCCATTGGAGTTGATAGCAAACGGGAAGCCGTTGGGTCCAAATTTCCTTAGAGGGGCGCGCTTCAGCATCTCACCCGTGGTAACGTCAATGCCCATCACCCCTAGAATGGTCTGGTTCAACTGAAATCAAATACTTTCATAGATAAACAGTGACATTAACAGTGGTTCAGTGGGAAGAAAATGTGATCTTACCAAATATAGTATGAATATAGGTTTATGTTGTCTAGATATTTATTGAAATTGTGAACAAAGTGTTCCAGTTCTTTTATGAATCTTACATATACTCTGACTTCAATCATACACATTACGTGGTTCGAGTATTAACTTTCATACCCCATCCAACCCCTTCTCTAAGAAGCGAAAACGGGGTTGACTGGGGTATGCAATAAAACCTTTTGACTTAAAAGTTTGCATATTGTAAAATCAGAACAATAGGTAATTTTGAACGGGTTATTGCATTTTTTTCAGTATAAAATGTTTTTAAACGTGTTTTATTGTCAAAATATCCATTATAAAATCCTGCTAATATAAACTTTCAGATCATTTAATGGAATTAAGGCGGGACCACGTAATGTAACTTTAATGTAGTCGATAACGAAAATACTCTATGTTAATTGCTTGACATATACTACCAAAGTTTCCCAGAAACGTCAAGTAATGGATTCAATTCGATAAATCTCCTTAAAATTTAATAGATTTACACACAAAGTTTTCTTCCAAGTATATAACATGTATCTAAGCAAATCAGAGTTTGTAACTCACCGAGCCATATGTTCTATTGTATACTGGCAGGGTGACAGTGGTCATCATTCCTAAACCCTGTTGTCATGGAAATAAAACATAACATCAAAATGCTGATACAGTAATGAGGTCAATGCATGTTAGGACATAGTGATATCTGATTGGAGGTATGAGATGAAGAGGGTGAGATGAAGATGTATCTGAAACATCTGGTATTTAAATGCATGTCAGACTGGTATCTTACAATGAGTCACAGACTTGTATCTTAATATGTGTCACAGACTGGTATCTTAATATGTGTTACAGATTGGTATCTTACTATGAGTCACAGACTTGTATCTTAATATGTGTCACAGACTGGTATCTTGATATGAGTCACAGACTGGTATCTAAATGCATGTCATAGACTGGTATCTTACTATGAGTCACAGACTGGTATATTAATACATGTTACAGACTGGTATCTTAATACATGTTACAGACTGGTATCTTAATACAAGTCACAGACTTGTATCTTAATATTGCACAGACTGGCATCTTACTATGAGTCACAGACTTGTATCTTAATACGTGACACAGACTGGTATCTTAATACATGTCACATACTGGTGTCATAAGACATTCCACAGACTATCCCTTAAGACATTGCACATATTCGACGTCCCTTCAAACATGTCACAGTTTGGTTCTTTCAGATATGTCCTTTCAGACATAGCACAAACTGGTCAGTTCAGATTTATTACATACTGGTCGATTGTGACATGTCAGTCTTGTCACAGACTGGTCAGTTCAGATTTATCACATACTGGTCATTTCCGACATGTCAGTCTTGTCACAGACTGGTCCTTTGGATATGTCCTTTCAGACATGTCCAAAAATTATTTTTAATTTGCATATTGCATGTTCAGATTTAATCTGAATTGTTGTTTAATGGCTTATGAACACAGAGAAAGTGGAAGAGCATTGGGAATCTAAGACCGATTCCCTTCTCTACCTATCAAAAGATTTTTCTTTAATGGATTCAGAGGATAGACTCTGATACAGATCGTCCAGTTTTCGTCCATATCTGACGTAGACAACGGAAAAGTGCCTTGCCCAAGAAAGCATCGGAGAAACCCAGTGGTGCCAGAGGGGCTGAAACCTGTGATCTAAGGAGTCAATGCCACTAGCGTCCATGCATTTATACAAATATTTTGGTAACCAGGCGATTTGTGACTTGTTGCCAAAATTAATGAAAGAATGTGTGAATAAATAGAATAGTTTGCAAGATGATGATTGATGTAAACTGTTTTACATGAAGTAGAATGTTAGAATTTTAATTGTAAAATTTACCAATAATTATAATATAATATATAACACTTTTTTTTTATATTTATTACAGACTCAGAAATATTTATCTGATTTTTATCACTTTTAAATATATCAGTATTATATGTATTAAATAAAACATATTTTTACAACTTTAATTTCTACTTTAATTTCTACTTTAATTTCTCAGAATTATGTATATTATATTACATATAAATATTTTTTTTTTTTTTAAATATTAACAAATTTAAACGAATTCAATGTAAGGCAATGCAATACTCAGTACGCCAATATAAACATGCATAAAAGTATATTGGTTACCATGGTTACAGAGAGTTAGGTATCAAACAGGCTGCATGCACATAGCGTTAGTTAAATTAGAAGCTATAACACAAAATAGAAATCATAATATCATTTATATCAAGGGATTATTTATATTTAGGGTTAGCAGGTAGGAAGCATATTGGCAAGTGGGAAGGAGATATATATTTATTGGGTTAGTGGAATAATAGCAGGCCTATCATGAAATGTTAATGTTATTGTTTGGGGCACATGTTTCAGCCAATGGTTTTTCAGCTTTTTATCGGAAATGTTTAGGCAATTCTTGCATAGGTATAAGTTCATTGGAACAGTAATTTAAAAATACCTTCATTTTTGAAAATCGATTAAGAAATAAATATTTTACAGTCAAATACTTTTTTGACAGGGGAGTTCCCATGTAAACTCCTTCAGGAAATTAAGAAATCTCAAATAACTTCAGTTTGGTTTAATATATCGCCATAAAAGTGTCGAGGTGTTTTGAATTAGATCTATCCAACACATTAAAACTATTTTAGAATATTTTTCTAATTTTTGACATTCATATAGTTTTGCATTAAAGACTGGAATGTGAAATTTTTATTTCCCAAAAGTAAGATATTTTTTATTTACCACAAAAATGCCTGTTTCACTGATATATAACTTATTTCGGTACTCTACAAAGTCCTATAGGTACTCTACATAGGTACTCTACAAAGTCCTATAGGTACTCTACATAGGTACTCTACAAAGTCCTATAGGTACTCTACATAGGTACTCTACAAAGTCCTAAAAACCTTTGGTATAAACATGTGACCCAAACAAGTTATAAGGTAAGTAGGGGGAATGGGCATCAAGTGCATACCTTATTAACTATATTGGTTTAACAAACAGAAAACTAATATTGCTTTACCAATGCATACTTTCATTAACACATTAGTTGGTAATTTTTGACATATTAATGACATAAAAAATAATAACACTTATTTTTAATTGATATGCAATACCGAAGCTAAACATTTCCAATATTTAGGCTATTCCTCCATATGTTATCTTTTAAAATTGTAAAAAAACGGAATATATGATGTCCTAAACATGATAACTCTAAAAAAGCTATATACAAACATACATGTATTGGTATGTTTTATAAGATCGAGTATGGCCTACTTACTGATGAAATTATTCTGTCGAGATAAGTGATCAAATTTAATTACTGGTGTTCTATCAGCAGCATCTAATGCCAAGAATCTATTTCTTTTCCTGTCTTTGATTTGTATTTATTTTTTTATCCCTGTTCTGAATATTTTGTATGCCCATTTAAGATATCGCAATTCCATACATAGAACATCTAGATACGTCAAACAATGGTCAAAGATTCGTCAAAGATTGGTCAACATTTATTTGAAGTAAGTCGGTAAAATTCACTTCCATTCCGACCGACTTGCAAAATAACACATACCATTCTTCAGAGCGTGCTTTCAAAGGTTTTAATATTTTAACGAAACTGTGTACAGTCAAATAATTATATTTTTTCTCCGAAGCTGGGGAAAAGCGCTGCAGTTTTACAGGGCTGGTTCTCTGTACACAGTTTCAAGTAAAGGTAGTAAGTAAACCATACTTTTTATATACATGTATAAGCCAAAATAAACGTATCATAGGAACAATAACTGGAATAATGCCTCAACCTACATCATTTATAAAGAGTTTACAAGGGGACATAATCAGTGTCTCACAGTGAGTTACAGGTGCCCCAGTATTAACATTAAGTTTATTGTATGGTGTATAATATAGTTAAGATTATTGTCTGACATGTAATGCAGTTAAGATTATTGTGTGATGTGTAATGTAGTTAAGATTAGTGTGTGATGTGTAATTTAGTTAAGACTATTGTGTGATGTGTAATGTAGTTAAGATTATTGTGTGATGTGTAATGTAGTTAAGATTATTGTGTGATGTATACTGTAGTTAAGCTTACTGTGTGATGTGTAATGTAGTTAAAATTATTGTGTGATGTGTAATGTAGTTAAGATTAATGTCTGACGTGTAATGTAGTTAAGCTTATTGTGTGATGTGTAATGTAGTTAAGACTATTGTGTGACGTGTAATGTAGTTAAGATTATTGTGTGATGTGTAATGTAGTTAAGATTAATGTCTGACGTGTAATGTAGTTAAGCTTATTGTGTGATGTGTAATGTAGTTAAGCTTACTGTGTGATGTGTAAAGTAGTTAAATTATTGTCTGATGTGTAATGTAGTTAAGCTTACTGTCTAATGCAGCTTGTTGTATGATGTGTAATGTAGTTAAGCTTGTTGTATGATGTGTAATGTAGTTAAGCTTGTTGTAGGGTGTGTACTGTAGTTAAGCCTGTTGTTGGGTGTGTAATGTAGTTAAGCTTGTTGTTGGGTGTGTAATGTAGTTAAGCTTATTGTAGGGTGTGTACTGTAGTTAAGCTTGTTGTAGGGTGTGTAATGTAGTTAAGCCTGTTGTTGGGTGTGTAATGTAGTTAAGCTTGATGTAGGGTGTGTACTGCAGTTAAGTTTGTTGTTGGGTGTGTAATGTAGTTAAGCTTGATGTAGGGTGTGTTGTGTACTGTAGTTAAGCCTGTTGTTGGGTGTATAATGTAGTTAAGCTTGTTGTAGGGTGTGTAATGTAGTTAAGCTTGTTGTCTGATGTATAATGTAGTTAAATTATTGTCTGATGTGTAATGTAGTTAAGCTTACTGTCTAATGCAGCTTGTTGTAGGGTGTGTACTGTAGTTAAGCCTGTTGTTGGGTGTGTACTGTAGTTAAGCTTATTGTAGGGTGTGTACTGTAGTTAAGCTTGTTGCAGGGTGTGTAATGTAGTTAAGCCTGTTGTTGGGTGTGAAATGTAGGTAAGCTTGATGTAGGGTGTGTAATGTAGTTAAGCTTAATGTAGGGTGTGTAATGTAGTTAAGCTTGATGTAGGGTGTGTACTGTAGTTAAGCCTGTTGTTGGGCGTGTAATGTAGTTAAGCTTATTGTAGGGTGTGTACTGTAGTTAAGCTTGTTGTAGGATGTGTAATGTAGTTAAGCATGTTGTAGGGTGTGTACTGTAGTTAAGCTTGTTGTATGGTGTGTAATGTAGTTAAGCCTGTTGTTGGGTGTGTAATGTAGTTAAGCTTATTGTTGGGTGTGTGATGTAGTTAAGCTTGTTGTATGGTGTGTAATGTAGTTAAGCTTGTTGATGGGTGTGTAATATAGTTAAGCATGTTGTAGGGCGTGTACTTGAGTTAAGCTTGTTGTTGGGTGTGTAATGTAGTTAAGCATGTTGTAGGGTGTGTACTGTAGTTAAGCTTGTTGTTGGGTGTGTAATGTAGTTAAGCTTATTGTAGGGTGTGTAATGTAGTTAAGCTTGATGTAGGGTGTATCCTGTAAGTAAGCTTGTTGTATGGTGTGTAATGTGGTTGCGTGTTGTATGCTGTGAAATGTTAAGCTGTTAAGCTTGCTTTTGGATGTGTAATGTTGTTAAGCTTGTTGTAGGGTGTGTACTGTAGTTAAGCTTGTAGGGTGTGTAATGTAGTTAAGCTTGTTGTATGGTGTGTAATGTAGTTCAGCTTGTTGTAGGATGTGTAATGTTGTTAAGCTTGTTGTAGGGTGTGTACTGTAGTTATGCTTGTAGGGTGTGTAATGTAGTTCAGCTTGTTGTAGGGTGTGTACTGTAGTTAAGCTTGTTGTAGGACGTGTAATGTAGTTCAGCGTTGTATGGTGTGTAATGTAGTTAAGCATGTTGTATGTTGTGAAATGTTAAGCTGTTAAGCTTGCTTTTGGGTGTGTAATGTAGTTAAGCTTGCTGTATGACCTGTAATGTAGTTAAGCGTATTGTATGGTGTGTAATGTAGTAAAGCTTGTTACATGATGTGTAATGTAGTTAAGCTTGCTGTATGACCTGTAATGTAGTTAAGCGTATTGTATGGTGTGTAATGTAGTAAAGCTTGTTACATGATGTGTAATGTAGTTAAGCTTGCTGTATGACCTGTAATGTAGTTAAGCGTATTGTATGGTGTGTAATGTAGTAAAGCTTGTTACATGATGTGTAATGTAGTTAAGCTTGCTGTATGACCTGTAATGTAGTTAAGCGTATTGTATGGTGTGTAATGTAGTTAAGCTTGTTACATGATGTGTAATGTAGTTAAGCTTGCTGTATGACCTGTAATGTAGTTAAGCGTATTGTATGGTGTGTAATGTAGTTAAGCTTGTTACATGATGTGTAATGTAGTTAAGCTTGCTGTATGACCTGTAATGTAGTTAAGCGTATTGTATGGTGTGTAATGTAGTAAAGCTTGCTGTATGACCTGTAATGTAGTTAAGCGTATTGTATGGTGTGTAATGTAGTTAAGCTTGTTACATGATGTGTAATGTAGTTAAGCTTGCTGTATGACCTGTAATGTAGTTAAGCGTATTGTTTGGTGTGTAATGTAGTAAAGCTTGTTACATGATGTGTAATGTAGTTAAGCTTATTATCTGATGTGTAATGTACTGCACTGGTGACGCAGGCTTGAAGCGATCTGTCACATGAAGCGAATTCTGATCAAGGTCCACAATGGTAACACAGGCTTGAAGCATACTTTCACATGAAGCAGTTCTTAACTAACACTTCGACTAGTACTACTACACGAGTATGATTATTCACAAATGTCACAACTCTATATTCGACAAGACGTACAGCGGGATCACAACTAAACACTACAAAGTCTACAACTTGTGAGAATCATCAACCTATGTGGCACCCTAATGGGGATTGGGGTTAAGGGGCTCAATGTCGGGCTATTTGTAGATATCTAACCAGGTGATTTATCAAACATCGTTGGAAAATGATGTAAAAGGTGTATAGTATATTGAATTTTAAAAACTAGAATCAGTTAAATTAAGTAAATTGTGAAGTTTTACATTGATTTTTTTACAGTGATTACAAAGCAAATTGTTAAATTTTACATTGATTTGTACTCTGTTTAACACTGATTTGTACTTTGTTTTACATTGATTACAAAGCAAATCACTCAGTTTTGAACGACTTTTATATTGACTGGTAAACAATTTC
The DNA here is from genome assembly GCA_037043455.1 of Cyrtodaria siliqua. Taxonomy (NCBI): domain Eukaryota; kingdom Metazoa; phylum Mollusca; class Bivalvia; order Adapedonta; family Hiatellidae; genus Cyrtodaria; species Cyrtodaria siliqua. The sequence continues at coordinate 133,551 of JAWPHD010000857.1, read as the reverse complement.
TTTATTTTTCGTTCTAAATGTCACAAATGGGGGCATATCACGGTACATATTGGAGGTAACTTAAAAATCTTTGAAGGTTGATCATTCTAAGAACTAATGAGGTTTTTTAGGACCACTCCAGAGAGGAAGAAAGGAAACTCCAAACGTCGACTTGTAGTACAAAGAACTGCCTTATTAACATCTCATTTCTGAGAGGTGCGTTACAGCAATTTCTGAGAGGTGCGTTAAAGCAGTGAGTGTACTCCAGCCGTTGGATATGGCAATCCATATTGGGGAATATCTCTACTCGTAAATATTTGTCTTTGAGAAATACAAGTCTGACCAATGCATAAAGATGTACAGCGAACTGCAGCGGGAGACGAGTTACTCTATACGAATGTTTTCATTCGTGCTAAGCCTAGTATATAATATACATGTTGTACAAATCTTAAAATAAATGTTAAAGCAAATGTTTAAACTATTGTGGGGCATTTTTTGAGTCTAAGGAAAAGTATTCCTAATTTCAAAATGTCAATCTCATTGGTGAAATGCAAATATAGTAAGATTAATAGTACATTTGCATGGTGGAGGAGGGATGCCAAATAGTGTATGTTTCTCTCACTACTACAGATGTTATACCAAGCTATCGATGTATATATTGCCCCACTTTGTTTGTTTTTTGTTTTTTATAGCAGGTGGTCTACTGATCACGGGAACATACTCCTTGAAAATAAATCAACACAGAATAAAGTTGGCCGTATTACTGACACCAAGGGCGTAACTGCCTATACGCACAATACGCATGTGCATATAAAATTTTTTGCCACTCCAAATAACCTTAAATAATTTTGGATAAAAAACGGAATTTTTTTTTTCCGAAACTGCTAGATTGCACCATATTAAACTATTCATGTCAAAGTTTTCTTTCCCCACAGACCCCCAAAGATAGATTCACTCATTCGGCGCTCAATTATTACTTTCATGCATATAATTTATAAAAGACTGGTTACGCCCCTGGTCACTGTTAAGAGATCTCTTATCTCAGGGCTTTCTTCTCTGAAAATGCCATAAATGACACTTACTGCTTTATTGAACTATAAATTATTTAACTATTAATTATTTAACTATAGATCAGTAATTAATTACAACAGTACACCAACATAAATCTAAAACACAATCTTTGAAAGAGCACTTGAGATGTGCACGCCTATTAAGTTCTCCTTCATTCTGTTGCTTTTTGTTGTAAGAATTGGAAATTTTTCCGGAAGTCATCATTGTTGCTTTTTTTCAAATAATTCTTAAACAGAAAAATTGTGATTAACAGCACACATTCTTCAATCATTTGAACTATATGTGTCATCATGCATATACATGCCTTTTGTTTTAGTTCGACACAAACCAGTTCATTTATCATTACAATAATATTAGTTTCATGCGATACAGAGCAAATTGATCCTAATTACAGAGTTATTGTGACATTTCAGGCCTTTTATCAGGAATACTGTTCAATTCCTTAATTGCATCTTCTTTAAAATATGCTCCCCCACCTCCCCACCTTTGACCTCCAAGTGCGACCTTGACCTTTGAGGTACGAATCTGATTATTGCACATGACATACCTTCTCATTGTGGTTAACATTTGCGTGAAGTTTCATGGATATCCCGTCAGTTCTTTCAAAGTTATGGGTGAGACATGATAGTTTCGGACAAATGGACAAAATTTGACCTTTGACCTCCATGTGTGACCTTGACCTTTGAGATACGAACCCGAGTATTGCACACTACACACCTTCTCATTATGGTTTGCATGAAGTTTTTAATGGAAATCCCTTCAATTCTTTCAAAGTTATGGCTGAGACATGATCGTTTTGGATGGAAGGACGAAACGGACAAATGGACAAAATTTGACCTTTGACCCCCATGTGTGACCTTGACCTTTAAGGTACAAACCGGATTATTGCAAATTACACACCTTCTCGTTGTGGTTAACATTTGTGTGAAGTTTTTAATGGAAATCCCTTCAATTCTTTCAAAGTTATGGCTGAGATATGATTGTTTCGGACGGAAAGACAAATGGACGGACGTAGGATGATACAATTACTATATGCCTCCCTTTGCAGGCATAAAAATAACTTTAAGTAAGTCAATAATAATCATACAGAATAATACATGGAAATGTTCCCATGATGTCAAACGGCTGAATAGTTTAGTGACTAAAATGACCCAACAGAACCGGAAAGAGCAAAATAAATTGTTCTGTGTCTCATGCAGGTGATTCAAAACACTTCAAACAACTCTGAGTGATCAGTTTAAATTTACTGTATGTTATCAACAAAATTAGGTCACATCATGAACATCTTGACCTTGTTTGTAATGTCAAGGATGATTACCAGATAATAAATTTGAGAAGAATTTTGTCACAATTCCAGTTGCATTTATTAATAACCTTTATATAATATTGACCTTTTTGTTTTTATTTACTTTTACTCCAAACCACATTATTTCAGCCAACCATAACCAGACAATATATTCTTCTCATAAATGTGTGTATAACTGTCAGTTTACCCAAAAGAAATCTGGTAAAGCCTCATCACAGTTGACACAAAAACTTCCTGTGAAATTAAATTGCGCTTAGCGAAACTACAGAATGCCTAAAACAAACTCCATTAGTATAGAACTTGGCAGAACCTGGACGTCCAATAACAGCCAGTTTCAGACTTCCAAACATAACAACATAAATAGATAAGGCCAAGTAAATCATTGCTTATATTCTCACCCATAATAATTGATTTCTCTAAATATTAGATGGCACAATTCAAATATTTGATAATACTGAAGATTTTAAAATTTAAAGATGGCATTTTTTAGTTCAAAATGAAATCTGCAAATTTGGCATAGCATTTATAACTACCAGCAGTATACAGATGTGATTTTTTTATTCGAACTCAAGGCCTTTTAATAACATTTTAATGGAATTTTGAATGACAATAACAAACATTAAATTTATTTGGCCATTCCAAGAATGTTGGTACAATTATGCAAACGTGCATCATTCCATGTTTTAACATTATCATATTAAGTATCTGATACGACGTTTACCAACTTGTTATAACTACACCATTCTTTGTAAATGTGTTTTTATTTTCTGTTTTGTCAGAGCTTATGCAAATTAACTTCTGACAAGCCTGAATGAAGTCCTTTTCAGTTTCAAAAATAAGGACTTTGGTTTGAAAATAAAGAATTTTGTTGCTTTTGAAAATAAAGAATGTTGCTTCAAAATCATTAAGAAAGTTATGTTCATTTTAACTTCATCCATTTTCTTTTATTTTTTTCAATTTTGAAATATGATAAAACTCATTTTTAAAATTTTGATCTGTTTAAAAAAGGGTCAGTAGCTTTTAAGAAAGATAATTTTATTTAATAATTTTTATCATTCCAATAATTTCTTACAGTAAATGCATTTACTAAAACCCTTCGGCGCTACATCAGAAATGCTGGCAAAGATCATTTCAGAGGTTGATTAAGAGTGGAACAAACATTCAACAATCAATCAAATCGTGATGGTGAGAAGAAACAAAACATAATCAGATTAATTAAACAAAAAACACTGCAGGTTACAGGAGGTCGTCACCGTTTCTGAAATCTTGGAGACAAATGTTTAGTAATAATAGTGGTAATAACGTCGTGTCTGATCAATTTTTCACTAAAACCACTCCGTTAGAATTAAAACAGCATTATGGAATAATATTTTCGTTCCTTTTTTCAAACTGTGTCAAATGCTTTCAAGTTTATAAAGCACGATGGGTCCAATAACATCTAATTAGTCTTGACCATTTTCACTGAAATTGTCAATCATTTTTTACTTAATGTCTGAATATTTTAACACTGAAAACTGCTTCAATTCCAGTATTTATAACTGCTTTTGCTTTTTTTTAACCAGTACAGATTAGCTGTGTGTAACCCGATTGCATGTATTATAAAAGGCACAAATCTTTTTTTTCAGAACTGAAGTGTCATTTTAGTGAATAATTGCTTGGATTAATTGAATTATAAAATAAACCAAAAAATAAAGATAATGCATTTCATAATTCCAATCTTCAACATGTGTATGCATTCCAAACAACGTTACCATGGGATCATGTTTTATTGAGAACCTTAAACGCTCGCTAAATGACAGGTCGTAGGTCTCCATGGCCTGTACAGGTTTTTTCATATACTCCTGTTGGATAGTGGGAAAACAAGAAATTATATTGTAAATATACTGTAGAACTGTAACATTTACAAGCCTGCTCAATCAGTTTCTCAACCCTGAAATTAAAAATATTTGAAAAATGGACATGAGTTTTAAATAAAAACAAATTAAAATAAGAATCACAAATTTGCAACCAAACTAAGCTTGAAATTAAAGGAAAATATTATGAGTAAACAACTGAAACTAAACTCAAGCATACGAAAAGTTTCATACATACATTATAATAAACAAGAAATGACGGAAATTCTGACAAAAGGTCCAGGATGTGATAGAATGTGACGCATTACGTCAAAGGAAATCCACTGGTTAAAAAGATATGGCAAACAGGGGCGTAGCTAGCCCTCTATTCATGTGGATTCATAATTGTGCTAGGGGGGTCCGGGGGGGGGGGGGCGGAAAATTTTGAAAACAATGGTGCAATCTGGTGCATTCTGGGCGTGCTGAGGTGCTTTTGTCAGAATCATGTGGATTCAGCCGCGTACTCGCGTATAGGCAGCTACGCGCCTGGAAAAGACCTGAAGTTACCCAACTATGACCTATGACCTTGGTGACAGGAACCTGCGAGTTGAATGTGACGCGACACCATGATAATCTAAATACGCCCACTCATGGTTTAGAAGAAATGGCAAAGATACAAAGAAAGCAAACTTTGATCTTGTAAGTCTTAAGTGTGACTCTGACCTTGGCAACAGGAACCTGGGAGCTGATACTGACACATCGTCTTGATGTGATCAGCATTTATGCAAAAGGAATTAAAAATCCACCCACTAGTTTTGAAGTCGTGGCTGAGACATGAAATGTGATGGACGGGCGGACGAACTGACAGATGGACCAATCACTAAATGCCATAGAGAACATAAAAAGTTAAAAAGATGAATTAAAATATTTCAACAAACAAGTGAAGCACCAAAAGGGGTGGGAATGCCAGATTGCAAATTCAGCATTTTAACTACAAAATCTAAGTAAAAAGAGGGGTGATAATTCAAGTAAAAAACATGACAGAGTTACGGTTCTTGTCAAATAACATTGTGTCATTACAATAAACATATGTGCCAAGTTTCAAAGCTTTCCGACAACTCGTTTACAATGAACATGTGTGCCAAGTTTCAAAGCTTTCCGACAATTCGTTTTTGAGTAATGAGGAAATACAAAACCCAAAACGTCAAAATGCGTAGACGGACAGACAGACAGAAACCGCCAAACTATAAGCTGGATTTTCTAAGCAATCTGGCTAACCATAATATTAAGTTCATACCAAAACAAAAATTAAATGCAGTTAAAAAGCAAACACACATTAGATATGTCAAACTATATGGTAATTAATTAAACAGGAACAAAAAAGGAACTGTCAACCAAATTGGATGAACTGCACTCTAGCTCACCACATGCGGCAAACTCTACACGATCAGCTACAAGCACACTATTCATGCTGTACTGAACAAAAATATATATGATTATAAAATGCAGTCAAACAAAACTGTAATACACAGTTTAACAAAAGGATAAAACAAAGTCTAACAAACGCAAAAATAAAATACAGTCTAAAAAAAGTTTAAAACGCAGTATAATCAACATAAAAATCGAAATCTAGCAAGCAATTTTGTATGACACTAAAATATTTGTAAAATAATTTTAATGCAGATCATTCGGAACTACAATAATGATGCAATGACCTTGAAACTAATGACCCAAAAATTAAAGTCTGCATTAAACAACAAGAAGATATAACATCCCGTCATAGGGAAATAATATATCATAATATATCAACGGTCTTTCAGGAAAATGACTGAAATACAAACCCTGAAAATAAAGACAACGGTATTTGATATAAAATTTATTTAGTACCTAAGTATTTTATACACTAATACTCTACTTTATCTTTCCAAATACAAATGGATCAAAGTTTTCAGATCTCCAACTCAATAATCCGTTTAAAAACTGTTTAAAGGGACACATGGCAATTTGTAATCTCAGAAACTCAGCATTACTCTGGTCCAAATTTATATTTCCTTATGGTGCACCAACACGTTATATGGCACCAACAGGAATGAACATTCCAGGCCCACTCTCCATTTACATCGAAATAAAAATATGCAGAGTGGACCTAGAACCTTTTCACCTGTAGAGTTGCTGCTACTTCTATTATAAACACTCCATTTATGTTGGAGCCACAATGATTGTTTTCTGCCACCACTCAAGTAGCATCGGGTGATCATAATGAAGACCTTTACCCAGAATTCTACCCTTAGGCCAATATAGGCAGTGCATAGGTACCGGTTTAAAAAAAAAAAAAAAAAAGTTATATTCTATTAAATACAGTATTTAATAAAATATAACTTTTTTTTCTTTTTTTTTTTTCTTTTTTTTTAAACCGGTACCTGTGAGGCAGTGGCCCTAATTTTGGAGGGAACCACAAGTGTTCAATTATCTAGTAAAAAAAATATAAATTCCCCCATTTTAATTTCCCAGATATTTAAATATATCTTTAACCTTTTCGCCACCATTTTTTAAATGTCGTCTGCTAAAATTTGTAATATGTTATATATAAAATGTTATGGAAAATATTCTGAGCTGCGAACAGTGTAAACCCTGATCAGTCTGCAGATAGTGTGCATGTTGATCTGGGCTTACACGTGTCGTAAGATCAATGTTTTTGACTGTGGCAGCGAAAGGGCTAATAGCAGTTTCCAAATAAACTGACATTGAATAAGTATAGCAAGGTCAATAAATGTCAACATCGGATAAATAACTCCAGATTGCCCGTGCTCCTCTAATGTAAGGATACAATTATGGTATGTGTATACAATATAAATGTTAGTGGTAAGCATATATATATGTTTTTAGTAGCTCAGGTGTGCCCCTTTAATGTTGAAATTAGATTATAAAAATGTAACATATGTGTTTGTATTTACACTGTGACTGTCAGGTCTATATATACTAGAACCCAGAAAATACAAGTCTGATGTAAAAAATGAACCAATAAAAGCAAGGAAATTCATTTTTGTGAATAAAAAAACAAAAAATGTTTTGTGTTTTTATATGGAATTTGAATGGATAAAATGGTTTTGAATCTCATCAAGTAAAAGTCAATTGATATAAAAGATAGCTAAGAAAAGATATTAAATAAAAAAAAAGATAGATAAAAAGAGATCTGTGCAATAAAAAGAGGACAGAGAGAAATATTTGATCAAGTTTAAACGATAGCCCCCAAAATTATAAGAACTTAATCTTGTGAAATATACTTTCATTATATTCAGGAAATTATGGACAGCCTGATAATTATGGTCGATATATAAATTGTTAAATGCATTTGTTTTGGATGAAGTTCAATTCTTGTTTTAAATCTTCATGATAAATAATAAACTGATTATTTGGGATTTTAATTTACTATAATTTGCATCTTGTTGCCAGAAAACAAAATATTCTAATTCTGTTTTATTTTACAGTTAATTTAATTAGGAAACAAGCTACACATCTAATTAAACTCACTCTTGAATTTTGGATGACATCATTAGCATAGTCCTAATGTGTTTAGATATATATTTTTAAATATAATAATTGGAGAAAAAAAAATCATATAAATTTCTGCATGTATTTTTACTTTTCAACAAGAAGCAATATTAAAACTTAGTCCAGTTTCTCCAAAAAATTACAATTTCTCAAAAAAAAATAGTTATGAAACATGTTGCTTTTCAGGCGACGATATGAATTTACTGTTAATTTGGGTCTGAATTTCCTATCTATTAAAGTCTGAATTTACTGTTACCTTGTGTCTGAATTAACTGTTCATTCAAGTCTGAATTTACAGGTTATTCAAGCCTGCATTTACTGGTTATTCAAGTCTTGAACTAACTGTGTGTCCGAATTTGACCGTCTAACGAAAGTACATTTTCCAAGTTATCTGTTCAACTACATACTAGTGTTACTGTTAACACCTCTCTAGGTCAAAAGCGAAAACCCAACAACCAAATCCAAACCAATACATCTAATCAAGCTGAAATCAAAAGTTCAAAATGGGAGGGAAAAACTTGTGATCTACCAGAGTAGTTATCCTACTAATAAAACCTTTATTCATACAGAAACACTGTGCCGATAGAAATAAGAATCATTTCTTGCTTCCATACATGTACATATCACTACTCATAAATCATAACGTGCTTAAAAGCTCAGTATTTAAGCACAGTACTGCCAAATAATCCATATTTCACCCTTGTGTAGTTTAGCCATAATTTATGTGCTCAAGTTAAAGGCACAGTTCTGCCAAATAATCCATATTTCACCCTTGTGTAGTTTCGCCATAATTTATGCGCTCAATTTAAAGGCACAGTACTGCCAAATAATCCATATTTCACCCTTGTGTAGTTCAGCCATAATTTATGTGCTCAAGTTAAAGGCACAGTACTGCCGAATAATCCATATTTCACCCTTGTATAGTTTAACCATGAATTATAATGCGCTTAAAGGCACAGTACTGCCAAATAATCCATATTTCATCCTTGTATAGTTTAGCCATAAATTATAATGCGCTTAAAGGCACAGTACTGCCAAATAATCCATTTTTCACCCTTCTATAGTTTAGCCTAAATTATAATGTACTTAAAGGCACAATACTGCCAAATAATGCATATTTCACCCTTGTATAGTTTAGCCATAAATTATAATGTACTTAAAGGCACAATACTGCCAAATAATCCATTTTTCACCCTTCTATAGTTTAGCCTAAATTATAATGTACTTAAAGGCACAATACTGCCAAATAATGCATATTTCACCCTTGTATAGTTTAGCCATAAATTATAATGTACTTAAAGGCACAATACTGCCAAATAATGCATATTTCACCCTTGTATAGTTTAGCCATAAATTATAATGTACTTAAAGGCACAATACTGCCAAATAATGCATATTTCACCCTTGTATAGTTTAGCCATAAATTATAATGTACTTAAAGGCACAATACTGCCAAATAATGCATATTTCACCCTTGTATAGTTTAGCCATAAATTATAATGTACTTAAAGGCACAATACTGCCAAATAATGCATATTTCACCCTTGTATAGTTTAGCCTAAATTATCATGTGCTTAAAGGCACAATACTGCCAAATAATGCATATTTTACCCTTGTATAGTTTAGCCTAAATTATAATGTGCTTAAAGGCACAATACTGCCAAATGATGCATATTTCACCCTTGTATAGTTTAGCCTAAACATATTTCACTCTTGTATAGTTTAGCCTTAATTATAATGTACTTAAAGGCACAATGCTGCCAAATAGTGTATATTTCACCCTTGTATAGTTTAGCCTAAATTATAATGTACTTAAAGGCACAATGCTGCCAAATAGTGTATATTTCACTCTTGTATAGTTTAGCCTAAATTATAATGTGCTTAAAGTCACAATACTGCCAAATAATGCATATTTCACCCTTGTATAGTTTAGCCTAAATTATAATGTACTTAAAGGCACAATGCTGCCAAATAGTGCATATTTCAATCTTGTATAGTTTAGCCTAAATTATAATGTACTTAAAGGCACAATGCTGCCAAATAGTGTATATTTCACTCTTGTATAGTTTAGCCTAAATTATAATGTACTTAAAGGCACAATACTGCCAAATAATGCATATTTCACCCTTGTATAGTTTACCAATAAATTATAATGTGATTAAAGGCACAGTACTGCCAAACAATGTATATTTCACCCTTGTATAGTTTAGCCTAAATTATAATGTACTTAAAGGCACAAAACTGCCAAACAATGCATATTTCACCCTTGTATAGTTTAGCGATAAATTATGTGCTTAAAGGCACAATACTGCCAAATAGTGTATATTTTACCCTTGTATAGTTTAGCCTAAATTATAATGTACTTAAAGGCACAATGCTGCCAAATAATGCATATTTCACCCTTGTATAGTTTAGCCATAAATTATAATGTGCTTAAAGGCTCAGTACTGCCAAGTAATGCATATTTTATCCTTACAAATTTTACCCTTGCATATTTTACTCATAAATTGTAAGTGCTTAAAGGCACAATACTTTTAAATAATGAACATTTTTCCCTTGTATTGTAATATATATTTATCCACCTTTCATATGCTCTTGTCTCTTCGCCCTCTTGTCACCCTAGAATTCCCTATTGTTTTTATTGTTCTTAAAGTGTTTTTTTTTTCTATCTACATAACGTTATAAAACTTATGTCATTTCGATGTTAATTTGCATTTACTGCCAACATCAATTGTGTTTGTCAAATACCAATAATGTAAAGATGTTGAAACAAAGTATCTTTAAACTAATCTTCTGTTTTCTAAACTTGCGTAATTTAGACCCCATCAGTTCAAGAATATATGTAACAGCATATGTAAGCAAGAAATGACGTAAATACAGATATAAAGACAATATCCTTCAGCCAATATTATAGAATACATAGAATAACAAGTGAGCTTATAGTGAGATAGTACCACGGACTCAAACACCTCAGGGTAAATACTGCTCCACTCGAAACGCCTCACATCATTCAGTGCCAGAGGGCGCGCTATCACATCTACATACTCCTAAAGCAGTAACAATCAAATACGTACCAATTAAGTATATTAGATATCAGTTAAGCATATATCAAGAATTAGATATCAATCAAGAAGATATTAAAACAAGGATATACGTATCATGTAGGCTGATATTCATTAAACATATATCAATAAAATATCAGCTGAAATATCAATAAATATCAACAAATAACATTTGAACAAATATCAATTTAAAGACAGTTAGAGAATATATATCAATTAAACAGATATCAATAACGTAGCAGATATCTATTTTAAATAGCAAATATAAAAACACAAACAATACACACAAATCTGTAAAACCTGTGGTACATGTCCGAAAACAATTAAAGCTCACTGAAAAACTTGTTGAAACTGGATTTATAAAAATATATGAGCCGTAACACGCAAAAACGACCCTTCAGACACAATTTTGACATTTTATGTTTTTCGATGTTTTTGACTCTCGGTGATTTTCTCTTTAAAAATCCCTTCATTTTATGTTGATATCTGAATTAAAAATGATTTTATCTGAATTTGAAAATTAAAGATTGTACTTGTCATTAATTTTGACGTTGACGTCGGAGTCTTGGACGACATCGTTGATTAAATAACAACAAAAAACATAAACAACTTCCATTTTCTATAGCATCAACTAATTATTTTAAGAAAACACATTCCCTTTGAGATAATAATTAGGTAAAACACGGAAGTGACGAGCAATTGGATTAGTAATTAATTACCGGCCGACGTCATAAATTGTTACGTTTTCGTGTGTTGAGGCTCATATATAATTTAGCAGTTTACTTTAAGGCTCAAAAGTCCTCTTCGACTACACATTATCAGTTTAATGGCAAACAATGATACTCACATGTTTGAATAATGCGAGTGTCTTAATAATTTTCGAATCATAAAAATTCATGCATTCATTTACCAGGATTACTTATACATGTAACATGGCAATGAAATCAAATGGTGTTTAACGGCACCGCAAAACATCACAAGTATCTTATTGCAGAAGAATAACTGATTTGACCACACTTTCTATCAGTATCAATACTATAGATTATTGCCTTTGTATGGCTAAATATTACTTGGAACGAGTCGTCCTGCGCCAAAACAACGAGTTCCAAGTAATATTTAGCCATACAAATTCAATAACCTTTTTATTGTATACTTTCATATTGTTTTTGATCAATGTTAATTGTATGACTATTACTTTTCATTGTATTTGTGTTATTTTTATAGCTTTTGATGGAATTCCTATCTTGCCATTCAGTTTCATTTTGTGTGGATGATTATTTTGCGCGAAAACGACGTCGACGTCGGATGACGTCATTAAAAACATCAAGCGGTTTTCGGAAGTTTGTTTAACATTCGATAACGTTAAAAACAGTGGGTGAGTGACCATTTGAATTATTTTATCAATTTTTGCCATAAAAGGTTGTAAAAAAACACGTAATTTTTTGTTGACACTATAGGAAGGATTCCGTTATTTTTATTTGAAAGTAGTTCCTTATTTCTATTTCGCGGCTCTTAGCAAGCACGAGCAAAAGTTCCCGTGTAATATGAATGCGTGCAATATCGTAGAATATTGCACGTTTAGCTCAATGCAAACTAAACGGGACAATATGAAAGTATACAATAAAGTAACATACTTTCTCACTTCTTTGATCGTCGCCCTCATAAAAAATTCAATATATTTAAGAAATCTTAGTGATGATGAGTATAAATGAAATAGATCTTAATTTTAAAACATTTTATATTTTAAACTTTATACAACAGAAAAGAAACGTACCTGTACTTTAGACCTTATTGCCCCCATGGCCGGTATCTGTGAGAAATACCCTGGAACAGATAGATCAAATTATCTCATTGGTACCTTTTGATACTGATAATATCTTAAAGGGGCCTGCCTCCAGAACTGAATTGAACTGAATGAGCATTGGCTCATCAACACAGTGTAGGTTATTTAGAGCCGCACCAGAGAGAGGGGAAGGATACATAGGAATCCGGGAACCGTGCCCTGCTCTTATTATCAAATAGATTCCGATGGTTCTTTAACGTGTTCGGAGGATAGACCGATATACGGGACCACACGGTTTACGTCCCCATCTGACAGACGAGGCTAAGGTTCCGCGTCTTGCCCAAGAACAAACTCAGTGGCACCACGGAGGATTGAACCCGGGGCCTCCGGTTACAAATCCGCAAAGCTACCGACTGCGCCATGCCAGCCCTCTCCTCCAGAACTGAACCAAAAACCCAATAAAACAGAGCTAAAATATCTTCCGAGAAAAAGTTACACGAGACAAATACACTGTTATCCCCATGTCCGACACCGAAGTGTGTTTGCTTCATGTTATACATTACGTGGTCCCGCCCTAATTTCATTAAGCGATGGAAAAGCTTATATTAGCAGGATTTTACAATGGATATTTCGACAATAAATCAAGTTTAAAAATCTTTTTTACTGAAAAAATGTGATAACCTGTTTAAAATTACCTATTAAATGTTTTAATTTACAATATGCAAACTTGTTAAGCCAAAATTAAGGATTTATTTCATACCCCAGTCAACCCAATTTTCGTTTCTTGGAGAAGGGGTTGGATGGGGTATGAAAGTTAGTACTCGAACCACGTAATGTAAAAGTCAGAAATAATTACACAGACTTCATTTTACTCATGTTAACAAAGGCTTAATATAAACATATAAACTCTGGAATGAAATGTGTTCTAAGTATGTGCTGTTGAGAGATAAGACAACAAAAATTCAGCAAGCCTGGAATTCACCAACCATTATTCAAACTATTCTTTGACTTGAGTTCAAATACTATAATTTCGTTCGAAAAATATATTCCCTTGACCTTCAAAAAATAAACAATCGTATGAAGTTGCTATTTATTAGTAGTTATCATAGTTTTACATAGCAGCTTTTTATGAATGTTTTTACTTTAAACTTATAGAAATATATGTAATTGAAATCTGCATATTGTTTCTTAAGTCTAAGAATATTCTCAAGAATGGTTAGTGAATTCAACGGCAGATGCTGTGGAAACATGTATTTTGTATCAATGATCAAATCATTAACACTGAGGTGAACCAAATGGTTGGACCAAGTTATCAGGGGAGACAAGTCAGTGCTGTGGTACCGCATTGTTTACCTCTATTTGCACAGGCCATCCACCTGATGGCCGATACAGGGTTCGCTGTTGGTCCAACTGCATATGTGAACACTCTGTATGTCTGAAATATATGGTGGATTTTATGTGAATACTTTGTATGTCTGAAATATATCGTGGATTTTATGTGAACACTCTGTAGGTCTGAAATATATGGTGGATTTTATGTGAACACTGTATGTCTGAAATATATCCTGGATTTTATGTGAACACTCTGTAGATCTGAAATATATCGTGGATTTCATGTGAACACTACGAGTGCCTGAAATATATTGTGGACTTTATGTGAACACTTTGTATGTCTGAAATGTATCGTGGATTTTATGTGAACGCTTTGTATGTCTGAAATATATCGTGGATTTTATGTGAACACTATGTATGTCTGAAATATATCGTGGATTTTATGTGAACGCTTTGTATGTCTGAAATATATCGTGGATTTTATGTGAACACTTTGTATGTCTGAAATATATCGTGGATTTTATGTGAACACTTTGTATGTCTGAAATATATCGTGGATTTTATGTGCACACTTTGTATGTCTGAAATATATCGTGGATTTTATGTGCACAGTCTATATGCCTGAAATATATCATGAATTTTATTAACAGTCTGCACGTCTGAAATATATCATGGATTTTATAACAAGTCGCAACATCTATTTTTTGTGTATAATCTGTCCATTAAAATATTAAAGTTTTTAAGAAACATTCATATTATAAAACAATGGTATTTCTACTACAAACCAATTCCAGATGAAAAGTACTTATTACATAATTATCTGTTCAGTTTGAGGTAGTAAGACATTTTGAAATTCACTTTTTGACTCCCACACAAACCTTAAAACTACACACACACGCACACACACACACACACACACACACTGACAGAGCGTTAACATCAAATCCTTCAACTCCTTATAGAATATTTTTGAAGAGCTTTACTTGTTATGTCAGGATTTTTTTTGGGAAATTATCACAAATTGCAATATGTCCTTATAATCTTATTACCATAAGAATAACAGGACAAACATACAATTTATTTGTTAAGGTTTTACCACCTGCATCCATACATACATACCTTGTTTTCTTTAGGGTTATACTTCTTAAACACATCCTCAGCCAAATCTGTACCACCATCAGTCAACAACATAATCATTCTGTTACAATTGGCCCCACGTCTACCCTCCGTTTCATTCTTTAACTGTATAGGTAGATAAGCAAGAGAATAAACGTTTTCATTTTGTTACATTGCGTCCCTCATCTACCCTCTACCTCATTATTTAACTGTATGGGTAGACAATTAAGAGAATAACCTTTATTAAAGATGGTTAATTAGTCAAAGCAACTTCATTTAAAGACAGATAATTAGTCAAAGCAACTTCATTTAAAGACAGATAATTAGTCAAAGCAACTTCATTTAAAGATGGTTAATTAACAGAAGTAACTCTATTTAAAGACGGTTAATTAACAGAAGTAACTCTATTTAAAGACAGTTAATTAACAGAAGTAACTCTATTTAAAGACAGTTAATTAACAGAAGTAACTCTATTTAAAGACAGTTAATTAACAGAAGTAACTCTATTTAAAGACGGTTAGTTAGTCGAAGCAACTTTATTTAAAGATGGTTAATTAGTTGAAGCAACTTCATTTAAAGACAGTTAATTAACATAAGCAACTTTATTTAAAGACGGCTAATTAGTCAAAGCAACTTAATTTAAAGACGGTTAATTACTCAAAGCAATTTCATTTAAAGAGGGTTAATTAGTAGAAGCTGCTTCATCTAAAGAGGGTTAATTAGAAGAGCCGACATTATTTAATTGAATTGAATTGAATTGGATTTTATAGTCGCACCAACAGCTAAGGTCATATGGCGACTTTCCAGCTTCCACTGGTGGAGGAAGACCCCAGGTGCCCCTCCGGGCAATTTTCGTGCACGGGCGGGCACCTGGGTAGAACCACCGACGTTCCGTAAGCCAGCTGGATAGCTTCCTCACATAAAGATTCCTAGGCCCCTGAGGGATCGAACCTACAGCGGTGAGGGGCATGACATTATTTTAAGACGGTTGAATTAAATTGTTAACTGCTCATCTACACTTTGTTTAGGTTATTCCGAGCTGCCCCAGACAAAGGGGACGGGTGCATAGGAAACAGGCAACCCTGTCCTACTCTTCCTAACAAATAGATAACCTATGGTTATTTACTATGCTAGGAGAATAGATTTCGATACAAAGGATTTTATTCGAATTTGGTATTTTATATATTATTTTCTATCTCTCGTCTCACCCAAAAATGAGTTCCTAAATTGTTCAATTTCAATGATGAGAGCTAAGCGCATTTCCATTAAAACATACATGGGACCCCAGGAAGGCACTAAGCAAAAAGGTAACAAATAACCAGAGGTCAATGACCTTGAAGCTCTACTGATAGGTTTTTGATAGCCAGATCAACATTCCTGTGAGGTTTCACGAAACTCATCAAGTAGTTTACTATATAACTCTATGTAAACAAAGATGGCCGTGGCAGCCATGTTTAATGTCGAATAAAAATGATTTTCAACAGGGACCAAAACCATGTCATGCTGATCATTTTAGAAAAAGCCCCATATCAAATATCACTTGGTTAGGACCAACTTCATGTTGTGCCAGTCATTTTGGTAAAGGTTTCAAATCACCATAAAATCGCATTTTAAAAATCTATTTTTAGCCGTGGCGACCATCTTGAATTTCCGGCCGATCTGTATTTTTGCTAGGATCAACTAGACATCAAGACCAACATTCCTGTCAAGTTTCATGAAATTCCATCAAGTAGTTTCAGAGGAGTAGTCGCCACAATATTTTCCTATATAACTCTGTGTAAACAAAGACAGCCGCTGGTGGCCATGTTTGACATCCAATCAAATGAACTTTGGTTCGGACCAACTACATGTCGTGCCAGTCATTTTGGTAAAGGTTCCGAATCAATATCTCTTATGGTTTTTTAGAAGTGGTCGCCACAAAATCACATTTTTAAAATCTATTTTTAGCCGTGGGGGCCATCTTGAATTTCCGGCCGACCTGAATTTTTGCTAGGATCAACTAGACATCAAGAGCAACATTCCTGTGAAATTTCATGAAAATCCGTCAAGTAGTTTCAGAGGAGTAGTCACCACAAGTTCTTCCTATATAACTCTATGTAAACAATGATGGCCGCTGGCGGCCACGTTTGACATCCAATCAAAATGAACTTTGGTTAGGACCAACTACATGTCGTGCCAGTCATTTTGGTAAAGGTTCATTTTGGTAAAGGTTCCAAATCAAAATCTATGGTTTTTCAGAAGTAGTCGCCACAAAATCTCATTTTTCAAAATGTATTTTTAGCTGTGGCGGACTTCTTGAATTTCCTGCCGACCTGAATTGAATTGAATGTTGTTTAACAGCTCATCAACACAGTATAGGTTATTTAGAGCCGCCCCAGAGAGAGGGGAAGGATACATAGGAATCCGGGAACCGTCCCCTACTCTTATTATCGAATAGATTCCTATGGTTCTTTAACGTGCTCGTAGGATAGACCGATACACGGGACCGCCCGGTTTACGTCCCCATCCGACGGACGAGGCTAAGGAAAAGTGTCTTGCCTAAGAACACACCGACGAAACACAGTGACACCACGGAGGATTGAACCCGAGGCCTCCGGTTACAAATCCGCCGTGCTACCGACTGCGCCACGCCAGCCCTTCCCTGCCGACCTGAATTTTTGCTAAGATCAACTAGACATCAAGAGCAACATTCTTGTGAAAGTTTCATGAAAAATCCGTCAAGTATTTTCAGGAGTAGTCGCCACAAGTTTTTCCTATATAACTCTATGTAAACAAAGATGGCTGCTGGGGATAGAAGGATTGTTTTTCAGATATGGCAGTATCAAACTAGAGGAGGGATGTATTTGACTCAAGTTTGATGGGCTTTTATAACAAATCAAACTTTCGTTAATAAAAACACATAAAACCAAGTTTCACATACATGTGACCCCAGGGTCACCATTTGAACAAACTTGGTAGAGGACAATAAGCTGAGTGTAAATACAAAATATTAAACTGTTGGCTCTTGTAGTTTTAGAGATTTTTTTTTTCAGTTTTCCCCTATATATCAGTCGATGTAAAACAGTGACCCCTGGGGCAAGGCCAAATTTGACCCCAGGGTCACCATTTGAACAAACTTGGTAGAGGACAATAAGTTGATAGCAAATACAAAATATTAAACCTTTGGCTCTTATAGTTTCAGAGAAGAAGATTTCTGAAGTTTTTCCCTATATAAGTCTATGCAAATTGTGACCCCTGGGACGGGGCAAAATTTGACACCAGGGTCACCTTTGAACAAAATTGACTGATTTTATATATAAAGTATTAAACCTTTATCTCTTGTAGTTTCAGAGAAGAAGATTTTTGAAGTTTTTCCCTATAACTATACGTAAAACTTATCCAACAAGGGCGGCTAAGCTCCAAATTAAAGAAAAATAAGCGAAAGTTTCTTAAATATATTATGGAAAAATTTTACAAATAAACAAGAGCTGTCGGAAAACAATGCAGCTCAACTAATATGTAGCTAGCATAGCATACATATTTATTAACTGATGATTTTCATACATTTTACTTTCAATCATTAATACCTACCTTAATAAACTGTTCAAATGCAAACGATAATCCTTGCTTGAAATCCGCCATACTCTCTGCCTCAATTGCATCCACATCATTTATTAATATCTGAATAAAGAAACAAAAATCATTACAGAAATACTGACGGTCATTTTGAAAAGTGGTGCCATTTTGAAAGATACAAATTGGGATCAATCTTTAAAATCATCAGTACCTCTTTATCATTAAGTACTTAATGGAGCCCAACTCGTCAAGTGAGAGAGTGCAGATTCTTACAGACTGCGGGAGGTATACAGTACCGGCTCTGCCTAGGGAAAAGTGAATGGTCTGCCTCCACCATGAATAAATTGATATATCATATATGGCGTAAAATGTGCTGGAAATTATGTAAAACACCATTCAACCAACCAACTACAATACCATTATGCCTCATTTGGTATTTCTACCATAAAAATGCAATTTTCAATGAAAACAGCCTCCCAACAGCGAAACTATTATGATGGTGGCCCCTGTTTTCAGGGTATTAAGACGATCTTGCCGCGGCAGCATTACTAAAACTATGTACAATATTTAACATACGATGTTAGTATTGAAGAAACATATTTCATTAACACATAAAACATGTCATTTTACTCACGATGTATGAGATACAGGGCTTCTAAAATCGCCGGTTTCTCGGTCTTCAGACCGAATTCTGCGTCTCCGGACCGATTTTATTTTCAAAATCTCTGTTAAAATCGGTCCCAGATATTTTATCTATAGGTCGTTAAATAATCTACAATTACCTTACACACTCCTTGAAATATGCCTTGCGGCAATATTCTTTGATCCATAACACGATTGTTTGTCACTCGCTGTGCGAAAGTAGGTCAATTTAGTCAATTTGGACTAAACCATTACCGATAGTAGGGAGTTTTCCGGAAGAGTCTATAGCGGGGTAGCATATGCCTTTGATGTGTGATCAGTGAAAGTATATCACGCGTTCTGTCGGTGCACTGAAGCGAGTGTTACCGTCTGTAATTGCTTTGATATACCGTTAGTCGTAAGGTGTTAGCCTGTTTCCTTGTGTCGTTTTTTTTTTAATTGGCCAAAGCTGGGAATGAAGTTTGTTTGCGTCATTAAAAAGAATTAAAATACCGAGATGTGTTAATTGTTTGTTTGATTTTCTGCAGCACAACGCATATCAAAATAAACAAGTAAAATTTGATGGCATGGCATCAGTTCGCCGCAAAAAGATTTTGGTCAATGTTGTGAGAGTGTTAGAACCGACAAATGAACTTCACGCGACTTCCGGTCTATTAGACACTTCCGGTTTAATTCCTCAAATGATCAACACTTTTAATATTGAGTGAAAATTATTCATCCAGTAAAGCGAAGACATGATGTCAGTCATTAAAATGTACAAATTGTGATAAAGTAAGTTATAAATAATACAAATATAATACAAACATACATTTTGAATAGTTCTCTATATCAATGACTGAACGGGAAAAAAAAAAATTTGGTGGGTGGGGTACGGCGATTTTAGTGATTTTTTCAAAATAAGTGTGATTCTTACGGCAGTTAAAAACCTGGACCGATTTGCATTTTAAAATTTTAGAAGCCCTGATGAGATATTAGGGTTTTTATGTATACATGTCGGCCATTTTTATAAATATAAACTGGCCTCATGTTTCGTGGTGTCGTCTCATAAAGTTTTTATTTCTTATTTTAACACAGATATGGCTTAAAAACAAACACAGTGTAAACAAAAATCATAATCCTAGATACAAAGGTCTTTATTTGAACGATTTTATTTATTTTTCTTATTGTCAAAACTAATTTAAGAAGCCTATATCACACTTTTATGAGGTACTTTCTTCGAGGTGACCCCTCACTTCCTTTTTATATAAAAAAATACCCATAATGCAAAGCAGAAGTAAATAATTTTACTGAAATTTAATAGGTCAGACTTGTTTTACGAAGAAACTATGCCATTTTAATTGATTGTATGACTAGTACATTTCTGTATTATCATTTTATTCAATACCCCGAAAACTCAAGTTACACCAAAAACACGAGTCTCCACCATATCATGTGCATGTAACCCTAATTTTTATAGTTTTTTCTGCAGGTATGTGGCACAACAACGTGTATAGCCTTGGCCACACACCACACCAATAATATGAGGTTTGAACCCCAATCTCCAACAACGTGTGGGCTATCATTACAACAGTATAGCCTTGGACACACACCACACCAATAATATGTGGTTTGAACCCCAATCTCCAACAACGTGCGGGCTATCACTACAACAGTATAGCCTTGCCCACACACCCCACCAATAGTATGAGGTTTGAACCCCAATCTTCAACAACGTGCGGGCTATCATTACAACAGTAAAGCCTTGCTCACACACCACACCAATAATATGTGGTTTGAACCCCAATCTCCAACAATGTGCGGGCTATCACTACAACAGTATAGCCTTGCCCACACACCACACCAATAGTATGAGGTTTGAACCCCAATCTCCAACAACGTGCGGGCTATCAATACAACAGTATAGCCTTGGACACACACCACACCAATAATAAGAGGTTTGAGCCCAAATCTCCAACAACGTGCGGGCTATCACTACAACAGTATAGCCTTGCTCACACACCACACCAATAATATGTGGTTTGAACCCCAATCTCCAACAATGTGCGGGCTATCACTACAACAGTATAGCCTTGGACACACACCACACCAATAATATGTGGTTTGAACCCCAATCTCCAACAACGTGCGGGCTATCATTACAACAGTATAGCCTTGCTCACACACCACACCAATAATATGAGGTTTGAACCCCAATCTCCAACAACGTGCGGGCTATCACTACAACAGTATAGCCTTGGACACACACCACACCAATAATAAGAGGTTTGAGCCCAAATCTCCAACAACGTGCGGGCTATCACTACAACAGTATAGCCTTGCTCACACACCACACCAATAATATGTGGTTTGAACCCCAATCTCCAACAATGTGCGGGCTATCACTACAACAGTATAGCCTTGGACACACACCACACCAATAATATGAGGTTTGAACCCCAATCTCCAACAACGTGCGGGCTATCACTACAACAGTATAGCCTTGGACACACACCACACCAATAACATGTGGTTTGAACCCCAATCTCCAACAACGTGTGGGCTATCACTACAACAGTATAGCCTTGGACACACACCACACCAATAATATGTGGTTTGAACCCCAATCTTCAACAACGTGCGGGCTATCATTACAACAGTATAGCCTTGGACACACACCACACCAATAATATGTGGTTTGAACCCCAATCTTCAACAACGTGCGGGCTATCACTACAACAGTATAGCCTTGGACACACACCACACCAATAACATGTGGTTTGAACCCCAATCTCCAACAACGTGTGGGCTATCACTACAACAGTATAGCCTTGGACACACACCACACCAATAATATGTGGTTTGAACCCCAATCTTCAACAACGTGCGGGCTATCATTACAACAGTATAGCCTTGGACACACACCACACCAATAATATGTGGTTTGAACCCCAATCTTCAACAACGTGCGGGCTATCACTACAACAGTATAGCCTTGGACACACACCACACCAATAATATGTGGTTTGAACCCTAATCTCCAACAACGTGCGGGCTATCATTACAACAGTATAGCCTTGGCCACACACCACACCAATAATATGAGGTTTGAACCCCAATCTCCAACAACGTGCGGGCTATCATTACAACAGTATAGCCTTGCTCACACACCACACCAATAATATGTGGTTTGAACCCCAATCTCCAACAACGTGCGGGCTATCATTACAACAGTATAGCCGTGGCCACAAACCACACCAATAATATGTGGTTTGAACCCCAATCTCCAACAATGTGCGGGCTATCATTACAACAGTATAGCCTTGGACACACACCACACCAATAATATGTGGTTTGAACCCCAATCTTCAACAACGTGCGGGCTATCATTACAACAGTATAGCCTTGGCCACACACCACTCCAATAATATGAGGTTTGAACCCCAATCTCCAACAACGTGCGGGCTATCACTACAACAGTATAGCCTTGGACACACACCACACCAATAATATGTGGTTTGAACCCCAATCTCCAACAACGTGCGGGCTATCACTACAACAGTATAGCCTTGCTCACACACCACACCAATAATATGTGGTTTGAACCCCAATCTCCAACAACGTGCGGGCTATCACTACAACAGTATAGCCTTGGACACACACCACACCAATAATATGTGGTTTGAACCCCAATCTCCAACAACGTGCGGGCTATCACTACAACAGTATAGCCTTGACCACACACCACACCAATAATATGAGGTTCAAACCCCAATCTCCAACAACGTGCGGGCTATCACTACAACAGTATAGCCTTGCTCACACAACACACCAATAATATGAGGTTTGAACCCCAATCTCCAGATTCGGGGTCTACTGTGAACTCCACCAGGCCACCACCTCACAACCATTTGAATAACAACCTAAGGAAAATAACCTCAAGATATGAAAGCTGTCTTACCCTTTTATTTCTGAAGTTGGCCTGTACAAATGTGTTATTGAAGCAGTTTGTCACAATTTTAGCCTCTTTGCTGAACTGTAAAACAAATGGTAAAGTTTTGATTACAAAATTACTTATTAAATCTATAAACTCTGATCATTAATTATGCATCTAGAGTGCGTTCGGGTCAGTTCGGACAGCGGAATCGTCCCGGACACTTGCTACAAATCACATTCCTTTGTTATATTTAGACGTCTTACCGCGCATGCTTGAAAGCTCCTCACGCGCCATTTTTGAAAACACTTTGAAAGTCACGGTAAACCGCGTCTGGCAAAATAAAGTTGCTGTCCCATCTTCGACACACGGTTTGTTGTCTTACTTCGTAGTTCATGTGTAGTATGTCTGAAGCTATTACCTCCCTTGATATAAAGTCGAAATGACTGGCCCGGTAGTCGAAATATCCCGAATACAAGTGCCAATCGTCCTCTGTGATACCGATTGAAAACGACAAGTTCTCATTTGGTAGATATGACATCATCGTCACCCAGTGACTATTTTTAGATTTCGGGTCTATTCGGACAGCCGGGTTTAACAATAATTATAATGTATGTCGCATATACTGCAATGGCGAATTAGCTCGATTGGTACAGCAGCTGTCTTAAGCGAGTATAGAGCAAGCAGGTCGGGTTCAATCCTAGGCCTGGCTTATTTTTTCAGAACACTATAAAAATCATGTATAAATAATGAAGACACGCACCATGCTTTTTTTTCTTTCTTCGTTTTTTCCTTCAATAATAAAAAAAATACTGGTTTAAATTTTTAGTGATTGTTTAAATCTTTAGTGATTAACAATAGTAAACCAATGTCAGAATGAGGTTGGAGCCAAAAAAAGGAAATCCCATGACTTGACAGCTCTACAAAATACTGTTTCAACTTTATGTTCAGATTCAGATGTAGTCCTGCCAAATCTTATCGATGGGTCCGGGTCTGAGATGTCCGATGTTGATTCTGAAACGTGTACAGTTTTTGGCATTGCATAGTTACGACAATAGTCCTTTCTGGGTGCAATGTCACAACTGTCCGCGCTTCTTCCACCATTCGTGCGTACGGTCTATTGACCTTTTATTGTTGTCTGAGGAGGAATTGAAAGATCTCAAATTTGTGTGTGACTCTTGATGAATTACTAGTTTGTTTTAGTGTATTGTTTTCAGAATCGTTTGTTGTTTTATATCTGCATCGATACAGTATTACCATGAGTCCGCTGATCACTTAAACATTGATTTGTGCGGCCTATGTAGACTGGATATCATCAGCCTTATTAAATCCCATGCTGAACAGGGTAAATATTCTAGTCTACTCAGACGTTAAATTGCCCAAACCAACCATATAGATTTATTTAAATCACTAAAAATTAGTCCGAACATTAATATTGTTGCTTGTTCTCCATGAGCTATTAGATAAACTCGACTAATCAAATCGGGTTGTTCCACTCGCAAACTGAATGAAGTCATATGGCAATAGGAAATGCATTTCTGTTTCTGTTTTCAATGCCGTTTTAAAATGTTGACTACTGACATTTTTTTTACCATATACATGTATATGTTGTTAAGATTTCTTGATAAAAAGAAGTTAACACTATGAGTATTAACGTTACTTTATCGGTGTATGCACATGGGACCAAAAGTAACCCAATATCATATTTGTTTATTCTACGTCCGAATAGACCCGACAGTCTGTCTGAATAGAGACGACATGTCCGTAACGACCCAAACGTGACAACTGTACAATACTGTCACTGGCTCCCGGTTTTAAAACGGTACATTGATGAAAAACATACAGAAAGCTGGAATAAAGTTTAAATGCTTATATTTCCGTGACCTCTGCACTCTTTACAGCGTTGATTGTATCGATTTATACCTTCGGTGTCCGTTCTGACCCGAAATCACTCTATATATATCTGCTTAACTTAAAGTGACACACAATATTTTCAATTTCTTTAAACCTAGCGGCACCCCGTTATACAGTTTGCCTTCATAACTTGCTTATTTGCAAATCTTTTTTAATTTTGAAATAGTTCACTGCAAATTTGCATATAACTATTTGCCTATGATATGCCACAGACCTAATAACAAATAGATTGGACACTATGAAAAATGTCTAAATTTCACATGGCACAGTGCAAAAATTTCACAAAATATTTCCAAACTTTAAACGCACATATCATGAAGAGTTTTATAGATACAAGTTTCATTCATGCCAAACCCCATCACAAATTTAATTTTCTTTCCAATGATAGTATTTTGCTTTCTCTTACATTTAGAGCAAAAAAGGAGTATAACGGAAACTTTGACTATGTCAAAACCTTGATTTTTAAGAGAAAAGCGAAAAATGATGACATTTTTAACTTTAAACATCTTTTTATACCATTTCTTATTTTGAAAATAAACATAAATTATTATAATCCCATTTTGCTATTCACTATGAATCTTTTGAATGTATTCTCATCAAAATCAGTGAATAATTGAGAGAGATGATAGAAGGAAAAGTGATATTTTGGTTACTTCATTGGTTAAGATAGGAAGTTTCCTATCTGTTTATTAATATGTCTTTGGCTATGCGCATTGATTGTATTGCAACAATAATATATTTAAACTCATGATAGATAAACAATATTTGTTTTTTTATTTTGAAATTTTGAAATTTTCTTTTATTTAGTTTATATGCAGACAGGTTTAAAGTCAAAATGATACCTCAAAGTGCTACTTATAAAATTTGATAAATACTTAAAGATTGCCATGTGTTCCTTTAATGAAGAACTAATTAGGTGTCTTTTTCTATACTGAAGAACTACTTACATGTAATACAGTCTTAATAAGGTTAATATAACTTTAATATTACATGTAGATATTTGACTTTATATATAATGAAGTATTTACAAAAATAGTGAGAGGATTCTAGGGTCGCCAAATTTGAAGACATGAGACCCCCAGTACATCCACAATATATCAGTACAGAAGTTACACTGTAGCCATGCCACTGAGGGTGATTTGTTAAAGTTGCATTGACCATTTCATAATTAAAGGGATACATGTCAATCTTGAATTTGTTAAAACTCACGGTAACCCATTCGTTTTTTTCTATATGAATGGCATATTTGCAAATCCTTTAACAATTATTTAAATATTATATTTCCAGGCAAAATGTTTTTGCACATTACTAATTGTTGATGTTATTGTGACGTTATTACGACAATAATATGGATAAAGCTGAGGAAGAATACTAAAGAAAAATTGAAAACTATAAATTTTATTACTTTTTATTTAATTACATGCAAGCAAGTCAAAACAAGAATGGATTAACAAATCACCGAGGTGCTACTTTTAATACTTGACAACTACTTAAAGATTACCGTGTGTCCCTTTAAGGTTCACACTTTTCCTGACACTGACCTTGACAATGTTGACAAAGTCGTTTTCCCCGAGCGTGTCTAGTAGAGACTTCACCGTTACTTTAATCAGTTCCAGTGCCTGCCCCTGAACACTTCCACTTCTGCAACGTAAAATTAAACAGTATTAAATCAATGATATGAAATATTTTCCAAAATAACTGTACACAACTCCAGTGCCTATAAATACTCAATTTTCATCCAATGGATTGTATTCAAAACAGAAAATAACAGGGATAAATCATTTATTGGCATCAATAGCTTGGCACACCAGACTT
The DNA here is from genome assembly GCA_037043455.1 of Cyrtodaria siliqua. Lineage (NCBI taxonomy): Eukaryota > Metazoa > Mollusca > Bivalvia > Adapedonta > Hiatellidae > Cyrtodaria > Cyrtodaria siliqua. The sequence goes on along the minus strand of JAWPHD010000857.1, from coordinate 106,682 downwards.
GTACGACTACATACAATGAGTAGATTCATGTAAGTATATACAATGAGTCTGGTGTGAAGGCTGAGCCAGCATGCCTTTCTTTCTTTCTTTCTTGGGATTAGGCTTGAGGTAAGAAGTCTGATGCCCAAAGACACATTAAAATGGTTGTCTCTAACACTGAGATGGTTGACATTGAGATGGTTGTCTCTAACATTGAGATGGTTGTATCTAACATTGAGATGGTTGTATCTAACATTGAGATGGTTGGATCTAACATTGAGATGGTTGTCTCTAACATTGAAATGGTTGTCTCTAACATTGAGATGGTTGTCTCTAACACTAAGATGGTTGTATCTAACATTAAGATGGCTGTCTCTAACATTGAGATGGTTGTCTCTAACACTAAGATGGTTGTATCTAACATTGAGATGGTTGTCTCTAACATTGAGATGGTTGTCTCTAACATTGAGATGGTTGTCTCTAACACTGAAATGGTTGTCTCTAATATTGAGATGGTTGTCTCTAACATTGAGATGGTTGTATCAAACATTGAGATGATTGTCTCTAACATTGAAATGGTTGTATCTAACACTGAGATGGTTGTCTCTAACATTGAGATGGTTGTATCTAACACTGAGATGTTTGTATCTAACATTGAGATGGTTGTATCTAACACTGAGATGGCTGTCTCTAACATTGAGATGATCGTATCTAACATTGAGATGGTTGTCTCTAACATTGAAATGGTTGTCTCTAACACTGAGATGATTGTCTCTAACACTAAGATGGTTGTATCTAACATTGAGATGGTTGCCTCTAACATTGAGATGGTTGTCTCTAACATTGAGATGGTTGTCTCTAACACTGAAATGGTTGTCTCTAATATTGAGATGGTTGTCTCTAACATTGAGATTGTTGTATCTAACATTGAGATGGTTGTCTCTAACACTGAAATGGTTGTATCTAACACTGAGATGGTTGTCTCTAACATTGAGATGGTTGTCTCTAACATTGAGATGGTTGTATCTAACATTGAGATGGTTGTCTCTGACATTGAGATGGTTGTATCTAACATTGAGATGGTTGTCTCTGACACTGAAATGGTTGTATCTAACACTGAGATGGTTGTATCTAACATTGAGATGGTTGTATCTAACATTGAGATGGTTGTCTCTGACATTGAGATGGTTGTCTCTAACATTCAGATGGTTGTCTCTAACACTGAAATGGTTGTCTCTAATATTGAGATGGTTGTCTCTAACATTGAGATTGTTGTATCTAACATTGAGATGGTTGTCTCTAACACTGAAATGGTTGTATCTAACACTGAGATGGTTGTCTCTAACATTGAGATGGTTGTATCTAACACTGTGATGGTTGTATCTAACATTGCGATGGTTGTATCTAACATGGAGATGGTTGTATCTAACACTGAGATGGTTGTCTCTAACACTGAGATGGTTGTATCTAACATTGAGATGGTTGTCTCTAACATTGAGATGGTTGTCTCTAGCATTGAGATGGTTGTATCTAACATTGAGATGGTTGTCTCTAACATTGAGATGGTTGTCTCTAACACTGAGATGATTGTCTCTAACACTAAGATGTTTGTATCTAACATTGAGATGGTTGTCTCTAACATTGAGATGGTTGTCTCTAACATTGAAATGGTTGTATCTAACACTGAGATGGTTGTCTCTAACATTGAGATGGTTGTATCTAACATTGAGATGGGTGTATCTAACATTGAGATGGTTGTCTCTAACACTGAGATGGTTGTCTCTAACATCGAGATGGTTGTCTCTAACATTGAGATGGTTGTCTCTAACATTGAAATGGTTGTCTCTAACATTGAGATGGTTGTCTCTACTAAACATTGAAATGGTTGTCTCTAATATTGAAATGGTTGTCTCTAACACTGAAAAATGTTTGTCTCTAACATTGAAATGGTTGTCTCTAACATTGAAAACATTGAAATGGTTGCTCTAACATTGCAATGGTTGTCTCTAACATTGAGATGGTTGACACTGAGATGTTTGTCTCTAACACTGAGATGGTTGTATCTAAGATTGAGATGGTTGTCTCTAACATTGAGATGGTTGTCTCTAACACTGAAATGGTTGTCTCTAACATTGAGATGGTTGTCTCTAACATTGAGATGGTTGTCTCTAACATTGAAATGGTTGTATCTAACACTGAGATGGTTGTCTCTAACATTGAGATGGTTGTATCTAACATTGAGATGGTTGTATCTAACATTGAGATGGTTGTCTCTAACACTGAGATGGTTGTCTCTAACATTGAGATGGTTGTCTCTAACATTGAGATGGTTGTCTCTAACATTGAAATGGTTGTCTCTAACATTGAGATGGTTGTCTCTACTAAACATTGAAATGCTTGTCTCTAATATTGAAATGGTTGTCTCTAACACTGAAAAATGGTTGTCTCTAACATTGAAATGGTTGTCTCTAACATTGAAAACATTGAAATGGTTGCTCTAACATTGCAATGGTTGTCTCTAACATTGAGATGGTTGACACTGAGATGTTTGTCTCTAACACTGAGATGGTTGTATCTAAGATTGAGATGGTTGTCTCTAACATTGAGATGGTTGTCTCTAACACTGAAATGGTTGTCTCTAATATTGAGATGGTTGTCTCTAATATTGAGATGATTGCCTCTACAAAACATTGAAACGGTTGTCTCTAATATTGAAATGGTTGTCTCTAACATTGAAATGGTTGTCTCTAACATTGAAATGGTTGCTCTAACATTGAAATGGTTGTCTCTAACATTGCAATGGTTGTCTCTAACATTGAGATGGTTGTCTCTAACATTTGAGATGGTTGTCTCTAACAATGAGATGGCTGTCTCTAACATTTGAGATGGTTGTCTCTGACATTGAAATGGTTGTCTCTAACATTTGAGATGATTGTCTCTAACATTGAAATGGTTGTATCTAACACTGAGATGGTTGTCTCTAACATTGAGATGGTTGTCTCTAACACTGAAATGGTTGTATCTAACATTGAGATGGTTGTCTCTAACATTGAGATGGTTGTCCCTAACATTGAAATGGTTGTATCTAACACTGAGATGGTTGTCTCTAACATTGAGATGGTTGTATCTAACATTGAGATGGTTGTATCTAACATTGAGATGGTTGTCTCTAACACTGAGATGGTTGTCTCTAACATTGAGATGGTTGTCTCTAACATTGAGATGGTTGTCTCTAACATTGAAATGGTTGTCTCTAACATTGAGATGGTTGTCTCTACTAAACATTGAAATGGTTGTCTCTAATATTGAAATGGTTGTCTCTAACACTGAAAAATGGTTGTCTCTAACATTGAAATGGTTGTCTCTAACATTGAAAACATTGAAATGGTTGCTCTAACATTGCAATGGTTGTCTCTAACATTGAGATGGTTGACACTGAGATGTTTGTCTCTAACACTGAGATGGTTGTATCTAAGATTGAGATGGTTGTCTCTAACATTGAGATGGTTGTCTCTAACACTGAAATGGTTGTCTCTAATATTGAGATGGTTGTCTGTAATATTGAGATGGTTGCCTCTACTAAACATTGAAACGGTTGTCTCTAATATTGAAATGGTTGTCTCTAACATTGAAATGGTTGTCCATCACATTGAATTGGTTGCTCTAACATTGAAATGGTTGTCTCTAACATTGCAATGGTTGTCTCTAACATTGAGATGGTTGTCTCTAACATTTGAGATGGTTGTCTCTAACATTGAGATGGCTGTCTCTAACATTTGAGATGGTTGTCTCTGACATTGAAATGGTTGTCTCTAACATTTGAGATGATTGTCTCTAACATTGAAATGGTTGTCTCTAACATTGAGATGGTTGTCTCTAACATTTAAATAAATGGTAGTCTCTACCATTGAAATGGTTGTCTCTGACATTGAGATGGTTGTCTCTAACATTGAAATGGTTTTCTCTAACATTGAGATGGTTGTGTCTAACATTGAGATGGTTGTCCCCAAGGAGGGGTTGGGTGGGGGCTGAGGGATTCATAAATCGATACTGGATCCATACTGGATTCATAAATCGAGAGGCTAATTTTAATGCTTCAATTAAGACTTCAATATTGCCATTTAAACAACACGATGATTGCCGTGTGTCCCTTTAAAGTTGCTGAATCGGTTGGAATGTGACTGGTCATGTGAAACCAATCGTATTTCAGGTTGTATGCCTGTTCTCCACATTTCCTTCCGATGTAAATGGAGGATGATTCTGGCATGTTCATTCCTGTTTGGCGCCATACAACCTTTCTTGTGTCCGTGCGCCGTAAAACCCAATTGAATTCTTATAATTATTTTTTTATTTATAATTAGAAGAACATAATTGGACTGAAAATGAAAAATGCACATTAGTAAAACATCCTTTTGAGAGAGGTTTAGAAAACAAGGGATGTGGGGTGGGTGGGGGGACATTCACCAAGAAAGCTTGGCGTTCATCAATACTATAATGCTATGTAACACATTCACTCACTTGTCAATGACGATCATCATATCTTTGGGGGAACTGGAGCCCTGTGTGTACCTGTTAACAGACATAATGCATACATCTCCTGGCTATCATACAAGTATTAAAGAAACAATAAGATCTCACAGAAAGGCCATTAAAACTGTCATTAAAACTTACAAGAAAGTAAGTTAATAAAATGGTCATTAAAACACATACTAAGACCATGAAAACTCACATTAATGACATTAAAACCTAATAAGACCACTAAAAATGTCAATAAGAATATTCAAACTGCCATTAAAACGTACAATAAACCCATTTAACTCGGATAGTTAAGTAGTATACAATAGGAGTATTACTAGAGTAGCGTATTCTGGAGGATCTCTCGAGTGTGATCCTGGAGATATGGCATATGCACAAGGGATGATGCAACTTCCAGAACACTTACTCTAGTAATGATCCTTTCGACATTATACGACGTACCGTATTGTTTCTAATTAGCGCCCCCGGGGGCGTGACATTTATTTTTCTTATATAATGCTAAAAATAAGCGAGACAAAGTCCCTGTGCCGTAACTCATTACCAGTAGTTTACTAAGTCGAAAACGTCACTATTGGAAATCATACGGTAGTTTGTTAAACCTGACTTTGTTTTGATTGCTAGGTAGTGTCACTCGCTGTAACTGACACTTTGATTGACAGGTAGAATCGATAGTTTCGTCGTTTCTAAGGTTGTTTCTAAGGCATCCTCGCGGTATGACGTAATACATTACACATTTTCTAACTCGCTTAATTCCAGTTCATTTTATGATTTACCGTAAACATGGATACTTCTGGTCGGGGAAAAAAAAAGCGGGCATTCTCCACGTCATTTAAACTGAAAGTAGTTGAACTTGCTGAGCAGAAAGGGAAACATCATGCAGCATGATTTAAACAGTTATCGTAAATTCTTGTTCTTGTTGTGTTACTGAAATATGAATTAAATTCATGTGTGTGTATACTGTTTCTTGGATTTTAACCACGTTTCTTGGATATTAACCACGTTTCTTGGAAATTAACCACTTTTACACCTCATTTTTTTATTTTAAAGTTAGTGGGGGGCGCTAATTATAGGGGATGCGCTAATTAGAAACAATACGGTATGTAATAAAGTGATAAAGAAATCTATTTTTGGTAGTATAGCGAGACAGATTCAGAAAACATCTAGTGTATCACCGATACAGAGTTATGTATTCCATTGTAGGAAAACGAAGGTACTAGGTATATATTATTGATAGGTATATAATAAAAGAAGATATTATTATCAACCGCAGTAGCTTATTTCACTCTATCAGTGCTCACACTGGCCATTTTAAATTAATAGCCACACATTTTTTAGTTAAGAAAATAATAGCCAACTTTAATGCGTAAGAAAATTTGGTCAGTCGTAAGAGCCAAATTTTCAATCAGGTTTTATTAAGACTATCAGGGCCTCCTCTGGCTATATTTTTCTTTTTGTCATCACTTTCTCCAAGTGAAAGAAGTAGGAGCCTAGACTAGAATTTAAAATTTAAAAGTAGGATTCCAGGAACTCCTTACACATTGATAAAACAAAGAATGATGGATTAAATAATGAATAGAAATATACTTTATGTATCTGTCATCTATATATCGTGTTTCTTTCCACTAACATGTATTTGTAAAGGACAGTTTTTCTCATTCGATTATGTAAAAAAAAAAAAAAAAAAAAAAAAAAAAATCCGAAATTATGTACCATCCGAAGTACTATGACACCGCACTTTTCCGGTCCGAAAATTTCAAAACATTTAGTCGAAATACCATTAATTACGAACTTTTTTCATGCATTAATGTGTTTTGAATGCCAAAAATGGTCTTTCTTATCAAAGGGGAAAGAAAACACAACCCTAATAGTAGGATAATGTAGTTTTATGTCATTAATTGTCGATCTCAAAGTTGTGACAAATTGAAACTGCCGACACGAAGCCAGGCACAATATTCAAACTTCTTGTTGTTTCAATGTTTTAATTACTTTATTGCAAGTGTTTTCACAGTTCACAATACACATGGGAGTTTGCTACCTATCGGGATCATGATGGGATAGCTATTAATGCAGAGGAAAGTAGCGACTATATTAATAATAGTGCGTGCACAAATTAATTTCATCTCTTCGTAGTTTGTGTACAGAAAAACAAACAGGAAACTGTACCTACTGTTGGATGCGTAACGGATTGTCTGATTGGTCAATCGCCCGAAAGATAACAAATAACGGCATATCTGATTGGCTATTCGGTCCATTAATCACGTGATGTTTGCGTGTATCAACAGGACCGTATCAACAATGCCGATTATCCGACAACGAAGTGCCAATTAAGGGAATTAACAACTTTTACAAGCGATAATTGATAAGCGCGTGGCGACATCACAGGGGGTGTGAACGGATTATGTAATGTTTATTGCGGTCATTTATTACTTAGGGTGTCACACGAAAAATGTATAAAAAAAATAATAATAAAAAATAAAAAAATAAAATAAAATAATCGCCATTTCTTGTCGACATTTCTTTAAAATAATCGACAGTATTATAAAATAATCGCAAATGGCGACCATGGCGTATGGTAGCGTGAGCACTGCTCTATTCTGCAACAACCTTTTGGAAAAGTATTTTAACTGTTAGCTCACTAACTCACACAGACTTGTTTGCTAAAATTTCAGTAAGTCAGACCAAGTTACCACCTAAATTCTTTAGGTTTCATATTATTAGCCATGATTTAACAAATGGTTGATTTGATAGATTATTTGTATCACTTTAGAATGTTTCAGTCCATGTTTTAATTGCCTAATTCTGACCATAATGGCAATTTCATAGTGTTCTTAAATCCCTACCATGGCCTCCTCCTGACATCATACAGGTCCACCTCCTTTGACCCAAAATTCCATCTGTTTCCTGCAAGTAGGTAGAAAGGAGAAATCATTTAAAACAGATTTATTGAATTAGAAGACACACTTATGTTGCTTGTGACCCTTGTAAGGTGCAGTAATCATTTTGAAACAGTCTATTAAATCATTTTAGAACTATTTTATTATTAGAATTTTGTGTTATAAACCAAGAATCACAAAATTCTAAAAATAAAACAATTCTAAAATGATTTAATTGACTGTTTTGAGTTTAGAAATGACCTAAGAGATGGCAGAAGAATTACAAGATGCTTGTTTTAAGTGATTAAACAGTCTCACCGAACGTAATATATCTTCAAAATTCAGGTCAACTATTAACATCGAAAACATTAAATTTTAACATATGTATCTTAATTCTTTATACATCTCTAAAAAGTCATGGCTCAACACTCTTTTACCTTATTCTTTATTTATATTTATCATATAACATAGCTTCTGAACGCATAATAAAGCCATGACTTATTTATCGTAATACACTAGTGTACAGATGCAAATAATGACCAAATTAGTGTTTGTGTACAGTAAAACATGAGGTACCAATTGTTTGCATGGTATATCATATGATACGTTCAGACACCTTAAATGTTTTACTTTATATAAAATGCATGTTAGTAATGATAAATTTGTCTCAAGGTGTCGTATTATTTGTAGTGCAAACGTGTAATAGCCGCATAACATAGCTGACGTCATGATTTCTCTTACAAGGTAAACTGACACCATTAAAGTGAAGCCATCAAGTTACAGGTGTGTTACGTGATAAATAGAATCTTACATTTGTGACTGTGTATTATTGACTTTCATAGACTTGTTGAATAAACAGATCATTTTATCCAACAGTTACAATAGTTACGTGTTCATCCCTTTCAACGGAGCAATCATACAAGCGTACTTAAGCCACATTTTTGCAATTCACTGATTAATTGTTTCTCTACACATCTGACCACTTTGCAAAACTGAACTGAATGTTGTTTAACGGCTCATCAACACAGTATAGGTTAACAGTTGTCTTTAGAAAAGGGAAATAACTCAGAGGTAAGGGTATGGAAGTCGGTAAAACAGGGTTCACAGGGACCTCAGCCACGCCAATCTTTGAGACGAGGCAATAAACCAATGTCCTCGTCTCAACAAAACCTCTGATTGTTAACTAGAATGCCTTGTGTCCCCTGCCGTGTGCTTATTTCGCTTGGTTAGGCTGCAGGTTTAGTTTTATAATAAGGGGTATAACTCTGCCAAAATGAAATTCAGAGTTATGGGGAATGTGTAACAACATTCCTTGAGGTAAGATGAAAATGTGTGAGAAATTTTATGAACATAGGTCAAATACTTTTCAAATGATGGCCAAGGTTAGGTGGCAAGTTCAAGTACGACGAATGACAGACCATGGACAAAGTAATGTCTGCCTTGCGACGCAGGCGAGACAAAAAATCGATCAGTCCTATATGCCTAAATTATCAACAGTATTAACCTACCTGGGAATGTTCGCATAAATCCCGTCTGACTGCCGAAGTACTGCCACAATATCTCGGGATCCTTGTCGAAGTTCTCCTTAAACACTAGATCCAGAGCCTCAGACCACTTAAGGCCATTTAGGATCTCAACATCTGAAGATATAAATTGTTTAAATTACTCCTTAGAAGTGCAATGAATATATATCACAATGTGTTGGTGTGAGGATATGTAAACAAAATCATGGTATTATCGATTCAAAAGAGATTTCTGGGTTGTTGTTTGATACATCTCTAGCATCTCTTACACAAGTTTTTTCCTGATTAGAACTGTGCTCTGCTGGGGAAATATTTTTGACCATTTTATATTCACGTCAGATAAAATAATTTTATAAACAAATTACGATTTTGTTCTTATTTGAAGCAGTTGCATAAAACAAAAAAAATACATTAGGCCTATAACATGCAATGACTGAGGACTGAGCACAATTGTTTAAGCTGGATTTTGATAGATATTGAATTTTCGCAAGTTGGGAGTACATAATATATGATTCCTGAAAATCTGCCAAGGGCTTTGGAAGGAGAAGCAGGTGCAAGAAAATAATTACAAACAAATAGACAATGAGCCATCACATAAGTATTCTAGTTCAGAAATGAAATTAAACCTATTTTTATTAGCAAATTTAAGTGTATTCCATCATTTTTGTTAACCTATTTGATCAATGGTCATAATTTTTCATTGCAGAGATGTTGAAATTTTTATCTTATTTCCAGTAGGTGATAAAATTTGTGTTACTCGGTTTTTATCCTTAGGTTCTATAGTAAAATAAAAATCTTTGGCCGAGTAAAAAGGCGAAAATTTTCAATATTTTGATTTTGAAAGATACATATATGGAATAAATTTGCATGAATGTACATGAAATATGCAGGTTTTTAAAAGAATCACACTGTAGATACCTTAATTTTAACAGTAAACTTGGTTGAACATCAAGGATAAAGACCGAGTTTATCACCTACCAGAATGTATTAGATATGTCTTATTTCTGGTCACTGATTGGTCAGTTTTTTTGATGATGCTCTATCAAAATTATGAATGGGTCCTATAGCTTGCTTGTATCACAACCGAAGTGTCGCATTGCAGGTTAAAGCTGCAGCCACAATATCATTTCTTCAGTTGAACCTGTGGGAATGTATATTAGCGTTTGAACGAATTTCTGGTTAAAATATACTAGTATTCTACTACAAATTTTACAAATATAAATCACAGATACAAAACGGTGGGCACAAAAATAAAATATTGTATAAGAATTTCATTGACTTATGAGTATCTTAATTTTGACAATTATAATATACCTAAAATTTGTGTACAAAAAATCCAAAAGTTAAAGCCCAGAATTTCCATTGTGTCCCACATACATATTAAATGTTTCAGCATTACCATTGTGTCCAAGTAATAATAAATGTTTCAACTTTTCTACACAGGAAACACACAAAGTTCTACATAAAGATCTAGTGGATTTTTCTACATGCTCAGAAAAAACTGGGAAAAATATATCTACAAAATGCCAAATTGGTTACTTTTAGGAAGATAGCGAACAACAAACTCCGCTTCGGTCGACATTATTTTTCTTATGTTGACAAATTTAATATTGCTATACCGGTAATACTGCACATGAAGTATGTGCAACCTATACTGCTCAGGTATTACGACAATGATAATTATTATCATAAAATATAAGCGTTTTTCATTGGTCCTAGAAGCAGTCATGTGTGATTAAATAGTTTTGACCATTCTCAAAATATGCCAACCCGTTCAAAAGTTCATCATGTGACTGTGCAATAGTAAATTTAGCTTGCAATAGTACATCTTTGTCCATTGACACGCTTTTTTTAAAAACAGCAAAAGCGTCACGTGACCGTGCAATAGTGGATCTGTGTCAGTGATGCAGCGTCACATGGACCGTGCAATAGTGGATCTGTGTCAGTGACGCAGTGTCACGTGACAGTACAATAGTCGCAAATCTGTGTCGGTGACCGCGCTTGTTCAAATGAACAAAGGAAGCAGATACATTGTTTACAACGGCTCACACTCCAAATTTTTTAATTTTTTAATTTTACTTAATAAACAAGAGGTCAATGACCTTGGAAGCTCTACTGATTGATTTTGATTTCAGGAAGTAGTCCGCTACAGACTTGTTTTTTGAAAATCTATTTTTAACCGTGGCGGCCATCTTGAATTTTCGGCCGACCTAAAATTTTGCTAGGATCAATTAGACATTAAGAGCAACATTCCTGTGAAGTTTCATGAAAATCCGTCAAGTAGTTTCAGAGGAGTAGTCCGCTACAAGTTTTCATTATATAACTCCATGTAAACAAAGATGGCCGCTGCAGCCCTGTTTAACGTCAAATCAAAACGATTTTCGACAAGGACCAACATCATGTCATACTGATCATTTTAGAAAAAGTCCCATATCAATATCTCTTATTGTTTTGAAGAAGTAGTCCGCTACAAAACTTATTTATTTTAATCTATTTTAGCTGTGGCGGCCATCTTGAATTTCCGGCCGAACCTGAAATTTTTCTAGGATCAACTAGACATCAAGAGCAACATTCCTGCTGAAGTTTCATGACAATCCGCCCAAGTAGTTTTAGAGGAGTAGTCGCTACAAGTTTTTTACTATATAACTCTATGTAAACAAAGATGGCCACTGGCAGGCCATGTTTAAACGTTGAATCACAAAACGATTTTCACAAGGATCACTCATGTTATGCTGATCATTTTAGAAAAAGTCCCATATCAATATCACTTATAGTTTTCAAGAAGTAGTCGCTACAAAACTTGTATTTTAAAACTCTATTTTTAGCTTTGGCGGCCATCTTGGATTTCACATCAACATGAATTTTTTGCTAGGATCAACTAGACTTTATGGGCAACATTTCTGTTAAGTTTCATGAATATCCATACAAATAAAAGTTTACGGACAGACGGACAGACGGACGGACGACCGGACGACCCGCACCACGGCATAAGCTCTGCTGATCTCTGATCAGTCGAGCTAAAAATCAAAACTGTTATATTTTACGATATATAATAAAAGATCTATTTAATGCCGTAGGAGTGAATGGATTAGAACTATTTATCAGAGGGAGTGACTACTGACCCGAGAAGGGTACTATTGCATGAGGCGGCACACCGAGAGCAATATTATCCTTCAAGGGTCAGTAGTCACTCCCGAGGATAAATAGTTCTAACCATTGACTTCTAAGGAATAAATAGTTGTATACTATATACTGCACTATGAAAAAGCACTACAACGCTACATTGTTTTGTCATGGAACTTTAATATTGATTATAGTTCCATACATTCTATCTTGGGATATACAGAAATGCAGTGTACATTCATTCAGACATGATTAAACTGTTAAAGAAGACAATTTAGAAGAAGCAGTTTTACAGATTGTGTAAAGGAACAGAGTAAACAGAATTAAAATTATAGTATTATCATTTCTTGCCATTAGCTTAGCCTACTGTGGTGATATGCTGAGAATACTAAGAGAGAGCAGAACGGAGTGAACGTCCTTTGTATTTATGCATTTTATTTCAGATAAACTCTATTTATAAACAATAGTAGCATTATGTAAGGACTAAGGTTTTTTTCTATGGTAAATTTTTTGTAAAATAGTCCAATTTCCACAACAGGTTTCTTGGCAAAAACTCAAACAACACAGCCTTTGTCGCATAAATGCAAAGTGCCATTATTATCAGCAGCAGAACAAACAGCATTATACTCTTAACCCTTAGCCCGCTATGAATGTATAATGGACTGGTCTTTCTTTAAATTTGGATTTACAATGGATGCAAAGGCTATTATATTCGCCCTTAGCAGGCTAAGAGTTAAATAATTGAATTAACCTGTGGTTTAACAGCTTTTATCATATAAAATGGCTTCCGGGAGTGTTAGAAAGCCATGACTTATTTACCGTTATACACTACTGTATTACAGATGCAAATGAGGGCCAAATCACTGTTTGTGTACAGTAGCACATTTAGTCCCAATTGTTTGCATGGTATATCATAAATATGTTCAGACACCTTAATAATTTATCATTATTTGAAACCCTACTTTATAAAATCATTATTTGTGCGTAGCTGATGTCATGTAAACAACAACACCACATTATGATTTCTCTTACAAACTGCCTGTATACAAGGTAAACTGGAAACATTAAAGTGAAACTATAATGCCATAGGTGTGTTATGTGATAAATAGAATCTTACATTCGTGACTGTGTATTATTGACTTTAATAAACTCGTTGCATAAAAAGATAGGATACTCGGCAGAGCCTCGTATCCTATCATTTTATCCAACTTTTTTATTAAAATCAATAATACACAGTCACGAATGTTACAGATCCTCTATATAAGCATGTTATCTTAGGTATTTAGACCCACCCCATAGAGAAAGTAAGGACGCATAGGAATCTGGGAACCACACACTACTCTTACTTTACTATCAAGTAGATCCCTATGGATCTATAATGAGCTATGACCACCCAGTTTATGTCCCCATTTGGGCAGATGAGGCTAACGAAAAGCAACAGAAAAAACAATATTGGTGCATGAGAGGTGGTTATAACAGCAGCAACAACAACAATACTAATATCATCAGCAGCAACTTAAGTGTTGGAATTAATGTGACGATTCAATATCAATTTTAAAACAACCTCCAAATGGTAATATCTTCTTTTTTAACATCTGACTTTAACAATTCCTTCACCGTTCCCAAGTTTTTCAGAACTCGATAATAAAGCTTGTTTGAATAAGCCTAAAGCAAAATGATCTTTAAGTTTTCTATTTGAGTTTACTCCCTTTAACCACTGTTTTTGTCGAACGACTTGAAGCAATATGGTGTCCGCATTATCAATTTAAGTTACCTCCCTTTAAACATTATATATTTTATCATTTGTCTTTTTTGAGAAGGGTTAATATACACTAGGTTTGACTGCAAAACTGGAAAGAATATATCTCACACAAGAAACACAACTTGCTATGAACAAACTTCTGAATGTTCCCTCTTTAAACATTATTTAAATATTCTTTTTCACTTGTCTACTAATTGTTTTGATGTGTTTCTTTGACAAGGGCACATCACACACACAAACACAAAGTGAAAGGCCTTTCTGAGTTCTCTCCCTTTCAAATGTATTATACCTGTTAAAATTAGTTTACACTAGGTTAATAAATATAATCTGTCACGTTTATATGTTCTGTCAGACAATAGTGAGACGAATAAGCACATAAAACCCAGGCCTTCCTGTATAAAGGCCTCCTAAATAGCGTCACAACAAATTTACTTTACATTCACAGGAACACAATACAACAATGATTGGACTGGTTGTCGGAAAACAAGTGTAAATTTGGTGCAATTTCTCACATATTTACAATAGTAATCACCTGACGACCAGACCAGTTCACACAAAAACTAGTAATTTCTCTATACAAAATCTTCTATTCACTCTACACTATTGACAGAAATAATTCACTGCATATGTTATATTCAGTTATAACTGTGTTGATAGAGGGAACAGAGACTGCCAACAAAACAACTTGTAATAATATACATAGTTTAATAAGAATTATCCCGTCTTTTTTTAAATGCTTAGGCCAGTATTTTGTTGAAATATCCTTTGGTTTACTGATTTGTTCAGCATTCATGAAGGGTTGGAGGGAAAAAAGTAAAAAAAGAAACGGAAAATGTATTTCAATGTAATAAATCTTGTGCTGCAATCCATCAAATCATGCAAGTAATATGGAAAAAATTAGTCTATGTGGCTGTGTATATAATTTAAACTCTTTTAGCCCTTAACCCACTAAGCACGACTATAACAGCCTTTGCGTCCATTGTAAACCCAGATCGCCCTGCGAGTAATCAGCGTTTACAATTTCTGGCTGCTGATCAGTCATTTCCCCCAAAACACCCCTTTGTTGCATAAATGGAATGGTCTTAATTCAAAGAAAGAACATTCCATTATATACTGAGGGAAAAAAGTTTAGCAAGTTTTTGTTGCACCCTGGAAATAATACATTTTTGGTTGTAAAATCAAGACACTACGCCATAGACAATATTTTATTAAACACACATCAATAACAGTCGAACATCTTTATGACGTAACAAATAAATGAATGTAGGGGTCAAGCCTGTAAAGTCCCAAAATGTCAGTATATCTTGTATACTGTATTATTTCATCTAAAACACTTGCTAAACCTTTTTCCCTCAGTATATGTAGCGGGTTAAGGGTTAATACAACATACTGAATACTTTCTTTTTTGGAAATTTAGTGTAGTAGGGATGGTAATCATAGAAAAGAAAAAGACTGGCCTTAAGAATAAACCTTAAGAATAAACAGAGACATTTTCTTTATAAATTGAAATAATATTTTTATAGGATAAAACATCAATACATTTTGACGAGTCAACACAAAAAAGTTGTATCTGGTTCCTTATTGATATATGTACAATAGTAACGACAGTTCCACGTTCACTCCTCCATTTGTCATTTGACTTTAAGATATTTCTTATGAAAATAACCTCTCAAATTATGAAGTGAAAATATTTGTGATGAAAGTTTTTACTCGATTTCATCAGGGTTAACAACGGTCAGGTCAATGGGACTAATAGATTCCAATATTTCGTGACAAGATTCCCCAGTGTGTATACTAGCTTCATGAAAAAGTCTGTCTCTGATTTAATAACTTAAATTACGGTCAGAATGTCTACTTGTACAAGAAAAGAAAAATTCCATGAATATTTTATTGCTCGAGTCTGGGATTCCCATTAGTGCGTGTCTTATCATCGTAATATCTGTCAACGTATGAATGTCCAAGTTCGAGAGAGATTTATGAAGTTCACTTTATTGGATTCTAGTCAGGTCTTTTTTTTTTTAAAAATATATTTTGAAAAATTGCCAAAATAAGCTTATAATGTGAAATTATCATGAAAGAAATCAGAAAAAGCACATGTTCATCCCTCAAATCTAATGAAATGTGACTAGCTTCTTGAATTGTCTGACTCATCAAATTTAATGTGTTTCCGACGATGTTGGTGACTTGCCCCCAGCCCCTACTCTTCACAATAGCTGGGTAGGCTGCAGTGAGGTGTTGTTATACTTCCATCAATAATGGAATTAAAATAGAGATTTGGAGTTTTATATTTTTGTAGTATGGTTGGCGAAATTGCCTTTATGAATGCATAGCGTTAAATCGATTAATTCTGGATAAACAAAGGGGCAGCGCTTTACCCTAATCTAACTTCCGAAAAAAATGGAATTTAGAGTATAGACAGTCACTAAGTACACCACAAAAAATATTGAGTCTGTCTCAGCATGTTGGTTATTTAAAGACCTAGATGGACTATGTGTATATATAAACCAACTCGCTGCGATTGTTTTGGACTGGATAGGTGATACTAAGAAATATATATAGCGCTTTTCAAGAAAAAAATATAAGAAAAACAGAAAGTATTTTCGACTCCAAATGTAATCTGCTTTTTTTAAGATTTATTTTTTGATAAATAGTTTGTTTTGTTGGTCATCTCTTCTACCACGTTACATGCCGTGAGTTCACATGCTACATTTACCCCTCGGGATCTTAGGTTCAGATGTCCATTCAGGAATAAGTTTGACTAGAAAAAAGTAAAAAGCAGAAGAATAATACCTCATTCTACATTCATAATGTCCACAAACACATTTTGAAAACAAGAGTTTCCCAAAAAGAAACTGTGCTCTACTAGGCAACCGTTTTTGAAAATGCATCTTGGGTGATTGAGTAGAAAGTACTTTGGTTGGAGACTATTACATTACATGCTGATCATATTGGGGAAAGTCCCATATTCATGCTTTAGGGTATCAGATTAAAACAAACAAATTATTTTTTTTACTTTTAAGCAACTGCGTCTTTCTTTTTTCTTTCAATTATAGCCAGATCTTTCATTGTGGGAAGTATAATTTCTGTGCTTTTCACAAACTCCTATTTTTAGCCTTGGTGGCCATCGTGGATTCTGCAGGAACTTGAATGTCATTTAAGGCAAACTAGATCACCTGTTATGTTCTGTGATGATTCATGAAGATCTGATAAATAGCTGAAGATGGGTAGCTAACACAAGTTTTCCCTGTATCTATGTACATGTAAAAAAAATTAAAGGGGTACATCTATTTTTTTCTAGAAGAATCCAAAACTTTAAAAACCTTCCAATTTCATGGTAAAAATATCACAATCAAAATATGGTGTTAGCATTTTGTTGTTCTGCAGGTCTATAACTTATATTCACAATCAATTGCAGGAGTTTAATGCTTCTAGAATAGAAAATAGTATTGTCAGACCCCAAGACCTCCAAGCAAACCTGATGTACCCCATCTAAGGCCAGTTAGAAATTGGGAGGAATGTCCCTGTAATATTTTATGAAAAAGTGCCCTCTGGTTTTAGAGAACAAGTTTGTCATATACAAGTCTATGTGATGAAGATGGCCATTTATTTGGTGAGGGTCTTGTTACAATCTCTTCCCTCCTTGTTACAATTCCTCCTTGTTACAATCCCTCCCCTCCTTGTTACAATTCCTCCTTGTTAAAATCCCTCCTTGTTACAATCCCACCTTGCTACCATCCCCTCCTTGTTACAATTCCTCCTTGTTACAATCCCTCCTTGTTACAATCCCACCTTGTTAAAATCCCTCCCCTCCTTGTTACAATTCCTCCTTGTTACAATCCCTCCTTCCCTCTTTGTTACAATCCTCCTTGTTACAATCCCTCCTTGTTACAATCCCAACTTGTTACAATCCCTCCTTGTTACAATCCCACCTTGTCACAATCCCTCTTTGTTACAATCCCTCCTTGTTACAATCTCTCATTGTTACAATCTCTCCTTGTTACAATCCCTCCTTGTTACAATCCCACCTTGTTACAATCCCACCTTGTTACAATCCCTCCTTGTTACAATCCCACCTTGTTACAATCCCCACTTTGTTACAATCCCACCTTGTTACAATCCCCACTTCGTTACAATCCCTCCTTGTTACAATCCCTCCTTGTTACAATCCCACCTTGTTACAATCCCTCCTTGATCCCACCTTGTTACAATCCCACCTTGTTACAATCCCTCCTTGTTACAATCCCTCCTTGTTACAATCCCTCCATGTTACAATCCCTCCTTGTTACAATCCCTCCTTGTTACAATCCCACCTTGTTACAATTCCTCCTTGTTACAATCCCACCTTGTGTTACAATCCCTCCTTGTTACAATTCCTCCTTGTTACAACCCCTCCTTGTTACAATCCCACCTTGTTACAATCCCTCCATGTTACAATCCCACCTTGTTACAATCCCTCATTGTATCCCACCTTGTTACAAAAAATCCCTCCTTGTTACAATCCCTCCACCTTGTTACAATCCCACCTAGTTACAATCTCTCCTTGATACAATCCCACCTTGTTACAATCCCACCTTGTTACAATCCCACCTTGTTACAATCCCTCCTTGTTACAATCCCACCTTGTTACAATCCCTCCTTGTTACAATTCCTCCTTGTTAAAATCCCACCTTGTTACAATCCCACCTTGTTACAATCCCTTCTTGTTACAATCCCTCCTTGTTACAATCCCGTTACAATCCCTCCTTGTTACAATCCCACTATGTTACAATCCCTCATTGTTACAATCCCTCCTTGTTACAATTCCTCCCTCCTTGTTACAATCCCACCTTGTTACAATCCCACTATGTTACAATCCCTCATTGTTACAATCCCTCCTTGTTACAATTCCTCCCTCCTTGTTACAATCCCACCTTGTTACAATCCCACCTTGTTACAATCCCTCCTTGTTACAATCCCACCTTGTTACAATCCCATCTTGTTACAATCCCTCTCCCTCCTTGTTACAATCCCTCCTTGTTACAATCCCTCCTTGTTACAATCCCACCTTGTTACAATCCCTCCTTGTTACAATTCCTTCTTGTTACAATCCCTCCTTGTTACAATCCCACCTTGTTACAATCCCTCTTACAGCTTTACAAAAGTAGTCACAGCTTCCTATGTATCAGTATATCTTAGGATGTGGCATACATCTTTTATTTTGTAGGAAGCAAAATATTAACAAACCTGGTGGCCATCTTGGAAATCTTATCAAATTAAAATTTCCTTTGGGACCAACTCGTAATAAACGTTGGTTTACGTATTATGTGTGGGTGCATGAGCAAGGGAGACCGCTCTTTCAGTCTTACATATCTTTAGCCTTAAAAACATTTAGGGGATAAAAAGTTATGGCCGGAGGATAGATGCACGACACAGTGAACGACAGACAACTTGCCATCACATAAAGTCTCAGTTCTTAGACATGTAGAGCTAATACCTTAAAGGAAGTACATCAGCTTTTGTATTATTCTTAGAATTGTTCAAATAGATTATGTATGTATTTAATTGATAAAAAATAAACTAAATGAGCAATAAACACCAAAAGAAATTATGATTAACATATAAAATAAACGACCTGAAGAACGTATTTCCTAACTATGGTGATGTGCCAGGGATAGCTATTTCGAACTTGGCGGTGAACTAAATTGCAATGTATTTCAAAGCGAATGTCATTGTGTAGATATCGCCGATTTGCTCCGCGTGATGCCTATTTATAACTTTGAGGTTTCCCTATGTACTTTTAACACTTGTTATATAGGAAACTGTTAATGTTCCATCTATATCTATGAATTATTTCACGCTTCAAATTGGTAATTTATACTTCATTATGTTTTTAAACAAATTAGGCCCCACAGCCTGATGTACTCCCTTTAGGGTAAAACTACCGTATTTCTCCTAACAAAAACGCCTTCAAAATTCAATAAATGTTTGATTTTTTGTATTCCTGATAAAAAAATAACTCTAATACATTTTATAAGAGCTTCCCCCTGGGCAGTTTGCATAGTACCAGGGTGCTTCTATTAGGGGAAATACGGTAATAAACTAAAAAAAAGTCTATGATTGAAAACAGTAATTTTCTCATTGCATTTTTTATTACTTCTTAGGAAGTTTTATATTTCCAGAGAAAGTCAATTCCTCATGACCAAACACAAATTGAATTGCAACTTGGAAACACATCAACCATCATACGTTATTTTGAAATTTTATATTCAGAATCAGACATGGATCCGTGACAAGTATCACATATTTATGAACTAAGAGGAAATCAGCTTTGCTAGCAAACTAAGTAATGAAATCTAAATGTTCGTGATCTACTAGATTGTGTGACAAAGTTCTCGGAAAATGGAGAAATCAGACTGTCTCCGTCACTGACTGGATTGCAAAATAACCTAGCCTGAATACCAAAACATTAAATCTGAAAAATACAAGTCTATATGAAAGTAAAAGAGCGCCAGTGTCTAGGTATAGGCAATTGATGAATAGTTTATGTGCATGTTCCGAAGCAAGACTGCCAACTAAATGTATTGGATTTTACAGATACACAGCTAGACTGATTGACTGTTTTCACAAATTAAATTGCTTTTCTCTGCATTTCTATCTCGTTTCCATTAATAATTTGATATTCTTCTATTAAAGAGACACAAGGCAACTTTAAGTATCTGTCACGCGTTAAAATTTGTAAATTTATTTATTTTAGTGGTTAGTGATTTTCACTTTAAAGCTGCATTATTTTTACATGTAATTTTTTTTTTTATAAATGTTTGTGTTCCTCCACAATTTTTTTTTTTTCAGCCATGATTTGGTGGCCCACTTACCGTATTGTTTCTAATTAGCGCTCCCCCTCTAATTAGCGCCCCACCCCGCCACACTAACTTTAAAAAAAATCTTACCTTGAGGTGTAAAAGTGGTTAATATCCAAGAAAAGTGGTTAAAATCCAAGAAACAGTATACACACACTTATGAATTTAATTTCATATTTCAGTAACACAACATTTTTTAGCATTATATAAGGAAATTAAAATGTGTACTGGCTTACGAAAAGCGTTCTAATAAGCGCCCCCTTTCAGAAAATGACACGCTCCCAGGGGCGCTAATTAGAAACAATACGGTATTCTCCCCTTCATAGGTGTGTGAGGGTAAGTTTTGCTAATTTATAATGCATTGTACTCAACAATAAGAAATATGCCAAAATATTGAAACAATTTTACTTGCAAACGTAATCAAATTGTATAGAAACAATTTGACTTGCAAAAGTAATCAAATTGTATAGAAACAATTTGACTTGCAAACGTAATCAAATTGTATAGAAACAATTTGACTTGCAAACGTAATCAAATTGTATAGAAACAATTTGACTTGCAAACGTAATCAAATTGTATAGAAACAATTTGACTTGCAAACGTAATCAAATTGTATAGAATCAATTTGACTTGCAAACGTAATCAAATTGTATAGAAACAATTTGACTTGCAAACGTAATCAAATTGTATAGAAACAATTTGACTTGCAAACGTAATCAAATTGTATAGAAACAATTTGACTTGCAAACGTAATCAAATTGTATAGAAACAATTTGACTTGCAAACGTAATCAAATTGTATAGAAACAATTTGACTTGCAAACGTAATCAAATTGTATAGAAACAATTTGACTTGCAAACGTAATCAAATTGTATAGAAACAATTTGACTTGCAAACGTAATCAAATTATATAGAATATCTAGAATAACGCTGCAAGTTATCTCCAATTTAAGAATGCCATGTGTCTCTTTAAAAGATAAAAAGCAGAAGTCTCCCATTTGGACATTTCAGTTTAAAAAAACAACTTCCAAGAAACTCCCAAATCAACACAGTTATGTAATATGCAAGAAAATACAACAAAGGAAATGATCAATAACAACTTTTATAAACATTCAGACATTCTGACAAAATTATGAAAATCACCGTACTAATATAAATGAGTATGATTTATATGGAAACAAATATTAAAAGACAACAGAAATCTTGAAAACAGTCATACTATTCAAATACCAGTATCTTAATCTTAGTCTTAAAGAAACGAACCCCCCAAATAACGGCAAAATTATACTACAAAACCGTTTATCAAAACGCCAGCCAGGTGTTCAGGTCATATAATAATGTATATGTGTCGATTAGACGCATAGGTTTATTCATGGATTCTTAAAATACCTGCGACTGAATATGCGTAAAATGAATTATGAGTCGGCAACTCACAATTCGACGCTCCAGTTTTGGGATTTGGTCTGGCTGGTTAAAGCCGTTTATATTGGGTCTATAGAGTTTGGATTCTCAAAATAGGTAAATTATATATAATATACATTTTCCATTAGCAGTTTAAGAAACGGGGTACAGATGTAGTAAAATCTGGCTGTTGTTAGCAGGATAGCTACTTTAAATAAACTGTTCATTTCTAATCACATTTTTTGTATGAATACAACGATATTTGAATAAAAGATAAACCTATAATTCCCCGTGTTAAATTAACATTTATGTAACGGATTATACTTTAAATATATAATAAAAAATTGAATACAGTGAAGAAAAATGTAATGTTTGTAAAATTCTATTTGGTAACAATCCCCTAATTTCTTAATTTCTATTTGGTAACAATCCCTTATAGGACCTGTTTGGGGAATACTGCTACATGTGGGATCGCAACTAAATTACCACATAATCAAACGTCTATTCCCCACCCACCCTTCTCTATTGAGTCTACAAGAGGTGACGGCTGCTTCAAATTACACTATCATATGGACAACTGATGATGGCGATGATGATGACATGTTGATGAAGATGATGATGACATGTTGATGGCAATGATGATGACATGTTGATGAAGATGAGAATAGTGATGTTGACGATTGTGAAGAAGGCAAATATGATGACAATGATGATTGTGATGATGATGTGATGAGGACGGTGATGATGATGTTGATGTGTAGATTATGGTAATGATGATGATAATGACGATGGTGATGATGAGGAGGATAATGACAATGGATGATTATGATGATGGTGATAATGACGATGGTGATGATGAGGGGGATAATGACAATGGTGATGATGATGATAATGATGATTGTGATGATAATGATGATGGTGACGATGAGGAGCAGAATAACGACAATGGTGATGATGATGATAATGACGATGGTGATGATGAGGAGGATAATGACAATGGATGATAATGATGATGGTGATAATGACGATGGTGATCATGAGGGGGATAATGACAATGGTGATGATGATGATAATGATGATGGTGACGATGAGGAGCAGAATAACGACAATGGTGATAATGATGATAACGACGATGGTGATGATGATGATAATGACGATGGTGATGATGAGGAGGATAATGAAAATAGATGATAATGATGATGGTGATAATGACGATGGTGATCATGAGGGGGATAATGACAATGGCAATGATGATGATAATGATGATGGTGACGATGAGGAGCAGAATAACGACAATGGTGATAATGATGATAAGGACTCACAACACTATTATCTCCCTTGAATACTCCTGCCCTACAGATGAAGGAGATAGATAAAAAAAAACAAGTTCGCTTTTCTACATTTTACAGGATACATTGATTTATCTTTACCAGGTTCTAAATCTACAGCATTTTAGGAAGAGATCCCAGAAAAATGCATGTTGATATAAGATTTCTAGCTAATTCCGCCTCATTTTACACATCATGGGTCTAATTCCCACGGGGTTGTATTTTTGTCTAAATTTTGATAGGTGTCACGCAAGTATGAAATTAAAAAAAGTTCAATCTGGTAAATATTCGTTAAAAGTTAATAGCATGCAGATATTGGATCAATGAAGAATTTAAGCATAAATACATGTTGCAAAATCTTTTTTATCTCTATGCCACGAACAAAAACATTACAATGGGACCCTATGGAAAATTAATTGTGGTGTGAGACGTTAACGACGATGGTGATGATGAGGATGATAATGACAATGGATGATAATGATGATGGTGATAATGACAATGGTGATCATGAGGGGGATAATGACAATGGTGATGAGGATGATGATACTAATAATGATGATGATAACATGGATATGTGCAACTGTCACATCAACACATTATCTAAGTAATTTAGAGCTGGCCCATAGATGGCAGCAAAAAAATTATTGAAGTCCAGGACTTGGGCTCTAATCTTATAGTTGAATAGTTATTTTTTTGTGCCCTGAGGAAGGACTCTGATATATCGAACAGCCCGGTTTACATTCCCACAAGGCTAAGGAAACTTTAGGAATAGAATCAAGTATACATTAACTGCTATATTTGTGTGTGATTTGATTAAGTTTACACAACAATGAACTACAGAAAAATACAAATTAGATTTTTTAATTTGTGGAATCATATGTCTCGCCTACATGGCTTTGACCCACCCAAAAAGGTATGGAATAATTCTGATAACCTTCACCCTACTAACCGTCAAGATCAAGGTGTAAAAGACGCAATTCATATCTCAGAGAGACAACACTTTAAAAAGTGAAAATACCTCCATCGTAGATTTCTACCGGTATATGAACGCTGGAATTGTCTGTGAGGATCTTCTGCTTGAACCTTTCGTTGTACACGAGTCGTGTATTATTTTCCATCAACCTTTTTGAACTCACGTAGTCAACATTTTCTTTCTGAAATCCGAGTTATTTATTGAATTAAGGATTTTATTTTGGTTTAACTCTCATAATGAAAACAGCAAAATAATATCTACATTATAAAATGTCACATTATGAGGCAAATAAAGCTACAAGGCAATAATCTTGGTAATTTTTTGATAAAGGGCAAGGTATGATAAGGGGGTATTTTGGCCTCCAATATATTCAAAATGCAAAACAATAATAGTTACATATAATCTTTCGTGCATGTTGAAGTAAATTGATCATATTCTATATTCAAAATATGTTTTTATTTATTCTATTTATCTAGAAGAATTAATAGGGTCTCAAAAACGGCATTTTTTGTAATTTTGTTATATTTTGTAGATTTTGGACCTTTCTGGGCAAGATTTTTATCCTAACACTATAGAGCGCACCTCTGAGCACACACAGTTTTTTGGCTGATGATGCATCCCCATCAAGTACCTGTTTCAACAAAAAATCAGCTGTGCTCGATGGTGCGCTCTATATTTCCAAGACCAAAAACTGATCGAAAACTCCTGAAAATGAACAAAAATGTAATTTTCTGAAAGAAAAGGCCTTGTTTGTGAGGCTCTTAAGCTCGTTTAGAGAAGTTCAAATGTACTTGTAATGAGTTTTAATATTGATTCAGTTCATTTGTAGCTAAACTAGATATTCAAAACTTGTGCATTGAAACTTTCAGTATGGGGGCCATTTTTGTCCCTTATCATACCTAGTCCTTTCTTAATTTTAAGAACTATATATCCTTAAAAAAGGTGTTGGTTTGCTGTGAGTAGGTAGGTAGAACCTTTTTTCCTTTACTGAGTCCTCTTGAAGGCACTGAAAGCATGTTACAAAACATAGTGTCCTACCTGTATTATATATACAATCTGTTTTAATGTGTCTCATTGATATCCAACTGATATTAAAGTGATAGGGACGATCATGTTCTGCTTAATTATTCAATTTTATTGAAATGAATATACAACTTTATTTTTATCTCGAGATAGGATTTCAACCGTATTCTATACTTTTATTGTAAAACGCATTGCTTTTACTAGTAAAATGTTTTACTGTATTGTAAATAGTAAAGAATTATTGAAGGTTCACCGAAATCTTTTGTTATTATACCTTGAGTTTACACTCATGTACAAAGAAATGCCTATACCCTGGCGTGAAGCATTTTATGATGGGGGTGGGGGTGGGTGGGGGGAGAGGGGGTGGAGGGGAGTGGGATAAGGGGGTAGCACAATCGTACATGTGTATAATTAACAAGAGCATCAAGAAATGCAAGGCAATCCATAGTCCCCCACCGGCCCAGACAAACATTTTCCAGACATTTTCTATGATGGAGGTCAAAGATCAAAGTCAAGGTCACAATGACCTTATTTTGGTACGCGACACAAGCTATCCCAAGATGTTTCACTTACCAAGTTTGGTGTCTCTAAGTGTTATTGTATTGAAAATATGGTCCGGACAAGCATTTTCTATGACAGAGGTCACAGGTCAAGGTCACAATGACGTTATTTTGGTATGCGACACACTTCTATCCCAAGATGTATTCAAATATTAAGTTTGGTATCTCTAAGTGTTATATAGTATTGAAAATACGGTCCGGACAAGCATTTTCTATGACAGAGGTCACAGGTCAAGGTGACCTTTTTTGGTACGGGACACACCGCCATTCCAAGATGTATCCACATACCAAGTTTGGTATCTCAAAGTCTTATAATATTGAAAATATGGCCCAGTCAAGCATTTCGGAAGGATGGACGGGCAGGGTGCAAACCTATAGTACCCCCCGGGACCGGTGGGGGGCTAATAATTACAAATTACATCATCTTATCAGTCCATGGAGAACTCCAATTTATAAATAGCTGTCATGCGGAGCAAATCAGTGTTATCTACACATGGCGCTCGCTTTGCAATACATTGCAATTTATTTTACCGCCAAGTTAAAATAGCTACACCAAGTGCGTAACCACTGGCTAGCCAATACCTTCTTCGGCTTATTTTTTGTATATATCTCATTAGGGTGGGATTTTTTCAATTAAATAAGTAAATAATGTATTTGAACAATTCTAACAAACATCAATCCTGATGTATTCATCAATCCTGATGTATTCCTTTTTAACAGTAGAACTCACTGAAGGTGGTGAATACACCCACTTTGAAAACAAAGTGAAAGGCATAATTATGAAGTTTAAAATACAATATTTGAGTGAAAAATTCAAAGTGAAACAAAAGGCCATAATTCTGTAATAAATTAGACAATCAACAATTTGCGATGTAGATCATATATAAGATCATCAGTTGTTATGTGTATATGAAGTTTGGGAACAATCCACTGGACACTGTTTGTGTTACGTAACAGGACGGGAACAATTTGTTACAGAACGGGAACAATTTGTTACGGGACAGGACACAACGTTATGGGACGTTATGTAGTGGACATCATGATTCCTATATAGCCTCCACTTTGTGAAGCGGGGGTATAATAAGAGCTCCTCCTCCTACCAACTGAACATCAATATCAGAGACTGAAATGGTTTATTACATCTCTGGTTCTATTGATGACGCTCGGCCCTACCTTTATTTTCTGAACATCAATATCAGAGACTGAAATGGTTTATTACATCTCTGGTTCTATTGATGACGGTCGGCCCTACCTTTATTTTCTGAACATCAATATCAGAGACTGAAATGGTTTATTACATCTCTGGTTCTATTGATGACGCTCGGCCCTACCTTTATTTTCTGAACATCAATATCAGAGACTGAAATGGTTTATTACATCTCTGGTTCTATTGATGACGGTCGGCCCTACCTTTATTTTCTGAACATCAATATCAGAGACTGAAATGGTTTATTACATCTCTGGTTCTATTGATGACGGTCGGCCCTACCTTTATTTTCTGAACATCAATATCAGAGACTGAAATGGTTTATTACATCTCTGGTTCTATTGATGACGGTCGGCCCTACCTTTATTTTCTGAACATCAATATCAGAGACTGAAATGGTTTATTACATCTCTGGTTCTATTGATGACGGTCGGCCCTACCTTTATTTTCTGAACATCAATATCAGAGACTGAAATGGTTTATTACATCTCTGGTTCTATTGATGACGGTCGGCCCTACCTTTATTTTCTGAACATCAATATCAGAGACTGAAATGGTTTATTACATCTCTGGTTCTATTGATGACGGTCGGCCCTACCTTTATTTTCTGAACATCAATATCAGAGACTGAAATGGTTTATTACATCTCTGGTTCTATTGATGACGGTCGGCCCTACCTTTATTTTCTGAACATCAATATCAGAGACTGAAATGGTTTATTACATCTCTGGTTCTATTGATGACGGTCGGCCCTACCTTTATTTTCTGAACATCAATATCAGAGACTGAAATGGTTTATTACATCTCTGGTTCTATTGATGACGGTCGGCCCTACCTTTATTTTCTGAACATCAATATCAGAGACTGAAATGGTTTATTACATCTCTGGTTCTATTGATGACGGTCGGCCCTACCTTTATTTTCTGAACATCAAGATCAGAGACTGAAATGGTTTATTACATCTCTGGTTCTATTGATGACGGTCGGCCCTACCTTTATTTTCTGAACATCAATATCAGAGACTAAAATGGTTTATTACATCTCTGGTTCTATTGATGACGGTCCGCCCTACCTTTATTTTCTGAACATCAATATCAGAGACTGAAATGGTTTATTACATCTCTGGTTCTATTGATGATGGTCGGCCCTACCTTTATTTTCTGAACATCAATATCAGAGACTGAAATGGTTTATTACATCTCTGGTTCTATTGATGATGGTCGGCCCTACCTTTATTTTCTGAACATCAATATCAGAGACTGAAATGGTTTATTACATCTCTGGTTCTATTGATGATGGTCGGCCCTACCTTTATTTTCTGAACATCAATATCAGAGACTGAAATGGTTTATTACATCTCTGGTTCTATTGATGACGGTCGGCCCTACCTTTATTTTCTGAACATCAATATCAGAGACTGAAATGGTTTATTACATCTCTGGTTCTATTGATGACGGTCGGCCCTACCTTTATTTTCTGAACATCAATATCAGAGACTGAAATGGTTTATTACATCTCTGGTTCTATTGATGACGGTCGGCCCTACCTTTATTTTCTGAACATCAATATCAGAGACTGAAATGGTTTATTACATCTCTGGTTCTATTGATGACGGTCGGCCCTACCTTTATTTTCTGAACATCAATATCAGAGACTGAAATGGTTTATTACATCTCTGGTTCTATTGATGACGGTCGGCCCTACCTTTATTTTCTGAACATCAATATCAGAGACTGAAATGGTTTATTACATCTCTGGTTCTATTGATGACGGTCGGCCCTACCTTTATTTTCTGAACATCAATATCAGAGACTGAAATGGTTTATTACATCTCTGGTTCTATTGATGACGGTCGGCCCTACCTTTATTTTCTGAACATCAATATCAGAGACTGAAATGGTTTATTACATCTCTGGTTCTATTGATGACGGTCGGCCCTACCTTTATTTTCTGAACATCAATATCAGAGACTGAAATGGTTTATTACATCTCTGGTTCTATTGATGACGGTCGGCCCTACCTTTATTTTCTGAACATCAATATCAGAGACTGAAATGGTTTATTACATCTCTGGTTCTATTGATGACGGTCGGCCCTACCTTTATTTTCTGAACATCAATATCAGAGACTGAAATGGTTTATTACATCTCTGGTTCTATTGATGACGGTCGGCCCTACCTTTATTTTCTGAACATCAATATCAGAGACTGAAATGGTTTATTACATCTCTGGTTCTATTGATGACGGTCGGCCCTACCTTTATTTTCTGAACATCAATATCAGAGACTGAAATGGTTTATTACATCTCTGGTTCTATTGATGACGGTCGGCCCTACCTTTATTTTCTGAACATCAATATCAGAGACTGAAATGGTTTATTACATCTCTGGTTCTATTGATGACGGTCGGCCCTACCTTTATTTTCTGAACATCAATATCAGAGACTGAAATGGTTTATTACATCTCTGGTTCTATTGATGACGGTCGGCCCTACCTTTATTTTCTGAACATCAATATCAGAGACTGAAATGGTTTATTACATCTCTGGTTCTATTGATGACGGTCGGCCCTACCTTTATTTTCTGAACATCAATATCAGAGACTGAAATGGTTTATTACATCTCTGGTTCTATTGATGACGGTCGGCCCTACCTTTATTTTCTGAACATCAATATCAGAGACTGAAATGGTTTATTACATCTCTGGTTCTATTGATGACGGTCGGCCCTACCTTTATTTTCTGAACATCAATATCAGAGACTGAAATGGTTTATTACATCTCTGGTTCTATTGATGACGGTCGGCCCTACCTTTATTTTCTGAACATCAATATCAGAGACTGAAATGGTTTATTACATCTCTGGTTCTATTGATGACGGTCGGCCCTACCTTTATTTTCTGAACATCAATATCAGAGACTGAAATGGTTTATTACATCTCTGGTTCTATTGATGACGGTCGGCCCTACCTTTATTTTCTGAACATCAATATCAGAGACTGAAATGGTTTATTACATCTCTGGTTCTATTGATGACGGTCGGCCCTACCTTTATTTTCTGAACATCAATATCAGAGACTGAAATGGTTTATTACATCTCTGGTTCTATTGATGACGGTCGGCCCTACCTTTATTTTCTGAACATCAATATCAGAGACTGAAATGGTTTATTACATCTCTGGTTCTATTGATGACGGTCGGCCCTACCTTTATTTTCTGAACATCAATATCAGAGACTGAAATGGTTTATTACATCTCTGGTTCTATTGATGACGGTCGGCCCTACCTTTATTTTCTGAACATCAATATCAGAGACTGAAATGGTTTATTACATCTCTGGTTCTATTGATGACGGTCAGCCCTACCTTTATTTTCTGAACATCAATATCAGAGACTGAAATGGTTTATTACATCTCTGGTTCTATTGATGACGGTCGGCCCTACCTTTATTTTCTGAACATCAATATCAGAGACTGAAATGGTTTATTACATCTCTGGTTCTATTGATGACGGTCGGCCCTACCTTTATTTTGGGATTCCACACATACTCTGACGCTGCCTTCTCTGCAGCATCTACTGATCTCTGAAATGTACAGTGTAAAAGATGGTTATGCATACAGAGATTAATAGCATATATAAATGGGATCTGTTGACATTCTGTCTTTGCTTGTCAAACTGAGTTAAGCTGAATTGGGTTTTAAGGAGCACCAACACAAAAAGGTTATATGGTGCCAAAAGGAATGAACATGACTCCACACCCCCACTCCCCTCACACCCATTTACATCGAAATATAAATATACAGAGAGGGCCTAAAACCTGATGACCCGCAGAACTGCAGAGTTGTTTATTTACCCTCGCTGTACTGTACTGAGCCTTTTAACAAATAGTAAAAATTGTAAATCTCATGTGACGGACTGGAGAGGCATGAAATTCTTTTTCAAGTATTTTGAGAATCCAAATTCGGTCCAGGCAAGGATAGAACGCAAATTCCCTGGATTACTAACCCAGGGTGCTAATCATTACATCAGTGTGACATCTTGACATAATGGCAGTTTCTTGGTGCCTGCTATAAATAAGTCGCACAAAATAAGTGTCAAACTATTTTGTTATTTAATTTTCAGACTAATAATGCTTTATAAATACTTCAAAAAATCCTGTTTGTCCCTTTAAAAAAATGTGCATAACAAAGGGCGAGGTTGAAACTCTTATAGTATATACTCACATTTAACGCCTCCATTTTACTTGCCAGCATCAAGCTAAGTTTTTCAGCCATATCTTTCACAATTTCATTCGGGTCGACTTTTTCAAACTTCAGGTCAAAATAGTTTTTATCTTGTGCATACACGTTCATGTTGTTGTATGCCTAAAGAAATAAAGGTTATTATATTAAATATAAATTTAATTCATTTTAATTAAATTATAAACAAATTGCAAAGCTTAAAATTAAATTATGGGTGACACAGTCCATCGTGATGGCTGATAATCCATTCAGCCAGTTTTGTTTTTAAGATTACCCTTAAATTTGGAAAAATTAAACAAATAATGTTGTTTCCAATTTTTTTTTTGAAAAAGTACCCACCTTAAACTAGATTTTCCTAACCCCTATTACTCGGATTAAAAGAGGTGGGATTGATTATAATCTAATGTATTTAAACTGATGACCTAACTTTGCTTAAATTATACGATTAATTTGAAGGAATAAAACAGTAAGAATATTTAAGAATATCTCACTTCAGTCAGAAAGGTAAGTCCACTGGCCGTTTGGAAATCATTCTTTAAGTTTAACGACAGGCTTCTGGCCCATTCTCCAACACTGAAAAATATAATTAGAAGAAAATAGTTGAATAGGTCAAATAATAAACAAATTCATTAACCCTTAACCCGCTAAGCACGACTACATGTATAATAGCCTTTGCGTCCAGTGTAAACCCAGATCAGCCGGCTGCTGATCATTTTCCCTAAAACATCCGTGTGTCACATAAATGGAATGATCTTAATTCAAAGAAAGAACAGTCCATTATATATATATGTAGTGGGTTAAGGGTTAAGTATAGCTATTTTTTTGGTGAGTGTGTGTCTTTAGAAAATACAGAAAATGTCCCCTGATAGTAGCACCCAAGGGGCCGGCCCTTCGCCAAGGGGCAGCTCTTACAAAACATTATTAATTGAATTTTTATGCTTTTTTGGATACAAAAGGTCGAAAATGTATTGAAGTTTGAAGATTTTTTTAAAAAGGTGTGGGGAGGGGTTGGGAAGGGTGAGGAGGTGTGGGGAGGTGTGGGGAGGAGTGGGTGGGGTGGGTTGTATTTAGGGGAGGCGCTACTATTAATGGAAATACAGTATGACGTATAAAAAGTGTAGCAAAAGGCTTTTATTTACAAATACCATCTAACCTGATTGGACACCTATTGGTCTACTGTTATTTACAAATACCATCTAACCTGATTGGACACCTATTGGTCTACTGGCACTCTCTTATCCTTCCTTCTTACGTTTTATTACATTTTTTAGCCGAAACATTTTTTAAAAGGTGCTTATTATTTGTTTGAATCAAATTTTATTAGTTAATGCCAAAATTCAATTGCTAACCATGGTTGTGAATTTAGAGTTCACATGGACTGAGTATAAGTGGATTTTATCCACCTACATTTGTATAGGAGTGGCAGAAAAACAAGAAACGTGGCTCCAGTGTAAATGGAGTTTCTACGATAGAATGTGCAGCATTACTCTGCAGTTCAGGGTGAGAAGGTTCTAGGCCCATTTTCCATATTTTATCTCGATGTACATGGAGGATGAGCCTGGCATGTTCATGCCTGTTAGGCGCCATATAACCTTTCATGTGTTGGTGCGCCTTAAAACCCAATTCAATTCAATTCAATTTGTATAGGAATATACGACTTCCAACCACACATGTACAATTTCAACATACCCTTAGTACATACATATAGGAAAATATATGATGGAAAGTATAATGAATAAGATTCATGTTATCTGTTTTTTATTGGTGTAAACTTTTCAGAAATCACATGACAAAATGATATGCATGTACATGTATATATTTTAATGATATTCTGAAAAAGTTTGCAATTCATTAAATCTCAGAAACCACAGATTAAATTCTTATAGATAATTAAAGCCCTTTTTTCAAAAACATGTTGTTTAAAATAGTTTATTATTTGCACGGAGCTCAAACTCTCCCTACTTTCTTCATATCCGGACACAGTTGTTTTCTCCACGTGCCGTACAATATCGCCATAATATTATGTCCGAGACTTGCCATTATTGATTATGGAAGTCAATCGATGCATACTGTATGTATAAATGGGATGCCATTTTAATCCCTGAAAGGCAGTGAAATGTTTTAGACCTATAAATGGAACAGTTTGAACAATAAATCAGACGCCATTAATATATCGTATTTCCTCTAACAGTAGCGAGTTTTGAATGGATGGAGGAGGGGTGCGGTCGCTTCTATTAGGAGAGGCACACTTGCTTATTAAGAGAAATCGGTAGTATACAAACTAACCAGCCATGATTATCCCTATATGAAATTGGTAGACTATTTCATAAGCACCTATAATATTAATTAATGCACATGAAAATGGCATGAACATAATCACAGTAACCAGGGTATACCCCAAAGGAGCCACATTGATGGATATGTAGCCAAAGAAACAGTTATTAATTATGAAACAATCTTCATCTGGTATCTAAAAGGCAGAATCGATACTTCACTAATTGGTATTATATAATGGTATTTTACACCCCAGGTGTTTACAGGTAGGCAACCAGAAAGGAAAGTCTGGCTGTCAGACCTGAAAGTAAACTATAAAATGGTGAGGTACCAATATCAAATGATCTCTCAATGTGGAGTGATCTCACTTTGAAACTGGATAATTTCCTTTGTCAGCAGTGTTTCTGCAGGTCTCAATTGTTTAGGGGGTCATCCTTGACCCCACAGGGAATAAACTGGAGGTCATTTTGTAAATATAGAGGTCATATTTTTTGGACATGCGTTTTGATGAATAGACCATGTGATGTCAGATAGACATGCATTATTAGTTGATTAGACATCTTTGGTGGAAATGTAAGGTGTTAACCGCGTTGTTTCATTTTGGGCTCGTCTGCCATTTTAGCGGCCGCATCATGATCATCTACGCGCTATGATGATCTACGCGCTTTTATTTGCTAGTGTTTTTATATAAGCGTCTACCTAGTCAGACCCACATACACGTGATCGACATGACAACTACAATTAAATGCGGAAAGTACAGACATTAGTTTAACCTGTTCTAAAAATAGACCAAGAATGAAAAACTTTATTTTCCAATCAAATTAAGATGGCATCTGTAAAATGAACAACATAATGAATTACATAACAAAAGCTTAATTCTGATTAGCATAATAACAGTAAAATGAAATGAAATTATAAGACGAAATATGATCGATATGACGACGACAATAACACAAAGTAAAGGTATTCGTTTTTCCTGTGTATAAATAGAAATAAGTTCAGGCATGATTCCTTACATTTGAAGCTTTTCAAGCAAGTTTTACGACGATAATTTGACGGGTATTTCATTTCTAGCCTAATCAATTGCACAGCGTCACGGAAAAAAGCACATGCTGATTTATGTCGCGTAGCCGATAATTTTAGTGTGTCAAAAACGCAAGAAACGCGCTTTCGCGGAAACACTGAGTCAGTACAGCTTAATATCAAATAGCCAGTCCTTGAACTTTTATAATTTCTAATAATTTATACTGTCGAGATCATACGTAAACTTTTTAAGCTTCTTGTGGTCTTCTCTTTTGTTTTTTATTGATAATTTTTGATTAATGGTGTCATGTTTCAAAGAAGAGTTACCGATTTACAAATACAAAATTAATGTAGGTTCAGCGACATCTTCTATTTTTCACACTTTGCAAGGAGACCTGTTACATGCACAGATTATGGATCTGGACTCTGCACATTGGCTGGATGGCTTACATCCCTCTGAAGAATGGCGTACTTTGTAACTGTAGATGCCCGAAAAAATTACTGAGGGAGTGTGTATGAAAGCCCAGAACATGACCCGACCGGGTCCTCTGGATCGAGAAATAGAGTTTAACATTGTGATACGGGAAATAATTCCAGAGTAAGAAAGATTCTTGCGATATAGAAAGAGTGCGTTTTCGCACGAGTTTCTATATCGCAAGAATATTTCTCACGAGTGAATTATTTTTTATATCACGACAAAAATGTTAATTAAACTATATAATATATATTCTGTGACGAATTTCTTTCCAATCGTCTTTTGACACAAGTATTCCTTCTTCTGTCACTCCTTTGGCGACAGCGCGGTAATATCATGACGCCAATTCGTGACGTAATATCGTGACGTCTATCGTTTAGTTCACAACATTTGGCTACTGTGCTATCTTGCACACTAGGTGAGATAGCACAGTAGAGGAAGGGATATGTTATAGATTTTCTCAAACTGGGAAATTTCTATAATTCATCACAGAATATATAATATACAAGTATGCTAACTACATGGCTACCGCAGCTCATGAATTATTCAGTTGCAAAAGAAAGTGGACACTGAGTTTTGTTTAGATATAATTGTATAAAGTTTTTTTAGAATTAAATTGACAAATTCCAAAATGAATATGCCATGTTTGGTATCAAAGTTTTTATCATTTGTTTTTCAATAGGTCAAATCATTAAGGGACTGTCGCTTGATATAAAGAGGATAGGGTTTAAAGTACAATTGCCGAAGTGTCCAGTTTCTTTTGCAACTGAGTATATATATATCAACAACTAGAGACTATAGAACAATAAATACTAGCCCCTTGGACTTTATAATAATAAGTGTTTAGACTTACGGTATTGATATTTAATATATCTGGCTAGACGAAGACAAAAATTACTGTAATGCAGTTGACATCCTCAAGCTAATACAAACTTTGATGTTTTAAATAACATACAATTTCCCCTAAAATCAGTAGTCTGAGATGAAATATTTTATAAGAACAAGGTTTTATTGTTACCTAATATAAGTAATTCATATTTTTTATTGCGAAAACTTCCAGGTTTTCATTTTTAAAATAAGTGTTGTTTTTTGTATTCTTATAAATATTTATACATATACAAATGTATATCCATTAGAAAGAGCATCCATTAGACAGAATATAAATTAGAGAGAGTATCCATTAGAGAGAGTATCTATTAGAGGAAGTATCCATTAAACTATTTAAAGAGAGTATCTATTAGAGAGATTATCCATTAGAGAAAGTATCCATTAGAGTGAGATAGAGTATCTATTAGAGAGAGTATCCATTAGAGAGAATATCTATTAGAGTATCCATTAGAGAGAGTATCTATTAGAGTATCCATTAGAGAGAGTATATATTAGAGAGAGTATCCATTAGAGAGAGTATCTATTAGAGAAAGCATCCATTAGAGTGAGATAGAGTATCTATTAGAGAGAGTATCCATTAGAGAGAGTATCCATTAGAGAGAGTATCTATTAGAGTATCCATTAGAAAGAGTATCTATTAGAGAGAGTATCTATTAGAGTATCCATTAGAGTATCTATTAGAGAGAGAGAGTATCTATTAGAGTATCCATTAGAGAGAGTATCTATTAGAGTATCCATTAGAGAGAGTATCTATTAGAGAGAGTATCTATTAAGAGTATTCATTAGAGAGAGTATCTATTA
The DNA here is from genome assembly GCA_037043455.1 of Cyrtodaria siliqua. Lineage (NCBI taxonomy): Eukaryota > Metazoa > Mollusca > Bivalvia > Adapedonta > Hiatellidae > Cyrtodaria > Cyrtodaria siliqua. Next base: position 69,858 of record JAWPHD010000857.1, on the reverse strand, counting down.
GAGTATCTATTAGACAGACTATTCATCTGAGAGAGTATCTGTTTGAAAGTATCCATTAGAAAGTATCCATTAGGGACAATATCCGTAAGAGAGAGTATCTATTAGAGAGAGTATCCATTAGAGAGAGAGAAAGAGATTATCCATTAGGGAGGGTATCCATTAGGGAGAGTATCCAGCGGGAGTATACACTAGAGAGAGTATATATTAAAGAGACAGAGAGAGAGAGTATCCATTAGAGAGTATCTCAATAGACAGAATTTCCATTAGAGAGAAATTTGATTAGAGAGGGTATCCATCAGAGAGAGAAAGAGAGTATCCATTAGAGAGAATATATATTAGAGTGAGTATGCATTAGAGAGAGAGGATCCATTTAGGTAATCCAAGCCTTTTCTGACCTTAATCTCCCTTTTTTACGATTTTAATATTTCTTCTGGCTGTCTAACTCTAAGGTCGGAGGAATTCCTATAGTAAAAACGAGGGGATTACAAAAGAAACAGTCATGTACTTTCAACGGTGTCTGCGGCGCCCTGTCGAATAATTTAACCTAACAAATCGATCAATTAGTTATGCAAAAATGTTTTTTTGAAACCAGTGTTAGAAATTTAATAGTGTTTAACATCGTCTTAAAAGGGTGGACCATTAGAACTTTAATAGAAAAATGTACCTCAACACCGGTTATTATGCTTCCGGTTTTCAGAGAACAGGTTTAAAATGCCGCTCTCAAAACAGCAGTAAAACCCAGAGAGGAAATTATCTACCGCAACACCGGTTATTATGTTTCCGGTTTAAAACGCGGCTCTCAAAACAGCAGTAAAACCCAGAGAGGAAATTTTGTACCTCAACACCGGTTATTATGTTTCCGGTTTTCAGAGAACAGGTTTAAAGCGCGGCTCTCAAAACAGCAGTTAAACACAGAGAGGAAATTTTGTACCTCAACACCGGTTATTATGTTTCCGTTTTTCAGTGGACAGGTTTAAAACGCGTCTCTCGAAACAGCAGTAAAATGCGGAAAGCTGGAAGATCGGCATCCTAGCGAATTTTCTTTCCTTTTTTTTTTGAAAAAGAAGAAATAAAAATTGCTGGGGCGGCATAAAAAAATGGGCGCGGGCGGGGATAATAATCTAGCAATTACCTTATTATGGCCTTAGAGAGAGAATCTGTTAGAGAGAGTATCCATGGGAAAGAGTATTCCATAAAGAAAGAGTAGCTCATAGGAGATAGTATCCCATTAGATATTAGCCCTTAGTGGGAGTATATCCATTTGATACTGTCCCTTAGAGTATCCATCCCTTTACTGTCCCTTAGAGTATCCATCCCTTAGATAGCTTATACCTTAATCAGAAAGAGTATCCCATTAGATATTAGCCCTTAGAGGGAGTATATCCATTTGATACTGTCCCTTAGAGTATCCATCCCTTTACTGTCCCTTAGAGTATCCATCCCTTTACTGTCCCTTAGAGTATCCATCCCTTTACTGTCCCTTAGAGTATCCATCCCTTTACTGTCCCTTAGAGTATCCATCCCTTTACTGTCCCTTAGAGTATCCATCCCTTTACTGTCCCTTAGAGTATCCATCCCTTTACTGTCCCTTAGAGTATCCATCCCTTTACTGTCCCTTAGAGTATCCATCTCTTTACTGTCCCTTAGAGTATCCATCCCTTTACTGTCCCTTAGAGTATCCATCCCTTTACTGTCCCTTAGAGTATCCATCCCTTTACTGTCCCTTAGAGTATCCATCCCTTTACTGTCCCTTAGAGTATCCATCCCTTAGATAGCTTATACCTTAATCAGAAAGAGTATCCCATTAGAGAGAGTACCTGATTAGAGAGACTGTGTCCCATTACAGAGAGCTAAGAGAGAGTATTGCACTATGACATTTTCCATTCTGTGTATATTTCAGCCCGTACCTAACTACTAAACCATTTCTAACTTCATTACATCCCTATTCGGTGCTGAAAATTGGCAATAAAGAATTGCCAAGGCATTTCAGACTAATAATTTACTAGGTAATCAGCGTGACATAAACAACAATATGGCAAATATTACACAGAATCAATAGTGGAGTCAGATAGATGCAATCAATAACAGACTCTGCAGCACAGAGCTCATGCTGATATGATTAACAACACTATTATGTTCACCATGCACAGTGACAAACTCAGATTACTAGGTACTAGGGTGGAATAGAGGCAAGTCTTTGTGAGCCTCTATAGTTTAAATATGTGGCCTTAATTACTACCAGGTGCAGACTGAAGATGCTGAGATGGGATTGGGGCACAATGGGTTACTTCTATAAAAGGCGATGAAATTGGCTATTGACCATTTGTTTCACAACTGTGGCTGATTTTTTTAACATTTTTTTTTATTAAACAATTTTCATAAATCCAAGGGCCGTAACTCCTGCATGATAAGTGCAATCTGGCTGGTTATCCATCTTGGCCAAGATAGTATTGCCATAAGCATTGTCCCCATGCTTCATCATGAGTGGAATATAAATGTTAAAGTTACTAAGCAAGAGTAAAAAATCATACATTTTCAAAAATGTTTAAAAAAAGGCAAATTCAATAGTCCACTGCCAAGCTAGAAAACTAAACTGATGATGGTGCCACCGCATTTAGTGCCACAGCATAAGTGTAAATATATATATAGAGAAAATATGAGAATCTTTAAAAGATCGCCTATTTCTCTCTCAATATATAATACAGGGCTAATAATTCTGCAGTCAACAAAGCCATACATAATTGTATTATCTCTGCCCACAAGGCAGTATTAATTGTGACAAAGATTAGAAGGGCTTATTTCCATTTCCATTCAATTTATATTGTAAGATGATGGTATATTACTCAATTACCATGATAATGGGATATTTTGATTAAAATCTAAGAGTTCATGCCAAAAAAAGGACAATAAAATACCTCTCCCAAGGTTCTAATGATAGCATAGTGACACACTTTCCACTATTCAAAAAAGAAATCACAAAAAAGGAGAATTAAAACAAGAGGGCCAAGATGGCCCTATATCGATCACCTGAGTAATTGTCCATTATCGAACTTCTTCGAAATCTTATGATCATATACAACCTGTGCAAGTTTGGTTAAGATTGTTCAAGAAATGTGGCCTCTGTTGTTTACCAACATTGAAATAAAGACACTGACAAAGTTTGGTAAAGATCAAAGACAAAATGAAGGTGTAACCTCTGGGGCATGGCCAAATGTGACCCAAGGGCTACATGTAATATATGAGAGCTGTGTGCCTTATGGTTTCAGAGAAGAAGATTTTTTAAGTTTTTCCCTATACAAGTCTATGTAAAACATATATATGACCCCTGGGGCAGAGCCAAATGTGACCCCGGGTCACCATTTTAATAAACTAGGTAAAGGACCATAAGCGCATAGTAAATGCAAAATATTAAACCTCTGGCTCTTGCAGTTTCAGAGAAGAAGATTTTTTTAATTTTTCCCTATACAAGTCTATGTAAAACTGTGATCGCGGGGGCGGGGCCAAATATGACCCCAGGGTCACCATTTGATCAAACTTGGTAAAGGACCATAATCTTATAGTAATTGCAAAATATTAAACCTCTGGCTCTTGTAGTTTCAGAGAAGAAGATTTTAAAAAAAAAATCCTATATAAGTCTATGTAAAACTGTGACCCCCGGGGCGGGGCCAAATTTGACACCAGCTTGTAGAAAATGCAAAATATTGAACATCTGGCTCAAGCAGTTTCAGAGAAGAAGATTGTTTAAGTTTTTCCCTATACAAGTCTATGTAAAACATGTGACCCCTGGGGTGGGGTCAAATGTAACCCTAGCGTCACCATTTGAACAAACGTGGTAGAGGACTATAAGCTTATAGCAAATGCAAAATATTGAACATCTGGCTCAAGCAGTTTCGGAGAAGAAGATTTTTTAAGTTTTTCCCTATACAAGTCTATGTAAAACATGTGACCCCTGGGGCGGGGCCAAATGTAACCCCAGGGTCACCAATAGAACAAATTTGGTAAAGGACCATAATCTTATAGTAAATGCAAAATGTTAAACCTCTGGCTCTTGTAGTTTCAGAGAAGAAGATTTTTTAAGTTTTTCCCAATACAAGTCTATGTAAAACTGTGACCACCGGGGCGGGGCCAAATGTGACCCCAGGGTCACCATTTGAACAAACCTGGTAAAGGACTATAATCTTATAGTAAATGCAAAATATTAAACCTCTGGCTCTTGTGGTTTCAGAGAAGAAGATTGTTTTCAGTTTTTCCCTATACAAGCCTATGTAAAACTGTGACCCCCGGGGTGGGGCCAAATGTGACCCCTGGGTCACCATTTGAACAAACTTGGTAGAGGACCATAAGCTTATAGCAAATGCAAAATATTAAACCTCTGGCTCTTGCAGTTTCAGAGAAGAAGTTTTTCCCTATACATGTCTATGCAAAACATGTGACCCTTGGGGCGGGTTCAAATGTGACCCGAGGGTCACCATTTGAACAAACTTGCTCAAGAACCATATGCTTATAGTAAATGCAAAACATTAAACCTCTGGCTCTTGTAGTTTCCGAGAAGAAGATTTTTTATTTTGTTTTCCTATATAAGTCTATGTAAAATTGTGAGCCCTCGGGGCGGGGACAAATTTGACCCCAGGGTCACCATTTGAACAAACTTAGTAGAGGACCATAAGCTGATGCTACATGTAATACATGAGAGCTCTGTGCATTGTGGTTTCAGAGAAGAAGATTTTTTAAAGTTTTTTCCTTTATGTCTATATGAAAAACATGCAAAATCTCAATATACAAACTTTGGATCCCCGGGGCACGGCCATTTTTGACCCCGGGGACTTTATTTGAACAAACTTGATAGTCTAGGCGTTGGCGATCATTTTAAAAGAAAAACTGTTGAAATCTGTCCAGCGGTTCTGTAGAAGAAGATTTTTTAAGGTTTCGACCATATATGGCAATGGCGGCCATCTTGGATTTCGCACTGACCTAATTTTAACAAATCTAAAAAGCATTCATCTAAGGATCATCCATGTGAAGTTTAGTCAAAATTAGCCAAGCGGTTTCTGAGGAGAAGTCGTTTGAAGAAAAGTTAACGATGACGACGACGGACGGACGACGGACGACGGACGCAGAGTGATCCCAATAGATCACCTTGAGCCTTCGGCTCAGGTGATCTAAAAACTCAAAGGACTGAAGGTCCTGAGAGTCACCAAGATTGAACAGTGTCTGTCTTCTTGGTGTGTCTGTCTTCTTGGTGAGGTTAAAGGTTATGTGAAATTTTACAGGTGTGGCGTATTAAAATGAAATGTTGATGCTTAGAACATGAGATTTTTTTTGTACTGAAAAATGCTTGGGACGGAATTATTTTTTGCAACCGCGTCGGTTTTGGTTTTCGAGTGTATGTCAGTGCTCACAGGCAATTATTTTAGGAGACAGGCCCAGGGCTTGTTGCTTCTGAAAATGGACAGGCCCTGATTTAAAATGGACAGGCCCTGATTTAAAATGGAAAGGTCCAATATTTTTTTCTTACTGGAAATTAGTCTTTAATCGCTTTTATACCACACATTTGTTACATTATGTAGTAAACAAACTCAGAACCTCCTGACTATATTTTTCTTTTTGCTACCACTTTATGCTCCTAGTCAGTGGACGTATTTACTACTTTGTTTCAAACAAGTTAGAATAGAATATTACATAGTAATTTATAACCGATGCAAAGGAGAGTAACTAGCACTTTTTGCCAAACGATAATAATCAGAGCCGACTTGGTGAAACTGCAGCCTAGACTTTAATCATGTTTTATTAGACTATCAGGGCCTCCTGTGGCTACATTTTCCTTTTTGTCACCACTTTCTACAAGTTAAAGAAATAGGAGCCTAGACTAGAAAGCATTCAAAAGTAGGATTCCAGGAACTCCTTACACCTTAAATAATGATTAGAAATATACTTTATATCTGTATCTATACATATATATTAATTTTTCCACCAACATGTATTTGTAAAGGACAGTTTTTCTTATTTGATTATGTAAAAAACAAACAAAAAAAAACAACACAATTATCCTAAATTATGTACCATCCGAACTACTATGACACCGCTGGTTTCACAAACATTCAATCGAAATACCATCAATTACGAACTTTTTTCATGCATTAATGTGTTTTGAAAGCCAAAAATGGTATTTTATATCAAAGAGGAAAGAAAACACAACCCTAATAGCAGGATCATGTAGTTTTATGTCAATAATTGTCGATCTCAAAGTTGTGACAAAATGTCCTGCAAAGATTGCCGTGTGTCCCTTTAAACTGTTTGATTTGTTTACCTTGGTAGTAGAGAACTGAGCACTTCTTGACAAATTATTTTCATCAACTTGTGTATTTATTTGTAGCAGATGCCATACTATTCTCAAAGTACTAGGCACAATAACTACAATATTTACGGACATTTAATTCCCAATTTGTTATCTAGGTCACACATGTCATGAGCGTCACATCCGGGTAACAACGCTATTGATTCCATTCATCAAATATATATGCGTGTATTATTGCGCATAGTATTTCAGTTCCTTTTTCAAAAAAGACACGTATATACTGAATACAATGACAATTATTCACAATCAGTTAGTAGTTATATTATTCGGTATATATAAAGTTCATGTCAGTCACCTTATGAAATTAAGTTATACTTGAGGCAGTTAAAGGAACTACATTCTCGAAGTGCATTCTCGAAGTGCGTAAAGCTCCCAATCCGATTTTTGGTGTATTAATGCGCATAATATTGTGGTAAACCTACAAAAAAAAGACACGTTTATACTGTATACAATTGCAATTATTTCACAATCAGTAGTTATATTACTCGGTATACATAACGTTCATGTCAGTCACCTTATCAAATTAAGTTGTATTTGAGGCAGTTAAAGGGGTCTCTTCGATGCATGATTTCTTTGATATATTGTAATCTTGGATGTGAATGAATGTGAACACTTACCCTCGCAGACATCAGATTTTCTTTTTGAGCAACGAACAATTACAACAAGATTCAAAGTAAAAATGAGATCCAGAGCCATGATCATATGTTCTGATTTACAAGCCAATATTGGGACTGTGATCCAGAACCATCACTGGATGTCCTGATTTACCAGGTGATATTGGGACTGTGATACAGAGCCATCACTGGATGTCCTGATTTACAAGGTGATATTGGGACTGTGATCCAGAACCATCACTGGATGTCCTGATTTACAAGGTGATATTGGGACTGTGATACAGAGCCATCACTGGATGTCCTGATTTACAAGGTGATATTGGGACTGTGATACAGAGCCATCACTGGATGTCCTGATTTACAAGGTGATATTGGGACTGTGATCCAGAACCATCACTGGATGTCCTGATTTACAAGCCGATATTGGGACTGATCCAGAACCATCACTGGATGTCCTGATTTACAAGGTGATATTGGGACTGTGATCCAGAACCATCACTGGATGTCCTGATTTACAAGCCGATATTGGGACTGTGATCCAGAACCATCACTGGATGTCCTGATTTACAAGCCGATATTTGGACTGTGATACAGAGCCATCACTGGATGTCCTGATTTACAAGGTGATATTGGGACTGTGATCCAGAACCATCACTGGATGTCCGGATTTACAAGGTGATATTGGGACTGTGATCCAGAACCATCACTGGATGTCCTGATTTACAAGGTGATATTGGGACTGTGATCCAGAACCATCACTGGATGTCCTGATTTACAAGGTGATATTGGGACTGTGATCCAGAACCATCACTGGATGTCCTGATTTACAAGCCGATATTGGGACTGTGATCCAGAACCATCACTGGATGTCCTGATTTACAAGCCGATATTTGGACTGTGATACAGAGCCATCACTGGATGTCCTGATTTACAAGGTGATATTGGGACTGTGATCCAGAACCATCACTGGATGTCCTGATTTACAAGGTGATATTGGGACTGTGATCCAGAACCATCACTGGATGTCCTGATTTACAAGGTGATATTGGGACTGTGATCCAGAACCATCACTGGATGTCCTGATTTACAAGGTGATATTGGGACTGTGATCCAGAACCATCACTGGATGTCCTGATTTACAAGCCGATATTGGGACTGTGATCCAGAACCATCACTGGATGTCCTGATTTACAAGCCGATATTGGGACTGTGATACAGAGCCATCACTGGATGTCCTGATTTACAAGGTGATATTGGGACTGTGATCCAGAACCATCACTGGATGTCCTGATTTACAAGGTGATATTGGGACTGTGATCCAGAACCATCACTGGATGTCCTGATTTACAAGGTGATATTGGGACTGTGATCCAGAACCATCACTGGATGTCCTGATTTACAAGGTGATATTGGGACTGTGATCCAGAACCATCACTGGATGTCCTGATTTACAAGGTGATATTGGGACTGTGATCCAAAACCATCACGGGATGTCCTGATTTACAAGGTGATATTGGGACTGTGATCCAAAACCATCACGGGATGTCCTGATTTACAAGGTGATATTGGGACTGTGATCCAAAACCATCACGGGATGTCCTGATTTACAAGCCGATATCAGGATTTTATAAGTTACATGTATAAACGTAAAAAAGCAAATCCTTCAAACATTTTTTCCTCTTTTGATTTTTTCCTTATAGGGCCTAAAACAAAATATTTAATGTTTCCCCAGACCCACGACCGACACGAAAAAAATGGTCGCGACCCAAACAATTTTATAGCCAAAACCGTAGTAATATTTTTTTTATTTGGCATGACAAAATTTAGGACGAATAAATTTTTCTCGGATTTGGCTATGATCTCCCGATCACGCGGCCGCTTAATCAATAATTTGTAATACACACAATGTGTCTGGCATGTGTCAAACATTTACAGTCATAGCCAGTCAAAAAGATCAAGGCGGGGTTATGATCATGCAACCAACCAATGAATTGCGTCTCACGGCACACAACGAAATTGAAAGATGGCCAAGTAAACAATCGTACGTAAATAATCACGGGTCATCAATTGTTATCACATTGCTTTGAAAACATTGGACATTGGAAAGTAGGGACATCATTTATTGAAGATTAATGCTGACAATTAAAGCGAAATACACCAATCACCAGGTGCTTAATTCCATCAGCTTGTTTCATTCTAAATCGAGAAGTTTGCCGAAATCGGCACTTGTTTTAATCATTGCATTCAGTAACGGTTGATCGTTTTCAGATTTTAATTGATTAGTGAATGCATGTTAAGTGATATATATAGATGCATTTTAAGCATGAACTATTGGCAAAATTAAAAGAAAGCTTATAATTGTTCATACCTGATGATATTTTGATCGAATATCAGCAACATTTTTCTGCCGGGAAAGTGCGATGTCACAGTAATTCGGATAGGTACATGATTTCGGCCGGACACAACTTTTAAAAAAAAAAAATTGACGTAGTTTACCATCAGGAAACTGTCCTACGTTTGTGTTTAGCTTATACAAATATAAATCAAAGGACTGAAGGTCCTGAGAGTCGCCAAGATTGAACAGTGTCTGTCTTCTTGGTGAGGTTAAAGGTTATGTTAATTTTTACAGGTGTGACGTATTAAAATGAAAATGTTGCTGCTTAGAACATGAGATGTTTTTTGTACTGGAGTAAGCGAGCTGGATAGATATATGCGTTGTTAGGTATTTGTGAAGAATCTGTGTCTGTATTCAAGGTTCAACCCAGCAAAGTATGGTTAGGTTAACTGACTGGCGTACATAACGGAAATACTGTTGATAAATCAGACACTCCCGCATTTGTTCAAAGGAAATAAAACAGATAGATTGATCTGCTGGTTTTATTGAATTGAATTGGGTTTTAAGGCGCACCAACACATGAAAGTTTATATGGCGCCTAACAGGAATGAACAAATGACTGGCTCATCCTCCATGTACATCAAGATAAAATACAGAGAATGGGCCTCGAACCTTCTCACCTGCAGAACTGCAGCAAATTCTTTGAGGGCCTCATGGTAGATTGACTAGTTTCAAATGAGTTCTCTTGTTAAATAAAGTCTTTATTATTATTATTATTATTCTATTGTAGACACTCCATTTATACTGGAGCCACGTTTATTGTTTTTCTGCCACTGCTCTAGTGATTTGAGCGAGATGGCACCTTTAACAATGCAGGAGTCATGATGAAGACCTTTAATGAGCATGAACAAAAAATGATTAAGTGTTAAACGGGACGGACCGCCGCATAATTTGGACCATTATACTAAGTTACAGGGCTGTACAAATATTTTTTTTAGCCACTAGTCCTGGACTAGTCACCCTGTCAAAAGTGACTAGTCCCAAAAAAATTGTGAATAGTCCCAAAAAAATGGACACAAGCCCTGAATTTTTTCGATTTCTCAATTTGTTAAAACTGCATCTTGCATACTCATTACAATTCATTACACACAGTAAAGCAAACAATCCTTATTTACTCTTCAGACAATTAATGTATTGTATGTTTCAGTGGTATAGATTGTAGACTGCCATTGGGTGAAACAGTAGCAATAGTAAGAATCACATCTGCATTTTTAAATTTCAATATAGATATTGAGTTTCATATTACAGTTCAGATAATCATTTAATGGAAAGAAAAAAGTGACATTAGTCGTAACTTTATATAGGTAAGGGGCTGCAGATGAGATTCTTAACTTTATTACCATTTTACCTAATGCAAAAAATCAGCATAAACATTTTATTTTTATATTTTTGGCCACTACACCAGATGATTTTGACTTTTTGATTGGCTGTGTATTACATTCTACATTTTCCTCTTTTTATTTTTACTTTCACTTTCGCTTTCACTCTGAAAATTTTCCTTATTTTTAACACTGAACAAGTTCAATCTCATTTTTGAAATGTAAACGTTAGCACTGCCGAATACGAAATCAAACTGATTATGTGTATCTGTTCGTTTTGTTTTTATTTTATTTGTTTGACAACTCAATTCTTCGAACGTAATTAGTACACTAACTATGCACAAACCGTTACCCCACCCGTCTTCCAAGTCTGTTACAATTACGCTCAACAATACACTGAGAAATAATAAAAAATCACACCTACCATTCCATATCAAACATGCTTCCATTATCAAACGTCCTGAGTTTCTTTACTCATCGAAAGATTGCCGACAAATCGGCCTAATTGCGAATTAATCAACGTGTTAGTGTTATTGTTTCAGTGTATCGCCAGTTTCAGCTCACCACGTGACAAACAGGTAATCAAGTGACGAACACGTGATTTACATGTGGTAGTCGTTTCATTGGCTAGCGGGTCTGGATTAAAATAGATCGGGTCAATTGATTGGATAAGGTCGACAATGCCCACTGTCAATTTAAGTAATTTGGAGGCGGGACTTCCGGCATGGTTGATTGTTGATAAAATTGCCCGGGGTATTGGATGATCGCCGCTGTGGATGCTAATTGCATTACATAAGCGAGTGCAATTAAAGGATTACGTTGAGAAGTGTGCTGGGGTTGTTTTATGACAGGTGGCCGACATTGTAAATTTGACAAATCTGGGACTGAAATCTTTCAAACAGTGAAACGCCCGACTTTCTCTTGTTTTAAAATTGGACTAGTCTGGGACTGAAATCTTTGAAAAAGTGACACGCCCGACTTTGGTTTTGGACTAGTCCCGGGCGTCGGGCTATAGGATATGTACAGCCCTGAGTTAGAAAAGGAAGGGAGAATGTATTTTATGAATTAGTTAATACATTGTATTTATTCATATAAAAAAATCAAATGGTTGCATTTTCTTCTTTTGTGTCTATTACATCTTTGTGTTACTTAAATCATAAAATGATGAGACAGTATACAACCTCGTTTTATTCCGCCCTCCCACCCCACCAATCACCACACACACAACCCCATCATTTTTGATGACCATCCAAAAGAAATGCTTGGCAGCTAGTGTATGGAACTTTTAATGTCACAGTGTGTACAATTAACCAGTTGACATAAAAAAAGAAGTTATTGTATTTATTTAAATGTGCGACAAGCAAAGAAACAAGACAAAAACGTTATTAAAAATATTCACTTGGCCCCTAATTTCTGCAACCATGGTAACGTTACGTTCCTACGGCTTTGTATTTTAACTAAAAGGAATTATATGAAAGCAAGAGGCATGAATAGGGTTCCCTAGGAATTGTTTAAGAAGTAGTAGCAGTAACCTTATTTATCAAAAGCGAAAGTTCAGAACTTGAGAAAAAGTTCCGTGATTGGTTCTGAAATCGCGAAAAAAGCCATGACATGCGCATATCGCTAAGATATGCAACTTATTTGTGTAGTATGCACTTCCATATACGTTTAATTACAGATTATATCAATGAAATACACCAAATACCTCATAAAAGCGCATTGGTAAACGAGTGCTTCGAGTAAAAGAAATGTATTTTCGTTACGAAAAAATCTTCGGCAAAATTATCTAAACAAAAACATAACGTCACGTGGGTCTGTCAATCATTATTTTGACACAATAAATTTGCAAATTAAGTAAGAGTTTTCTGATTTGATTGGTGGAAGGTCCAACTGATGTTCAGAGATTTCTGAATTGATGGTTGGAAGGTCACGGACATAATTGCCGCGATTTCATTGGCCGATGGACACACGTCTGATGGTCGTGTCAGGATTGTTGTTTTCAAACGGTGTGAAATGCGCGTGTGGGTTAATTAGGTTGTTTATTGAAATAATGCCACAAATTAAGCTGCCTTGGGCGAGATTGTTGATTTGTACCGAAAGTTGTTTGATCTTATTAACAATCGCTAGCGGCGAAAAACAGCGGCAACCAGATTTGCTAAGGTCACTTGCCCGCACCCAAAATCCACTTGCCCGGGGCGTCGGGCAACCGTATTTCAGGAAACCTGCTTACATGGCTTTAAATATGTAAATACCCAATTAGAATGACCCAATATCACCCAATTGACAACCTTCTCAATACTACCCAATTAAAACCAAAATCATGGAGTAATGCCCAATTACCCGCCAAAGCTTAATATGGACTGGAGTGCAGAATGAAAGAACTATTTAACTATTGACAGAGTAGTCCTTTTTTTTTTCTTTAGTGATTGTAAATTCAAACCCCTCAATATAATACATACATGTAGCACAATAAGAAGGAGTGCAGAACGCAAGACCCAGGATCCTTTGCGGCTTTGCGGACGAAATACGAAGTTTATAATATCCATTTTAATTTATTTATTTTATTTTTCATTGCTCTGACTGAACAATCTGATTGTTTGATGGTGTTTTACGTCATTTTTAGCACATGTTAGGCCATATATCATGATATATAACGGTCATATTTTGTGTGGCAGAGGCAGACCACCCCATTCCCTGGGTAGAATTAGTAATGTATACGTTCTTCCATCCGTAAAAATCAACACTTTCTCACTTGACAAGCCCGATTGAACAAACTGCTTAAGATACATGTAACTACATGAAACTTACACAAATACAAAGCACAATGATGAATTAGACAAGAGTACCATGCTCCTTAAACATTTCTAAACATAACTCACTAGATCTATGTAATCTTTATGGAAAGATGAAAGACCAAGGCGTTGCAAGAAAAAAAAATTATGAGATATTATTATTTAAAGGTTTGCTACGGGTTGCTGAAAATTGGTATAATCAGAAAAGTGAGGGAAGAAAATTGTGATTGTCAAATAAAGAAAGTGAGTTTGTTTCTAAACCAACGAAATAGATTCTTTAAACAGGGCTTCCACTAAGGTTCAAATTTAGGAAGTTCGAACTTCCTGTGTATCAAATTTGGAAGTTCATGGGGAAAATTTAGGAAGTTCCAGTGTTTGGGCATGGCATTCATAGTCTTTGAGTCAGTGATTCCACGTGGTAGTGAGGGAAACAACACATCTAAATTGTTAAAAAGAAAAAAAAGATAATTATAATCATCTATATGTTTATAAAAGAAAATATTTGATGACCTCATTATATAAACGGTTTCAAACTAAAAATACTTAATTTCCCTTTGCGTGCCATACCCCACCCACAAGTTTTATACAGTAAATTACATTTTGCATACAGTTTTCAATTTATCAGTCCAGGAAAGCTTTTAAATTGGCATACATTAATGAAAGGTATGTAACACTGTCAAGTGTAGGAATAAATGTAACAGATTCTTTAATTTATTATCAAAGCAATCGATTGTTTTTGCCAGTGATAATTTCACTTCCGTGTTTAGTCTCCATTTGCGAAGAGTTCTCTCCCCTAGGTTAGAGATTATTAAATATTGTTTGTCGTACTTCGTTTCTGTTTGTAACTTTGATAAATACATAGAAAAATGACACAAAGATATAAAAGAAATAGCCTTAAAAGTATAATCTGTTTGTGTAAGGAGTTTCAACTTTGTGGTTAATAAATATAAAATTAAGCAATTTGGCGTTCATTTTGTGAAATGCGCGGCTAGGCCAATTATCTAATTAACACGCTCTCCTCTCACCAGTCACGCGTGTGACCCTTGATAAAAACCGGGCAAAACCGGATTTACCTGTCAATTACAGGCTCCACTGAGTTTTAATTGCTTTACAACTTGTTATGTCGGCAGTCTCAAATGAAATTAGATTAGATGGGCGGGCTATAATCGGTAATTTACAGATTATGGACGTCCGTAGTAAACGATCGAGGCGTACTTTGAAGTTTTTGGAAGTACGCTGTACGCCTTTGATGTTAATTTTCGCCGTACAACTACGATTTTTGGACGTAATTTACGGCCGTACGCCCATTAACGGAAGCCCTGTAATCTTTATCACCTAAAACAACAAAGAAAATTATTTGTCTAAAAAGGAAATTTTATACACTGTTTATTTTGGTATATATGACTTCTAAAAATCAAAATATTAATTGTAAAAACAACTGCTCGCTTTTTGTAGAGCCAATATGCATTAAAATTAAGCTTGATAAGCCAAAAATCGATAAATACAGTCGACAGGACGACCATATTTGGGAATACAGTAGTTATTCACATTGGTGTTTCTTAACAATATGATATAAAAACCCTGCTTTAAATTTGCAAAATACATGTTTAGATCTCTAGCTACCAATGAAATTTACATATAAACTTTGTAATGTTTTTCAACGGTAATTACATATAGTCTTTGTAATGTTTTTCAACGGTAATTACATATAGTCTTTGTGATGCTTTTCAAAGGTAAGTAATGCGAAATTCGGAAAATGCAGGGCTTTTTTCCGGAATAGGGGAAGAGGCCCAGGCCCTTCAATGAGGGAAAAAAATGTGATTTTCGAGTTAAAGGGAAAAAAATAATACGATTTATGGGGCCTTTACACAGGATGGCGACTTTTGTGCCTCCCGTGAGCGACCATAAAATTTGCCAGGTCGTCGTTGGAGGCTCAAAGGAGACAGAATGGTTGCCTAGGTCGTTCAAAGGTGGTACACAGGAGGTTCAGACATTGCCATGGAATGGATGCCATGGTCACCGTGAATTTTTGAACGTGTTCAAAACAGTCGCACAAAGGTCGCCGAGGAGGTTGGTTGCTCAAAGGAGGCAGAAGGGAGGCACAAGCATTACTGTGGTTGCAGAATGGAGGCACAGTTGTCGCCCAATGGTCGCCAGGTAATAGATGCGTTCTGCTGGAATTTTTTTTGGCTGAATGGATGTCTAGTGATCGCCGTTAGTTGCCGTTGGTCGCCGATGACAGCGTTTTTTTCCTTCTTTGGACGGGCCCGTTCCCAATCGCCAAAAAATAGCATTTTCCCCAATTTTGAGTAAAAAAAACAAAACAAAAAAAACAATTCCAGATTTTTCTTCCCAAAATTGTAAAATGTTTTAGAATAATCTTCTTAATAAAGTTTTTTACCAGGGTTTTCGACGTTTCTTCTGCTTTTCTGTGTAAATTGAACAAAATACAAAACAATTTTTTCCCCCAATTCTGAGAAAAATCGCATGTTTTTTCCCAATTTGGCCAGTCACGGACCATTTACAAAATGGTGAAAAAAAACGCTGATTGATGGCACAGAGGAGGCTCAATGGTTGCCCAAACATTGCTCGGGGGTCGCCTATGTAGCCTATAATCGCGTTGGTTGCCGTAGGTTGCTGCACAGGGGAAGCACAGTGGAGGCAGGCAGGTGGCTCAGTGGACGCACAGGTCGTTCGTAGATCGCCATGAAAATGCCCGAAAATTGCATTTTTGGTGGTGTTCAAGGGAGGCACAAGGATCGCTGGAGCAGTTACATAGAAAAATGATTTTCTGGTTTAGGCGACCATTGAGCGTCCTGACCATTTTTTGGTCGCAGCCCCTGTGTAAAGGGGCCTTTAGAGATATAGGGGAAACAGTGTACAGGGCCTTCCCCAGCCATTTATGGCGTAGCGGCACCGCGATCCCTTAACTTTTGAAATCAACATGCCGCTATCCCTTAATCTGTCCGCGACCCTTTAAAACTGTGCCGCGATCCCTCATAAGTGGGTCAAAACATTCATTTCCCAGTGTTAATTAATGAAATATCTGACGAAATAACGCCTTGAGGTATAAACTCCTGACAAACATACGTCCTTAGCTCCTGATTGGAGTGTTTTCATAAGGATTAGAGGGGCAGAGGTATTAATTACTGCCACGTTATTGTTTTTCTGCCACTGCTCTTTTGATGCGAGCGAGATAGCACCTGAAACAATGCAGGGATTATGATGAAGACCTTTAACGAACATGAACAAAAAATGATAAAATGAACATGAATTTGGGGGTATTCTACCCCTCTGCCTACCCCTCCAAAGGGATCTGTAGTGGCCTATTCTTTGCCCTGTGACCAAACGGGGGCCCCCGGGGAACCCGGCAGAAATAGAAGATTTGGGTGTGCAAATACGCAAAACAGGTACATTTTAGATAAACTGTCTTAGAACTATAACTCTATCCCAAGCATAATGCTGTTGAGAAAGTTAGAGGGGGAAATAATGTTAAGCAAAAAAAAGAAAAAAAAAGAGAATTTTCTCAGCCAAATAGGAAAAAAAAAAAAGTCTGTTTTGATAGGGGAAGATATCGGCCCCTGTTTCAGGGTTTCCAATGACGCAGCTTTTCAATGTCCCTGACTCGAAAAAAAAGCATGGGACCCGTAATTCACGAGTAGCTGCGTCCCTTGGGACGCACATTTACGTAATAGACATTCGGAGCATTATTGGTCATTGTAAATCTTCTAAATATATCGTTTATAAACAAACGCCGAAAGATCGACGCCATTTTCACTTCCGGTAGTGCATTGCGGAGTACAGTATACAGTTATCACATGTGTGTTTGGGGAACAGTCAAAACTGTTTTCCCGAGGTGGAGGGGATGGCAGTGTGAACTGTTTCACGAGGCCGATAGGCCGAGGGAAACAGTTCACACTGCCATCCCCTCCACCTCGGGAAAACAGTTTTGACTGTTCCCCAAACACACATGTGATAACTGTTTTATTACCTGATTAATGTTACTGTACGAAACAGTGAAAATGAAAATTTGTTTTATAATGGGAACCTATGGTGAAAAAAGCAACATGACGTCACGCAAACGAAATTCCAGCACATGAGGGAAACAGTCGAAACTAAAGCCCGGTAACAGTTCGTTTTCACCGGGAACAGTCTTTTCCTTAGTGAATTAGCAAGAAATGACGATATAGCATTTATATAGGAGATCTAATAATAGCTTATGTAAACACGTGATATTCACAATAGGTCGATCTGCTTTTCGCTAGTGCGCTCAATTTTGATTGGAAGTTTAAAAATAGAAGTATGACATCACGTGATATGTATTCCTGGGAAACCCTTTCCAAAATTAGTATATTTTCATCCGAGCAGTTTTAGAAAGGGCACTGCGGTGCGGCATGTAATTAATGCGTGGCGGTATGTAAAGACTGCATGGCGGGCCGAAAAAAGGACGTGCCAACCCGCACTGCCATTCTGCATCACCCAATGGCAGTCTACAATCTATACCACTGAAACATACATTAATTGTCCGAAGAGTAAATTCCATTTTTTTGGGACTAGTGACAATTTTTTTTGGGACTAGTCCCGGACTAGTGGCTAAAAAAAAATTTGTATAGCCCTGCAACCATATTTGGAAATACAGCATTTGTACGTTGTTTCTTAACCATATAATACAAAAACCTTGCTTTAAATACCTGTAGCTAATAATTTTAACTTTTATACCACATCTCATTAATTATGCATGCATGTATTTGACACTGACTGTCTGTAAAACTAAAAGAGTAATTATCACACTCAAGGTAAACATGAACTTGTAAATTATTTCCCATTCAACCCATACGACAGTGTTAGGCAGAAAATTAGCCATATATGGTTGCACTATTAATTATGCGTCGCTTGTCAGAATTTGTTATGTAAAACTGTGTTTACTTTAGACTGGACCCTAATATTCAAAATATAAAAAAGGAACGTGAAAAAGAAATATCGGACCACATCCCATTCCTAATTTTTAAAAAAGAAGTCTACATTAACACTAGGTGACTAGCTAACACTAACACTAGTAACAGACGTATGGAACGTCGAATCAATTAGCTCGTCATAAAATACGTTTAATTCGCTACAAATGAAATAAATGGACAGATAAACAGTGTATTTATCTGGTACTTACAGTGATTTATTTGGCATTTTCAGTGGAACTGCTCTAATATCCGAAACATAGGAATAAACCACTAAAATAATAAGATAATTTAACATCTTTCTCCTGTGGATCGCCATTTTGGTTTCATCGACTGCTGACAGTCTCGTTCTGAAATTGTTCCAGCCATTCACAGCTTAGAGCGTAATCGGATATTGGATTGGCACGCTAAAACAGCACTGGAGGATTTATCTCCCTTTGTTAGTTGGCATGCAGCAATATCGGCTATATTGATCGTAGCCTATACTTAATCATACTCATTTCATTTCACAGTTTTATTCATGAAAAACAAAAGGTCCATGTACACGACTTTGTTATAACAAACAATTGGTAAAATGAGAAAAAGACTATACAAAGAAGGGAAAAAAGTATAATTTATATTAAACGACTTATTGATATAAAGAAGTTTATTATCTTTCTGTCACATCCAATCAGTTATTATAGTATCAATAAATACATATTTAGAATCACAGCAGACATAATTAATATGGACATTATCACAATTATCACAAATTGAATTTAGCATAAAATTGTGTAATTAAATTTAGAATTGAAAACAATATCACATTTACTCCGAGGTAGAAACTGCAACTGTGTTCAAAATGCGTAAACCCACGGATATCCCATGAAGTCCGAAAGTTTATTCTTATGAGGCCTTCAATTCAGTACGTTTGGTCCACGAGTCTCACTGTCTGCATACCCCTGATCCAACTTGTAGGTCTGATGATTTTTAAACATATATAATTTGTATTCAAAAATAAAAGTCCGTTATTTGCATAGACCTATATGCCTATGTATATCACATAGCCATGTTTTTGTGTGTGTGTGTGTGTTTTCAACCCAGGCTTTAGCTCGGAGTAACAATTAAGTATTAATTCTTAATCCTAGTATCATGGGTAATGAACATACGAACACATACAATTATAAACTGCTTATTACCAGCAACCCACTTTTGATAACAGAATAGCAGATACCAACAGTATAAATAACAAAAACAACACCAATATTTTCTTGGCTGATGGTATATTCAAAGTCATACTTTGCTATTAGGTCTGTTCAGGATATGTCAATAACATGTTGAATGATCCTTTTCTGTTGTATTTGACGATAGGCGTGGTGGCATGAACTCACGTACATCCATGGTGGTGGCTATGATCATAGCGGTGGTGGTGGTGGTAGTGCTAGTACTGGT